>CM048655.1:7362760-7730260 GCA_026413185.1 Pueraria montana var. lobata
CAATTTCAACTTCTATCTCTTTCTCATTTTCTTCGATAGTGAAATCATTAGCAGAATCATTAATGGGATGGTTGCTCTCTCCAAGAGAGAGCTTTGATACCATATCAAAATTCTCATAGGAAATTATTTGATGAGAAGTGCATGTGACACCAACTTGATGAGGCCAAACATCATAGACTTCAAAGTAGAGAAGAGGAGTGCCATAGAATAGCATTGTGTAAAAATGGTTCATTAAAAGATACAATGAATAGTACCTAAGTGCTCTATTTATAGAGCTTATTTCTAATGGGCTAATACTACTCTTAACACACCTCTCCCTTGTCTCCTCTCATTGCCCACGGCTAAGCAATTGCTAAAACTAGCTATTACAATAACAATCAATGTTTGATGGTTACACCCTTAATCAATGTTTGATCAGTTATAGAAACCAAAATGAAGCCTTCTCCACATATCAGTCCATTACCTATAACTTCCGTTATATCTCTCCTCCTTTGTCTCCTATAAAACTCTCCCTTTTCACCTATTGTGAAACTTTCCCCTGTCGTTCCTTAGACAGTTTTTCAGATTTAACTTTTTAAACTAGTTGTTTCGTCCACATACCTATGTACCCTTTCTTTTTTTTCCATGTTTTTAAGCCAAAGGAAACATTATAAATATGATTAAAAACAGGTTCTACCTATGGAAAGAGGGAGGATAGGAGATTCACATATAGTGGCACGGTAAACCTCCGCCTTGGAACAAACAGAATAGCTCTGCTAAGTGTTGCTGTTGGACTTCCAATAAGTTGTTTTCCACCTTTACTTTCTGAATTATGAAATCCTACTACATACATGTATCAATTGATGAAATCCTACTCATACTCCTTATTGTTGTCTCAGTTGTGCTTATAAAGGCTTTATTCTATGTCTATTAATGACTAATATCATTCTTTTATGATGTGTTGTTATAGAACGTGGGAGGACATTTTGAGAGTTGGAATATAGGAATCCTTGGTCCAATTTTACTTCGGGGATGACCAAGGAAGTGGGGTTAATTTATATTGGTAGAAATAAACTTCGTATGTTGCTTAGTCTTACTAATTTAGCTGCTTTAGTTGTCTAAGTTACAAAGAAAAAATATATTAAGACATGCCAATTCTTTAAACAGGTTGGGCTGAAAGGAGAGGCCTTGAATCTTGCATCTCCAAATGGTATCTCTTATGTAGAGTGGATGTAGTCAGCATTAGTGTCAAACAAAAATCAACCACTGACATGACCCAAGGTAAAAATTAACAAAAATGTGTTTAAGGTTGCAATTGTTTTGTCAATTTAATATCTTTTATTATATTTAAGTTATATTAATTAACAATAAAATTTTCAACTTATAATTCTTAGGTTTTTTCAACTTAACATTGGAAGATATTAATTATATTGATTGCTCCGATTACTGGTAATTGCAATGGTTGCAGCTATGCCGGCACATTCAGACCTCCAAAGTGCCACCAACCAACCCAACGATGGTAAGTATTAATTTTGGTTGACATTATAGGTAATGCATGGCTCACTCATTCCCAAAGTCCCTTTTATTTGGTACTAAATATTTTAGGTACCATGTACCTCGATCTTGGTTGAAGCCAAATCATAATTTGTTAGTTGTTTTTGAGGTACTTGGGGAAGATCCTTAAAATATTTCACTTGTAAAGCTATTAGTGAGGTGGTGTCTGTGCTTATGTGTCTGAGTACCACCCAAATATTAGGAATTGGCACACTGAGAGCTACGGGGAAATCAGAAGAGCTTGGTATTGAGTTTGGTTTCATCAATAAAGCTTCTATTTGCCTATTTAAAAAAATCACTTTCATTCCTCTTATTTCTCTAATTTCACTCTTACTAAGTTATCTTTATTCTCCACACAAGTTTCTTGGGTTTTGTCAACTTATCTTGTAGTTCGAGCCATGACGGTACAACAACTTTGAGGTTCCAATCATTCTCTTCTAAAAAGATACTTCACTATGTCTTCATTTTTTTTTTCTTTGAATTTGTTCTCCTTATATGTTATGAATATCATGAATCACAATACTTTAAGTTGTAATTTTTTTTATTTCCTTTCATAATTATAAGATTCTTATAAAAGGCTAGATTTTTAAGTTTTAGTCCGAAATTATTCTGTTCTATTATTTGTATTTAATAATATTTACATATTATTTATTATTTGTTCAATAACTAATATTTTAATCAAATTGAGTCTCTTAATTACAAAATCATTATTAACATATTAAACTGTTAATTCAGATTCTAACGACATTAGGATGTCTCTTAATTGCAAATTATTAAATATAATTGCTAATTAAATAAATTTTAAAATTATACTGATAACAAAGATCCTAAAATTATCAGTTACTTAATATAAATTTAATAAATTCTGTAAAAAAAATACAAATTTAATACAAACTTTAATTTTGTTATTATTCTCTTTAATGCATTACACTCTACAAAGCATTAAATTAATTTAAATAAATAATTAAATTCAGAATAAAATTTAAATTTATACTTTTAAAACATAACTAAATTTAAATGTCTCATGCATATTCTATCAATATATTTCAATTTCAAATAAATTATCAATCATATAATTTAACAATATAACAACTCAATCATTGCAGGCATTAAAAAATAAAAAAACGTTTGTGTTCTATTGTACATTATTATTAGATTTGATTTGATTTTTATTTTATAAACTCCTAAATATAAGAGAAGGTAAGAATGAGTGGACTATGGTGAGGCGGAGAGGTTGCAGCGATGGCAAGGAAAGTAGTGTTGTCACGTTTTATTTTACTAATTTTCCTGACAGTGTTAGGATACAAGATCTTAATCGTGAGTTTTCAAGGTGTGGGAAGGTAGTTGATGTATTTGTTCCAAAAAAGAAGAACAAGACTGGTGATTTGTTTGGTTTTGTTAGATTTGATGGGAGGCAAAGGATTGAGGAAGAATTTTTAGGAGATATATGGTTTAGTTCTTACAAACTGAGAATCAATAAATCAAGATTTGGGAAGCAAAGGAGTAATGAAGACAAAGTAGGGGAACAAGTGATGGTTGGGTGAGCGTCACGTGAGTCCAAATTGGTTTCAAAAGGAGTGAGCTATGCGAATGCAGTTGTTGGGGGCACAAAAGAAGGTTTGGAAGGTGAAAGAGATTAGTAAGAAGGGGGGAAAGGAGGAGAAGGTATGGAAGGGTTTGGAATATTCAATAAATGAGAAAGAAATGGAGTGGCTATGGGAGTGCTATGTGGGGGAGGTGCATAGCTTAGAGCAAGTCCTAAGGTTGTAGGATAAGATAATAGCAGAAGGGATGTTATCTTTATCTATCGTACCGATGGGAGGCAAAAATGTGCTTATAAAGGTGGTAGAAGGCGAGGATTTTCCAACATTGGTGAAAGAGATTCCAAAAATGGTTTTGCGAGTTGGTTCCTTGGTCACCTCAAGAAGTACCGCGAGAGAGATTTGTGTGGCTAAGATGTCAAGCTGTTCCTGTGCATGCGTGGTGTCATAAACTTTTTGATAAAGTTGTGTAATGTTTGGGACAATTCATAACAACATATCGAAATACGATGATGAAGAAGAGGTTTGATGTTGCTAGGGTGTTTATTCAAATGTCTGCTCCGGAGGCTATAAACAGATTGGTAAAAGTGAAAATCAATGATATGGTGTATTCGATTCGGTTGGTGGAAGAACCTTTCACCAATACATTATCAAACATTGATGGAGCATTCAATAAGGTGGGGAAGGATGGAAGGGATTCGTCGGTGAATTCTATTGATTGGGAATCATTGAAGGCGTCATTCATGCTGGAAGGATTTGAATTTCAAATTTTGAATTTAGATGCGAAGAATGATAGGTTGAATGAGGAGGTTTGGATGGAGGATTTGGTGGAGGATGTTGGCAGAAATAAAGGAGGATTGAAAGAAGATAGATTGATGTAGTTGTTATTATGTAATGAGGAGGGGCGTGATTAGGGATGACATTGGGTAGGGTTTGGGTAGGGTGATATAGTACTTGTCTCCATATCCGCACTTTAAAAAAATCTCCGTACCCACATCCATACTCGCGTGGGTAGTAATTTTAATACTCGTACCCTTCCCCATTGGGTACCTAACTGCCTATACCCGTACCTGATATCTGCACTTTAATTAATTATGAAAATTTGATCAAATTAGTTAAAAATACAATAGTAATTAAATTAAACATCTCATTCAAAGTATGATGACCCAAAAATTAAAATCCCATTCAAATATCTTTATAAAACATAATAAATCGAAAAATTGAGAAAAGAAGCAAATAAGAAAGGTGATATTTTTTTCGAAATTAAGGAACATGATCTATCTCTAAGTAAATAAATATATGTTTATCTCTTTAAGGAACATAATCTATTTTTTTTGTGAATTAAATAACGTCATCTACCTCTTAGCAAATAAAAAATGTGATCTTTTTTATTTTTTATCGATTAAGCAACATGATCTATCTTTCAAATATTATTATTATTATTATTATTATTATTATTATTATTATTATTATTATTATTATTATGAGTATGGGTAGGGTTGGGCACTAAAGTACTCATACCCGGACTCGGACCCGTCAAAATTTGTGGGTAATTAATTATCCATATCCAAGCCCATACCCATTAAATGGATAATTATCCTACCCATCATGGATAATTTTTGCAGGTACCGTAGGATTTGAGTAGAATTGCCATCCTAGGTGTGATTTATGTGCGGAACAAATTCAAAGTAGTTCGAATAAAGGAGAAGGGTGGTGCGATTTTGATGTGGAATCTTTGGGGGATCAGGAAGTGAGGCCACGTTTTTTTTTTTTTTTATCAGCAAAAGAAAGTATCTATTAAAATAGGTACAAGGGGTACCCAAACCCTTATACAAGAACCTGGTCCACGTTACAAGTCCCCACCTTATCACTGGTTAGATATTATTTACACCCATAGTATAAGTATAAATAAATACTAACCATGATACAAAACACGTTTCACACTATAAAGCCCACGAAAATATTACTACCCACCTACATCTAGATACCCATGTTCCAACTATCAATAACCTCATCTTAAATCACCAACAATACCAACATATTACCAATCAGCAAAACAAGGCACTTAAAAAAGTCATAAAATACCACCACTACACAATGACGTGATCCCACCAGAACATCACGAATCCCTTACCAAATTTATACATGCACCCGGGTTTAGTTGCCACTGGGTAAAGGAGTAACAAAAAGATGGTGTAATATCCTTAAGCCATGACCACGCAACAAATAAAATATCCTGCACCAGCCTTTCCTTCTCAAAATGACCACCTTTAAAGATGCACTTATTTCTTGTGGACCAGCATGACCAAACAACAGCACTCCAGATGACATACCAAAATTCCTTGACAGTACTTCCTACCAATCCCCCTTCATGTTGTAGAAAATGCATGCAAGGGTCCATAGGCAACACAGTTATAAAGTTTCCCCAAGAATAATAAGTGTGCCAGATCTCCACCAGCTTTTTACACGTGAAAAAAATATGAGATGTAGACTCCAACGCAGAAGCACAGAAAGGACAGAGTAAATCTTGTTGCTGCAGCTGTATATTTCTCTTCACCAAATTGTCTTTTGTTGGTAACTTATTTAAAAGCAACCTCCAAATAAAAAAGTTTACCTTCGGAGGTACTTTTAAGCTCCACACTTGAGAAGTCCAAACCTCTGATTGTGATCCTGTGACACTGTTGAACAAAGAATAATATGCAGAGCTAACAGAGAATTCCCCAGACGAAACCCCTTTCCATAACCAACAATCCGACCTTTCCTTTTGAATCACGACTGAATTTAGCCTGTCCATCAACTCCTCCACTAACACCTTTTCCCACTCAAAGAGCTCTCTGCGCCACCAAAACTTTCAGACCCAGTTTTGGCCTTCCCACTCACCCATATTACAAATAAGACCCTGTTGTTGTTCAGAGATTACAAATAGTCTAGGAAAAATACTTGCAAGACTTTCACCCCCGGTCCATGGATCAACCCAGAATATAAAGATATCCCCTTGTCCAACCCTCCACTCAAGTAAAGAGTCAAACCAATTATCACATTCTCCACCACAAACCTTCTTAAGATCTCGCCACCAAATAGAACAATAGTTTAGAGTTTGTTCTTGTTGCAGCCCCCTCCACCCACCATATTTAGCAAAAATCACTTTACACCACAAAGCCTCTTGTTGGTGTTTCATTCCCCACCTCCACTTAGCTAAAAGAGCATCGTTAAACGAAGATATATCCTTAATACCAACACCGCCATGACTTTTAGGACGGCACAATTTTTCCCAACTCACCCAATTTATCCTTCTCCTTTCATCTTGTCCACCCCACAAAAAACGCCTTTGAATGCTCACCACTTTTTTAATTACCCCTTTAGGCATTTTGAAAAATGATAGATAGAAAAGTGGTAAGGAAGACAACACAGAGTTAATAAGGCAAATCCTTCCCCCAAAAGACAACATCCTATGCTTCCATAAAGACAACTTTTTAGAAAACTTTTTGATGATTGGATTCCACACCTCCTCCCTTCTTGGATTTGCACCAATGGGAATACCAAGATAAGTAAAAGGTATAGATACCAATCCACAATTTAGAACCCCCGCAAATCTCTCCAACACCTCTCCATCCACCCCTAGGGCACCACACTTACTTTTGAAAAAATTAACTTTGAGACCGGAGACAAGTTCAAAGCACCTAAGTAAGCTCTTAATAAGCAAAACATTACTTAGGGATGCCTCTCCAAAGAACAAAGTATCATCCGCATATTGAAGCAAATTAACCTCCAAACCCTCCTTGCCAACCAAAAAGCTCTTAAATAGATCTTTATTAATAGCTTCCCTCATCAACCCCGCGAGACCTTCCGAAACAATGGTGAATAGAAAAGGTGCAAGAGGATCACCTTGTCTAAGACCTTTGTGCATTTTGAACTCAGGAGAAGGGCTTCCATTGACCAAAACTGAAACACTACTAGAAAGCAAACACTCCTTTATCCACAAGACCCATTTATGACAAAAACCTAGTCTTTGTAACATATAGAACAAAAATTTCCAGCAAACTGAATCATAGGCCTTCTCATAATCCACTTTGAGAAACACACACTTTTTCTTTTTCTTTCCTCCTTGCCTCATCAATAACCTCATTAGCTATCAGAGCACTATACAAAAGATACCTCCCCCCTAAGAAAGCACTTTGTCTCATATCAATGACCCCCGGTAACACCTTTTTCAACCTGTTTGCCAAAATGTTGGCCAAGATTTTATACATGCATCCTACTAGAGATATCGGCCTATACTCCCCCAAAAGTTGTGGATTATCAACTTTAGGGATTAAAGTAATGAAAGATGCATTAGTTCCCTTTGGTAAAACCCCATTCCGGTGGAACTCCATCAAGAATCTCCCAATATCCTCTTTCAAGACATGCCAAAATGATTTGATAAAATTAAAATTAATTCCATCTGGCCCTGGACTCTTCAGACTCCCACAATCCCACACTGCCTCCTTAATCTCCAACTCCCCAAAAGAAGAAGTCAACATAAGGTTATCCTCTGATGATATATGACTAAAGCTGACACCCTCCAAAGTAGGTCTCCTCCAAACTTGTTCACTGAATCTTTCTTCAAAGAAATTTTTCACTTCCATTTTGACCCTATTAGGCTCCTCACTCCAAACTCCATCAATATATAATCCCCTCAGTGAATTTTTCTTCCTTCTCTAATTTACCATAGAATGAAAATATTTTGTGTTTCTATCTCCCTCCAACAACCACTTTGCTCTAGACTTTTGTCTCAACAGAGACTCATTGTGTTTTGCAACTCTCCAAAATTCTTGTTGTAGCTTTACTCTCTCAATAATTTATTCTTCACAAAGTCCTTCATTTTCCTCCTTCTTGTCAAGATTATTCATGCGAACCTTGATATCTTTAGAACTACTTTCCACATTTCCGAACCTTTCCATATTCCACCCTTTCAATTTTCCTCTCAATCTCTTTATGTTTTCTTTAAGAACAAAAGCCCCCCACCCATTTATCTCCATTCCATTCCAAGTCTCCTCCACAAATTTAGCAAATTTTTTTTCTGTAAGCCAACAGTATAGTACACGGAACGACTTGGGCCCCCAATCAATAACAATGTTCTTCATAACAATCGGACAATGATCTGATATGTCTCTGTCAAGAACATATTGAGTACTTCCAGGCCACCTGTTAATCCAGTCTCTTGACACCAAGAACCTGTCAATTCTGCTTTTTGCTCTACCATTCGGTCTATACCACGTAAATTTCCTTCCCACCATACTTATATCCTCCAACTCCATCTCCATAATAAACTGATTAAATTTATTTGTCTCCCTTCTTCCATAACTACCATCACCATCTCCCATTCTCTCATAAGTTCTTCTCACGCAATTAAAATCCCCCAAAAGACACCATGTATTAATATTGCTCCTATGTTTCTTCTCTAGAATTTCCTCCCACAATGTAACTCTTCTGTTCTGATCATTTGGTGAATATACATTTACAATAACCACCAAACTTCCATTCTCCTTCCACACCCCCTTCTAGACCAATATTATGAAGAAGCAACTGGGCCATGCATTAATGTGACCCAATTGGCTTTAAGTTTACGAAAGGATGATTGTGAAAGGAATTTGGCACATCATATTTTTGAAGCTTTGGATCAATTATATGATGAGGATGGGGTGTGAGGAAACAAGGCCACGAGGATGGTTGAGGCTTTGTTATTTTGAGTCAGAATGATATCAGAAGGGTGGGGTGTAGTTGGTAAAGGGGGTGTGGATGGAATAATGAAAGTAATATGGCACGTGATTTATCGGTAGATACAGAGAATCAATTACATGATGAGGTGGGGGTGTAGTTGGTAAAGGGGGGGTGTGGGTGGAAAGAAGGTCACGGGAATCAATTGCAGATGAGGTGAGTCATGGCCAGGAAAATTAAGGTGCTGAGGGCGACGTTGATCTTTATTTTTTAGAAGACTAGTATTAGTATGGTACTCGTGCTATTGCATGGGGTCACCTTGAATTTTATACATTTTAAAATTATTTGAGTATATAATTTAAAAGAAATATTATTACATTATTATACATGTTTTGAAATAATTTTTTTAGCTTAACATAATTATCTTAAATATAAAAAAAAAACTGAATAGTTTTAATATAAAATGTTGGATAGTATTAATGTAAAATATTGGACAAAAAAAATCAAAAGATAAGTAATTTTCAAAACAAAATATATGTTTAAGAAAAATATTAATTTCTCTTAGAAATACTTTTGACAGGAAAAATATGATTAGATCTCAATGTAAGCAAATCTACTTATAATAGTGTGTGTGTCTATATATATATATATATATATATATATATATATATATATATATATATATATATATATATATATAATTGAAATCACTCTCAAAATCACTTGTAAATATTCATATAACATTTTTAATTAAGTCTTACTTAAACCTTTTTAAACAAATTAGAGGTGACAAAATATGTGAAACCACATGGTCAATGTGGCAAAAATGACAAGATGTGTTATATTACTCAGCCTAGTAATTCACTTGATTGTGGGTGTTTATATAATGAATGAAGCAATCAATGCAAAAAACATTTTATTGTCGGTGATGAAATAATATAAAATTATTTTATAATGATAAATCAATTGTTTATGTAATTTTAAAATGATAAGTCTTATTGAAAATGTTACACGAAGAGATCGGCTTATTATAAATTTAAAATGAAATTATTTAAACATTTTATAACAATAAATATGTTTTTTTTAATATTTATGATAATACAATACTATTTCTATGTTTTTAAAATAATAACATGTAACTATACTTTATCATATACATTTATTATTTTATCATTATTACTCATTTTGTTGAAAGAAATTTCTTAGTAGTTTATGTTTAAAACTATTATAATATCATCTTAATATTTTTAAATTTATACATTAATATGTATTTACATAAATAATGATATAATTATAATAAAAATTATTTGATTTTTTAAGATTTATATTATATTATTTTTTAATTCTTTAAAAATTTATAATTTTCTAATATTAGCTATGATATATTATATAAATAATATGTAATACACACACACACACACACACACACACACACACACACACACACACACACACACACACATATATATATATATATATATATATATATATATATATATATTATAGTATGATATACTACATAAGTACAGTATAACAATATAATGTATAATAGAAGAATGGGATATTACCAAAAGATTGCGTAAAAGGTAATTAAAAAATATTTTATTTATGATGATGATAAAGAAATAATTTAGAATTTTTTTCATAATATATTAATTACTCATGTAATTTCAAAAATTATTTTTTTTAAATATTACATATAAAAAATATGCTTATTATAACTAAAAATTATTTGTTCAAAAATGAAATTGAGTATTTTTTAAGAAAAACCCTTATAAGCAGATATAAAATTTCATAATATCATTAAAAACTTAAATGATAAAAGTATGATATTAATTCGAATGGGTTAATTTTAAAACATTACTATTTCAAGTACTCAAATAAATTATATTTAATTAATTTTATTAATTTATGCATAAATTATTTAAAAAGTAAATACTAAATTTTTAAGTAATGACAGTACATATTTTTAAATTTAAATTTATTCTTAAAATATATATTTTAATAAGATGTTTAACTTAAATATTGTTATTATATTATAAAATTAAGAGGACACGCTACTATGGAAGTGAACTATGAAATCAGTAAAACATATCTTCAATACCAGCATCTAAAAATTTGTTATTCGAAAAAAGATTTAAGGGAGCATTTCTAATAACTCAAGGATTAGTCTCACATGTCTATAAACGTACTTTATCAAATACCATAAAATATTAGCTTGAAAATTTTTCCCTCTATATTTTAAAAAAATTATATTTTCATCTAAAAAAGAAATCTCCTTTAAAGTAAAAAAATATTGTTGAAGTGTATTTATCAAAGACATGAAACAAACAAAAAATTTATTTATGATGTTGGTAAAGAAATAATATAAAATTATTGTGTAACACAAATATATTTAATAAATCAATAACTCATGTAATTTTAAAAAAGTCTTACTAAAAAAATTATCTGAAGAGAACCTACCTAAATATTAATTCAAAAATAAAATATATATATTTTTTTTAAACTTTATGCACTACCATGCATGCTAGTATATTAAATATTTTGAACAAAAACTACCTATTGTATAATTAATATTTTTTTAGTTTTATCATTTTAATGGATCCTTTCTAATAACTCAAGGATTAGTCTCACATGTCTATAGAAATACTTTATCAAATACCAATTAGCTTGAAAAAAATTTCCATCTAAAAAGGAAATCCTCTTTAAAGTAAAAATAAAGAAAAAATTGTTGAAGTGTATTTATGCAAGGCATTAGGCATGAAACAAACAAAAAATATTTTATTTATGATGTTGGTAAAGAAATAGTATAAAATTATTTCATAACACAAATATATTTAATAAATCAATTACTCATGTATTTTTTTTAAAAACCTTATTAAAAATATTACCTAAAGAGAACCTACCTATTTATTATTTGTTCAAAAATAAAATATAGATATTTTTTAAATTTTACACACTACCATTCATGTTAGTATACTAAATATTTTGAATATATTAAATATTTTGAACGAAATTTACATATTGTATAATTAATGATTTTTTTAAGTTTTATCATTATATATGTGTATTTTTAAATTATAAGTATAAATTACTCTACATATAAAGACAATATTATAAAAACACTATTTAGTAATATAAAATATAAAGACAATATTATAAAAACACTATTTAGTAAACAAAATATAATATAATAATATAAAATATAAAAATTGGATTTAAAGAAGTTTAAGTACTGTGAAGGATATGAGTAAAAAAAAAAAAGTACCGTAAAGGATATAACCGTCACAATACTTTACACAAACAGTAAATATTAACTTTGTAGCTTTGCTTGACACATGTCAAATATGAAAGCCTGAAATATTATATTACATGATTTGGTAGATGTCCCAGTAGTATTTGATTCGTACTTTGAGGGGCACGAGGGAGAGATGGAAATTAGAGTGAGGATGGGGAAGTTTTTAAAGTGGTGGAAGGTAGGAAAAAAGGAAGAGGTAAGGAGGGAAGGGGGAGAGAAAAAATAATAGTACAAAGGGGAAGGAGAAAAAGCTCTATGAAGAGTTAATTGAGTTTAGAGGACAAAAGGCAAAGTAGAAGAAGGATGTTGTTGCACAAAGATCCAAGAGTGATAGCAAGTGAGGTGTGGTCTTTGGAAAAAACAATGGGGTTGGTTTGTAAAGGGGATGAAGACAAATTGGTGAATGATTTGGAAGAGATGGAAAGAAGAGATAGAGTGGTGAGTGGAAGAGAAGATGTGAGGGAGGGGGAGTTAACACAGAATTTATGAAGTTAATTTCTTATAATGTGCGTGGTTTGGGGGGCATCTCAAGAAGAGAGAGGTGCAGAAAATGGTGTTGGATAATAAGCCTGATGTGATTTGTATTTAGGAGACAAAATTGGTAGCTGTGGAAAAAAAATTGTATAGATGGTTGCGGGTGTCAGATGATTTTCATTGGGCGAAAGGAATAGTTAGGGGTTTGTTAATGATTTGGATTGACTCTAAGTTGGAGGTTACTGAGGTGATATAGGGTTCTCATTTTATAGGGGTGAAGGGATGGTAGGGAGAAGAAAGGCAGGAGGTGATTTTGTTGAATGTGTATGGTCCATGTGAACTAGCACAAAAACGTAAGGTGTAGGAAGAAATTGTGGTGTTAAAGGAGGAAAATGGGGGATATGTGGTGTGTGATGGAGGATTTTAACTCCATCCAGTGTGAGGAGGAGTGAAAAAAAGTTAAATCACATTATAGGCAGGAGTAAATGTGCCTGTTTGAGGAGTTTTTGGGGGTATGCGAGATTAGTTGATTTGCCTATGATTGGCAGAAAATATACGTGGTATCGGGGGGATCGACGTGCAATGATTCGTTTGGATAGATTTCTGCTATTGGAGGGATGGATGGATATAAAGTCGAATTGTGTACAATGGGGGTTACAAAGGGGTTGTGTGATCATTGTGCTGTGTTGCTTAAGGATGAGGTAGTGGATTAGGGTCCTAAACCATTTTGGATGTTGAAATGTTGGAGGAACGTTGATGGATATGCTTCTTTTGTTAAGGAACAACGGGAGAATATGTAGGTTGAGGGGTGGGGAGGGTATGTGTTAAAGGAGAAGCTCAAAAATTATGAAATATAAATTGAAGGAGTGGAGTAGGATACACGTGGGGATGTAGAAGGAAGGCTTAAAGAGGAACTTAAGAGTTGGGATTTGAAGGGTGAAGGGGAGGGCTTAGATGAGAAAGAGGTGGAGGATCAAAGGCAGGGTATAACTTGAGTTCATCAGTTGTCACAGTTACAGAGCAGTTGTTTATGGCAAAGATCAAGGCAACAATGGTTGAAGGAGGGAGATGCAAATACAAGATTTTTCATAAATGCATTCAACAAAGGAAACGGAAGAATGAAATTGTAAGCATAGAGTTGAATGGGATTAGATTACAAGGGTCGGATCAATTAAAGAAGGGGATGGAAGAACATTTTAAGGTGCATTTTACAAGTAGGTGTAAGTCATAGGTATCTATGGAAATTTTACATTCAGAAGGTTAGAAGAAAATGAAAGGGAGAATTTAATTATGCCATTTCCAGAAGAAGAGATTCGAGGGGTTGTATGGGATTGTGAGGGGGGAAAAAGTCCTAGTACCGATGGGGTTAATTTTGCTTTTCTTAAGGACTTTTGGGATGTGGTCAAATCTGATTTCTCATCATTCATGCAAGAATTTTGTCAATATGGGAAGATGGTGAGAAGGTCCAATTGCTCTTTTATTGCTTTAATTCCAAAGAGGGTGAATCCACAAAAGACTGGGGAGTATAGACCTATTTCTTTAATTGGTTGCATGTATAAAACTCTAGCAAAGGTGTTAGCAAATAGACTACGAAAGGTTTCAAATATGTTAATTGCTAAGACACAAACTGCTTTTATTAGTTAGAGGCATATTTTGGATGGGGTATTGATAGCTAATGAGTTAGTGGCAGAAAAACAAAGAAGGAAGAAACAGATGTTGTTATTTAAAGTATATTTTGAAAGGCCAATGTCTCAGTGGAGTGGGTGTATCCTCAAAGTGTGATGGAAATGATGGGGTTTCCAATTAAATGGAGGAAATGGATTGAAGAGTGTTTAAAAATGGCATCTATGTCGGTGCTAGTTAATGGAAGCTCGTCTAAGGAATTTTGGGTTGGCCGAGGATTAAGACAAGGGAATCCTTTATCTCCTTTCTTATTTATTTTGGTAGCTGAGGGTCTGAATGTTATGATGAATAAAGCAAAGGAGATGAGATTGTATACGGGAGTTAAAATTGGGGGAGGAGATACTTATATTTCACATTTACAATTCGCTAATGATATCCTCATATTAGGGAATACAAGTTGGAATAATGTTTGGACCATCAAGGCAGTGTTTCAATTGTTTGAGATTACATATGGTTTGAAGGTAAATTTCATAAGAGCTTATTGGTGGGTGTGAATGTAGAAGACTTGTGGGTAAAAAAGGCTGCGACAACTTTGAATTGTAAGGTAGGGGAGTTTCCTTTTAAATATTAGGTTTACCCATTGGGGCAAACTCAAGGCGATTGGTGACATAGTCTCCGGTGGTAGCAGAAGTAAGGAGAAGACTACTATCATGAACTTCTAGGCATTTATCTTTTGGAGGTCGGATTGTACTTTTGAGGTTGTTATTGACATCTTTACCAATTTTTTTTTTTTTGTCTTTTTTCAAGGCTCTGTCAGGTGTGATAGACGAGATAGAGGCCTTGTTTAAAAGGTTTTTATGGGATGGTTCTAATGAGGTGCGTAAAATTCACTACGTGGCATGGGATAGGGTGTATTATGAAAGAAAAGAAGGATGGTTGGGAGTGAGGAATTTTAGGAGATCTAATATTGCTCTTTTGGGGAAACGGAGGTGGCGTATGTTAGTGGAAAAGGATAGTTTGTGGTACAAGGTGTTGGTGGGGTTATATATGGAGGAGGATGGTAATTTATGTATGAAGAGGTGTGGGTCATCATGGTGGCAAGACATATATGGGTTGGAGGGTTATGTTGGGAGGGAGGGTGGACAAAACTGGTTTATAGACTCAGTAATAAGGGTAGTAGGTGATGGGAAAGAAACATCATTCTGGTCATAAATCTGGGTTGGTGAAGGAATGTTTTCATAGGCTTTATACTATCACATGGGATAAAAGAACTAAAGTGGCAGATCATGGGGAGTGGGTGGATGGGGTGTGGATGTGGTCTAGGTCTTGGAGGCGGAATTTATTTCAGTGGGAGGGAAGATTGATGGATGCATTGAATCAAATGGTGAATGGTTGTAGGGTGACACAGAATGGTAAGGATGTATGGAGGTGGAAGCAGGATAAAACATATGTATATATGGTTTGTTCTTCTTATAAGGTGCTTACGGAGGATGTACAATGTGGAACCAATGATGGGAGTATGAGTTGGATAGAGGTTCGGAATAAAATTGTTCCTTTGAAAGTGGTGGGTTTTGCATGGAAGTTGTTATAAAATAGAGTACCTACAAAGGAGAATCTTTGTAGTAGAGGTGTATTGGCAAATGAAGAGGTTTGGTGTGTTGGGTGTCAAAAGGAAGTAGAATATGTGAATCACTTATTTAATGAGTGTTCATTGTTTTCACAGGGTTGGTTAATATGTTTAAGGTGGTTAGGATGTCATACAATATTACATAATGAAGCTCAAATGCATTTTCAACAATTTCTAGGATTGTCAGATGCTCTAAGATTGGATGGGGAAGGTTGGAGTGTGTTGTGGTTTGCTGTGAGTTGGGCAATACGAAGAGCAAGGAATGCTATGATTTTTGAAAATAAATGTATATTGGTATCAGAGATTGTAGAAGCAGTTGTTATCAAGTCTTGGAGGTGGCTCAGAGGGCACAAGAGAGGGTTTACTTATTCTTTGGGATCTTTAATTATTAATCCAGTGGCATGTCTAGGAGGTTTTATGTAGAGCAGTAGGTGTTTTATGCATGACATATGGACTTTGCAGGTTGCATGAAGCTCGTGAAGGTATTTTTGAATGATGTGGCTGGGGGAAACATATCTTTTGTGTTTTCATGTACATGGAGCATGAGTGGTTGGGGATAAAGAGATGAATTTGGGTGGTATATTTTGTTACTGGTATGTGATTTTCGTGAAGGGTAGGTAGACAATGTGATGTTTTTTTAATGTGCATTTTTATTCACATTGTATTTGGAAATGGGATATGGGTACATCTTATGCTTTCTCCCTTATTAATAATATTTGTTTTGTTGTTTTAAAAAAAAATCCTAAATCATTTTCAACTTATGCAGTACACTGGTGGATATTAATGATCGTATCGAAAAATACTTACCTTTTCATTAATATTTGAGAATCATACTAAGAAAAGTCAAATATTTGAATAAAATGATTTAGAATGTTTTATTATTAGATTTATTATATTATTTATAATTTTAAATTCATCTTATAATACATAAACTAAAGTATATCTTTAGAATTATTGTGATAGATAATTAGATATTCAAAAAGATTATTATATCCAATCTATTCAAGTGATTTTGAGGTGTTATCTCCCCTTTGAAGTTCAAATGTTTGTTGATGTCACTATTATATTTTAAATATAGGATATATATAATGGATAATTTAATAAATTTAAATTAAGAAATTACTTACCTTACACACAATATTAAATATATTACTCTCTCGATTCTTACAATATTATATAAATGGGAAATTACTCTCTCTATCTTCTCCTTTTTTCGCAAAAGAATCCAACATATTAAATTGGAATATCCATTTCTTTAGTACCTCAACATATATTGCGATATATTGGGTTTTCAAAGTTTGAGTAGTTCCCCTGTAAAATGTTTATACAACACTAAATGATGAACATCTAATCTTATTGAAGATTATACTACTAGATGAAAAGGCAAACATTTGATTTTAATCTTTATACATCATTCACATAATTATATATTTAATCATGTTGGATTTTTTCTAATTTTTTGTTAAATTTTTTTCTCTGTAAATATTAAAATAACACCAACAATGTTCATGTAGTTTACAAATTATTTTCCACAATAATACACTAAAACTACTTTTTCCAAACAATTATTTTAATTAATTTTTCTTATAAAATTGAATGTTAATATTTACTTTTATCCTCATCTTTAACAATCACATTGGTTACTTCTTACGATCACATAATCCACAATATCCTAGCAATGTCTATCTCCTCAGCTTTGACAAATATATATTTTCTATGTATAATTTACAAATATTTTAATTTATAAATCAAAATTTTGAAGAAAAAAATTAATTTACAATTAATTTTTGTAGATAATATTATTTTGACAAATATATGTTAATTTTATAGTATAATTTCAACAAAGGTTTTATAATTATTTTTTATATTTTAATGTCAAATATTTTTAATATCTTTAAATTATATCATATACAATTATGTATAAACCAGCGCAATGCGTGAGCCAATATCTAGTTCAAATAAAATTTGTAAAACACAAATTACAAAAAAAAAATAGAATTATAAAAATATACACATAAGTTCTTTGCTTTTATTTTCCGTTCCAAATTAATAGAAGTTCGGTTGGAACAATCCATGCAAGAACCATACAAATTGCTACTGAATATACCATAAACTATTAGTTTAAATGGAAATTATTTTGTTAAGCATATTTTCAACAATGAACCATGTCATCCTTTAAGAAAATATCTCCAATCCTATTGAGTATCGAGACTAATTAAAAATTGAACTCAACATCAACTTTTCCATAGAAGTTGCTGTTGGCAAGAATAAATTTTATTAAAAGATCCAAAGCGCTAAGAAAATAAAATATTGAATCTCATAATTGAAGTTTCTCCAAGACTCACATCAGGTAAGCACAATTTAATAAGTCACTCACCAATTGACAAATTCATTCGATGTTCCAAGTGAAAAAGGATCCTCTTGGACATCTTATATGAGGATTCAATATTTAGTGAGGTTTTTATTGAACCCTCCAAATTGAAATAGAAGATCATAATATTTATCACCAACATTCATTGGGAGTTAATAAACTGTCTTGAACCATATTCAAACTGTCACAAAATGTTTCAGGGTAAGTGTTTTCCCACAACAACAATGGCATAGCAAAATTTGTAGCTGTCCTATATAATGAAAGTTTGTCTTTTAATGTTGCTGGAGTCTACAATAGAAGTAACTGAATATTAAGGTTAGCTTCTTAGATTCTACAACTCTGGTATTTAGGGAAGGTAATATTACCAGAGTTGTACAGCATTTATGTTGTCATTTTTTGTGTACTGAATCCATGATCAAACACAATTTGATAAGAAGAAATTACTTATCCATCATACCTAAGTTAATTCAACTGGTAACTAAAATATTATACAATGAGTAGGACGATTGACAAATAACAAGTTAATCAGTGATAGTGTTAATGCCTTAAAATGAAGGATGTAACGACCAATTTTCACCTTATAATAATTTATTTTATATGATGCATTTTAAGGAATTTAATTATTTCTTTGAATGCAGTTGTTTGATGTGAAGGAATTTGGCACACAAGAAATTACAGTTAATTCTTTATATGCATTGATTTGTTGGTGTTAATTGAAATGCATTGCATGACTTGATATATTTGTTAGATTCATTTGATGATAGCAGATTCACAAGTATTAAACGTCTTTCAAAGTCACATATTCAAGGATTTATCTTTTCTAATAAAGCTCAGATGCACACACGCTAAGAAGATAAGTATCAGCCTAAAAATATGTAAATAAATGAAAAATCAAAATGAAATTATACCTAACAGGCTTAATTTTTATTGGTACAACTAACATTGAGAAATAGACCTAAAAGTGTTTAATCCCATTTACAGATTAGCCAAATCACGGGATTCACAACTTGCTCTAGCATGACAAAAAGAAAAAGAAAAAGAAAACTCAACTTGCTAACAAAATATTTAACAAAAGACGTAGGAAAAATCAAAGTCTTCCGGTCATGTAACCCAGTATTTCATGAGGGTTAGCATATTAGGTTTAATTTTTATTGATACAACAACCAATATTGACAAACAAAACTAAAACTATTTAATCACATTTACAGATTAGCCAAATCACAACAAGATTCACACCTTGTTCTAATATGACAAAAAGGAAAGGAAAAAAGCTCAACTTGCTAACAAAATATTAATATTTCAAAAAACAATTATATTCTCTGAAACTAGTGTGGTGATATTTGGTTTACCATAAACACAATTGAAAAAAAATTAAAAAACTTTGTCTTAAAAGGTCTTAAGTTTTGCTTCATACTATTAGAGTTTCTACAGATATAAAAGCTTGCTCTCCACCTCTGCCAAAATTTGAAAATATAGAAGCTGAA
Source organism: Pueraria montana var. lobata (assembly GCA_026413185.1). Classification (NCBI taxonomy): domain Eukaryota; kingdom Viridiplantae; phylum Streptophyta; class Magnoliopsida; order Fabales; family Fabaceae; genus Pueraria; species Pueraria montana. Next base: position 7,382,409 of record CM048655.1, read on the forward strand.
AAATAAAAAGAAAATAATATTTCTAAAAAGTTGTGAGAATAAAAATTTCGTAGATTTTAATTATAAGTGAATTAACAATTTAGTTGCCAATTCTACACTTGTACACATAATGCAAAGCAGTGTTTACAAGATCACCTAACTTGCTAAATTATATGGAGCCAATACCACTGGCTGTGAGAGGCATGTTTACGTGATCTAAGCTGAGAATTTTTAAGCTTCTGCGTTGTCAAAAGGGCAAGAGGCATGAAACTTGTTCGTCAAAAGATGTTAGACTTTACTAGGAACCTTCTAAGAAAGCGTGAAATTATAAATATATTAAGAGTCATTTTTTTTAATATTTTGATGGAAAAAATATATATTAGAGCCTGCATCATAGCATAAGAAACTTCTCAGAAACATACATGACGTCATTGACCGCACCAACACATACTTTTATGTTTCATCTGTTGTCTATTTCTTCTTTCATTCTCGAGAAAGAATTTAAAAGTTTTGATCTCATATATTTATATGCGCTATACAATTGTTGTCTAGTTATTCTCTGCTACTCCCAATAAGCTCTTGTGCTGAAGTGAAGAATTTATGTATTCTTCTGTGTTGCATGAAGTCGGAGTGGGTTTCTAGTACGCTCTTTTTCTCCATTTTCAATTTTACCTGCAAATAGAAATAATAGAAGATGAAATGATACGGATAATTTATTTCTTCTTGTTTTTTCATGTTTTAGCTGGTAGAGAATGGGTTAAGAAATTAAGTGAATGTTGTGTGACAAAATAGATTATGGACTTCAAAACAGGAGTGGTTTTATGGTTGTCTAAAATGAAAAATAACTTCTTTTCTCTAATATTTGGTATGACAGTATGAACTTTTTATTGAAGTGCTTAAAGTCATTCATCTATATTCTTGGTATTTTTTGTCAAGCTCACTTTGGATGTTGCCATTCATTTTGTTTTTAAGCTGACAATAGTTCTACAGGCATGAGCTTCTTGTTGTAGTTCAGATTTGCCATCATCTACAACTCTCTTTTAATTTAAGGTAGGCCTACTTTTCTGTTCATATCTGTGAATCGTAACTGTTATGTTTGTTTAATATTTTAATCTAATGAAGTGTTAAGCGTCCATGTAATGGTTAGAAAGTAGAAACTATGCTTTGCTTTGATTTATTGCTTTCTGCCATCTGCATAACTGAATATGTTGTGAACGTGAGACACATTATTTATTGATAATATGCAAATTACAAATTAGTTCTTAAAAATTATAACCATAGATTATATTCATCCTTTTCAATGACACTCATTAATCCAATCCAACTTCTTGTAACAGAGAATGATACCGCTAAATTTTTCATAATTTAATTTAGGTGTTTATTAAAAAAAATATTGATTAATGATGGGGTACATGTATATTGTAATGAATAGAAAACATAGTTGAGGACATGCATGGATGCCAGCGAACTTGATAAATTGGAGAAACTAGAAACATATCAAATTGAAGTTTAAAAGTATCACAAATTTGAATACAGTTATAAACTAATAACAAGCCAAGTCAATGTATAGTCAACCTTAAAAAATTGAAGGATGAAAATTCTACAAACCTACACTTGCACAACTGCATTATAGTAGTTCATAAGACTACTTAGCTTGCTCAATTATATTTTATGTCATCCAAGCCGAGAATTACTTCGTGGGATGCATATATAGTTCAAGCAAAAAAGGAGAAAGACAACATACTACTCAACATTCTACATAGTCAAAAAGTCGAGATATGAAATGTGTTGGTCAGAGGATGTTGGACACCACTAGGAACCTACTAAGAAAGCTTGAAATTCTAAAAACTAGACTCTATCATAGCTTACGAAACTTCTTAAAACCATACATGACATAGACACCACCAACACACTTGTATATTTACATCTGCTTTGCAATTCTTCTTTTGTACTTGAAAAAAAGTTTACATATTTTGATCTAATACATTTATATGCACTATACAATTGTTGTGTAGTAATTCTCTGTTGCAAAAAGTTCAATTGGGTCCGTGGTAAGCTCTTTTTCTCCATTCTCAATTTTACCTCAGAAGAGAAATAATAGATAATGAAATGAAGTGCCTAATTTATTTCTTCTTGTTTTCCCATGTTTTAGCTGGGAGAGAATGAGTTAAGAATTAATGTGAATGCTGGGTGACAAAAGAGATTATGGAATTCAAAACATGAGTGGTCTCTGGTTGTCTAAAATGAAAAATAACTTTTTTTTAAAAAAATATATTTGCTGAGACAGCCTTTTAAAGCTATTGTCTAATGTCACAATATATAAAGTGGGAGAATAGCTGGAAGCCATAATAGAGCAATAATAGAGAGAAGTAAAGTAACACGTGGCACTATTTTGTGTATATTTTTCAATGGCTTTTATTTATAAATGTTAGACAATATTTGTCATATGTGAATAAAAAACTACTTCGATCAGTTCATATAAATGATTTACTTTTAAGTATATAAGAATAATTTATTTAAAAACCAAGTATATTTATAACTTATATGAATCATCAATTTTGTTAGCCCTTGTTGAGCTGTTTTACTTATTTTCTATTTTTTTAAGAGGATTTTTAAAAAAATATATTGTTATTAATATTTCACTTGAGTTAAATATGAGAATATATTTTTAATTATAATGTAGTATGTTACTTCTAAAATAGTTGATCCATAGCCAAACATATTCTGTCAACTTTATCACCAAAATTCCTGAGAATATAATTTAGTTGAAAATAAAACATTCCATACTTCAACCATTACCTTATATCTATTTGCTTAATGAAATTAGTTTAATTTTAACTTTATTATGTCTACAAAACTACTTTTATGAACTCAAAATTTATTCTTATAAAATTATTTTCCACATCAATGATGATGGGTTGATTTCTTCTCTAAAAGTTTTTTAGTATGAATGGTTGAAGCAAAAAGCAAAAAAAGTTAAAGCGTACTTCTTATAGACAAAAAGTAAGAGACATGATATAAACACAGCAAAGTTACACATACAACTTTACAAATATTTCATAGTTATTGATCCATAGGTGAAGAAGAGTTACATCTAATATATTAATTTTTATGTACTGTAGTTTTCTGCCAAATTATTATTAAGCATGAATATCTATAATTTGAATAACTAGCAAATTGAGTTTGGTATATATCATCCTACTCATCTCTTTTATGGATCTTCTCATCAACATCAGTGGCTGATATCCCTTGTTTTCTGGTGCATCAGTATCTCGTCGGTATCCCTTATTTTCTGATTTCTCGTTTTTGCTCTTTCCCTTTGAGGCTTTGCACTGTTTTCCATTCTTTTTCTTCTTGTCACTTTGTTTCTGTTTTCCTAACTTCATATTTATTGTTTATTGCACACAAAAAAACTCCTATGTTAAAGTAAAGAATCTGTATATTTGGTTCAGATGCAAGAAGTTCCATTATATGGTCCTTTTCCAGCATAAAAAGCGGAATCGGTATGGTTAAATTGATTGCTTCGTGTTTTCTAGCATTCTGGCTGAGAGATTTTACTCTGTTTTGTACCTGTGATTGTTTTCTTAGAAAGCTTTCAATGGATGTTGTAATTCTCTTTTTGTGAAACTGATAATAGTTCCAAATGGGTAGTAAAGGCATGAGCTTCCTGGTGTCATTTAAATTGGTCATCTAACTAAACCCTTCTTATTGAAGCTAGTCGTACTTCCACTTATCTGATTAGATTTGTGAATTGTGGCTGAAATTATGTTGGTTTAACCTTTTAATTTTATGATGTGTTAAGCAAGTGTTTTGTGGCTAGAAAGCACAGTTTGTCTCAATCAAAAATCAAAAGCTATGACTTATGGTTTACAGATTTAAATTCTTCTTTGAAGTGAAGGTTTTTAAGCATAATTTATGGTTCTAGCAGGACCCACTAGTTTACTTAGAAGTTAAGCCATGCATGTTGGACTTCAACCTTGTTTGGTTAGATAGAAACCAAACACACATTGCTTTTAACTAAGTAAAGTTTAATGTTTTAATTCCTAGTCAATCAATACCAGTTTTATTATATATTTGGACCGAATTCTGAGTGTTGCCTCTGTTTTTGCTGGTTGGCTTTCTGAGTCATAAGTAGGGTTATACAACTGAAATCAGTCACCAATTGTCTAACAATAAGATGAAAAATAATAGATTCATCTGTTAATATCATAGTAAAAATTATTTGTTCATCAATACCAGTTTGCTTTTAAAGTTGAGTGTATTTTCTAAACAATCCATTTATTGAGCTGCCGCAATGTTTTGAACATACTGCATAAATATTAATCTGTTAGATGTAAGTTATTTTATTTACAAAGATGTCAAAGAAATATAAAATATTAATCCAAAGTTTAGGTTTTTATCTGCATTACTATTCATTTGATCTTAAGTTTAGATTCACTGTTAAATTATATTTTTAGACTTTTTATATCTAGTTGCTTACTTAGTTTTTATTATATTCAAATGGACTGTCAGATTTTCCACGTCAAAAGCAAGTCACTACTCAAGGCAAATAAAATTCCAAGGATTGCAAAACACCTCCAAATCTCAATTGGAAATTGGCATACATATATTGTTTATTTATTCTTCCATAGGTGAGCAATAGTATGAATTCTGAATTGTTTGATCTCATATTGAACAGATATAAATTCTAAGGAATATTAGGAAGGACAAGTTTTTTATTTCTTGGACTTACTGAAACATTATAGTTTTTTATTTCTTCATGTGTAGCGTGATAATCATTGCAGGTGCAGCACTTCGAATTCATAATGGCTGAGCAACAAATGATCAGCTCCATTGCTTCTTCCTCTAACTCCTCTATGGTGTCTACGAAAAAACATGATGTTTTTCTAAGCTTTCGAGGTGAGGACACCCACAGGAACTTCACAAGCCATCTTTATGAAGCGTAGATGCAAAAGAAAGTTGAAACCTACATAGACAACCAGCTTGAAAAGGGAGATGAAATCTCACCAGCACTCAAAGCCATTGAAGATTCTCATGTATCAGTTGTCATCTTCTCAGAGAATTATGCTTCCTCTAAGTGGTGCTTGGGCGAACTCAGCAAGATTGTGGAATCTGAGAAAGATAAAGGACAGATTGTGATACCTGTGTACTACAACATATATCCACACCATGTCAGGAAGCAGACTGGGAGCTACAAGAAAGCCTTTGCAAAACATGAGGGAGATCCCAGGTTCAACAAATGGAAAGCTGCTTTAACTGAAGTAGCCAATTTAGCTGGGTGGGACTCTCAAACTTATAGGTAAATAAAATAAATTGAGGGAGTAAATTTTCCGAACGTAAAAATGAGAAACACAATGTATTGTTTTATTTTAAATTGAGTTGTCGCCAATTTTCATTCTAAATTGAGCACACTTTTGCAGTACAACACCTTATATGGTAGTTTGCTTAGGAAGTTCAATGCATAGACAAAACATTGGCATTGATTATCTTCTCTAAGTCATTTGATTTTCATTCCCCTATTATATTTTGTTGTTTCTTTCTCTACTACACTAACATATTGATTATGAATAATTGTTTGCATAGTTCTTTATTTTTCTTTGGAATTTGTTTGACTTATAACATATCTTTTATTTCTTTGTTGCACTTTGCATATGCTAGGACTGAGCCTGAATTCATTAAAGACATTGTTGAAGATATTTTGCAAAAACTGGCTCCTAGATACAAATGGAAAGCATCTCTCACTGAAGCAGCCAATTTAGTTGGGTGGGACTCTCCAACTTATAGGTAAATAAAACGAACTAAGTAAATTTTCTGAAAGAAAAAATTAAAAAAAGACAATATAATGTTTTAAATTGAGTCGGCATTGATAGTATAACACCTTTCATGGTAGCTTGCTTAACAAGTTTTGTTACATAGAAAAAACAGAGGCATTGATAATCTTCTCTAAGTCATCGAATTTTCATTACGCAATTTTTTTTTTGTTTCTTTATTTACCACACTACCATATTAATCATAGATTATGTATAATAGTTTGCATAATTCGGTTTTTTTTTTCTTGGAATTTGTTTGACTTATAACATAACATTTATTTCTCTGTTGCCCTTTTCATATGCTAGGAATGAATTAGAATTCATTAATAACATTGTTGAAGATATTTCACAAAAACTGGCCCCTAGGTATGTTAAAAAACATGATGTTTTTCTAAGCTTCCGAGCTGAGGACACCCACTGGAACTTTACATGCCATCTATATAATGCTTTGAATGACAAGAAAGTCAAAACCTTTATGGACGAGCAGCTTGATAAGGGAGATGAAATCTCACTGGCACTCATCAAAGCCATCGAAGATTCTCGAGTAGCTGTTATCATCTTCTCAGAGAACTATGCTTCCTCAAAGTGGTGCCTAGGTGAACTCGACAAGATTCTGCAATGCAAGAAAGTCCAAGGGCAAATTGTGATTCCAATGTTTTACGGCATAGATCCATCCCATGTGAGGAAGCAGGCTGGGAGCTACAGGAAAGCCTTTGCAAAACACAAGGGAGATCTTAGGTGCAACAAATGGAAAGTTGCTCTCACTGAAGCAGCAAATTTAGCTGGGTGGGACTCTCGAACATACAGGTAAATAAAATGAGTTGAGAGTGATTAAATATTCTGAAAGAAAAATCAGAAAGACAACGTATTGTTGTGATATCCATATTTGATTATAAATTGAGCATACTTTTGTAGTACAATACCTTTCATGGTAGTTCGCTGAAGATGTTTATAGTGCAGAAAAAACAGAGGCATTGATAACCTTCTCTATAAGTCAATTGATTTTCACCCCTATTATATTTTGTTGTTTTTTCTCTACTACAGTACCATAATGATTATGAATAATAATCTGTATTGTTATTTTTTTTCTTTGGAATTTGCTTGACTTATAACATATACTTTATTTCTTTGTTGCATTTTGCATATGCTAGGACTCAGCCTCAATTTCTTAAAGACATTGTTGAAGATATTTTGCAAAAATTAGCTCCTAGATACTCAAACCAGCATAAAGGACTGGTTGGAATTGAGGAAAGTTATCAACAGATTGAATCATTACTAAAAATTGGGTCAAGTGTAGTTAAAACCATTGGAATATGGGGCATGAGTGGTATTGGTAAGACCACCCTTGCTATTGCTTTATTTGACAAACTGTCTTATGCATTTGAAGGACATTGCTTCCTCGCAAATGTAAGGGAAAAATCAGACAGGCTCGAAGCTTTACATGATGAACTACTTTCTAAGTTGTTAGGGAATAAAAACAATGGTTTTGATAATTTTGACATGAATAGGCTTCGACGTAAAAAAGTTTTCATTGTACTGGATGATGTGGATACCTCAGAGCAATTAGGAAAACTAATTGTAGAATTTGATTTCTTGGGGCCAGGAAGTAGAGTCATTGTTACTACTAGAAATAAGCAAATACTTAGCCCAATTGATGAAATATATCAGGTGAAGGAATTGAGCTTTGATCACCCTCTTCAACTTTTCTGTTTGATTGTTTTTGGTGAAGAAAAACCTAAAGATGGATATGAAGATCTATCAAGAAGAGCAATTTCCTATTGCAAAGGTATTCCTTTGGCTATAGAAATTTTGGGTGCAAGTCTTCGTTCAAGAAGTAAAGAAAACTGGGGATGTGAATTGAGAAAACTTGAGGGAGAAACTGAATGGAGCAAATGGAAAGCATCTCTCACTGAAGAAACCAATTTAGCAGAGTGGGACTCTCCAACTTATAGGTAAATAAAATGAACTAAGTGTAAATTTTCTAAAAGAAAAAAGGAAAAAGACAATATATTTTTAAATTAAGTTGGCCAAATTTGATTCTAAATTAAGCATATTTTTTGTAGTATAACACCTTGCATGGTAGTTTGCTTATCAAGTTCGATACATAGAAAATACAGAGGCCTTGATAATCATTTGAGTCATTGGATTTTCATTCCCCAATTATATTTTTTCTTTCTTTCTATACAACACTATGATAATAGTATGCATTGTTCAATTTTTTTTTTTTTGGAATTTGTTTGACTTATAACATATCATTTATTTCTTTGTTGCCTTTCTCATATACACTAGGATTGAATCAGAATTCATTAATAATGTTGTTGAAGATGTCTCACAAACATTGGCACCTAGATACCATAAAAAATATGACGTTTTTCTAAGCTTCCTGGGTGAGGACACCCATTGGAACTTCACAAGCCATCTATATAAAGCTTTGAATGATGAGAAAGTCAAAACCTACATAGATGACCAGGTTGAAAAAGGAGATGAAATTTCACCAGCACTCATCAAAACCATCAAAGATTCTCATGTATCTATTGTCATCTTCTCAGAGAACTATGCTTCTTCAAAGTGGTGCTTAGATGAACTCAGCAATATTATGGAATGCCACAAAATCCTAGGGCAGATTGTGATGCCAGTGTTTTACGGCATAGATCCACTCTATGTGAATAAGCAGACTGGAAGCTATGGTCAAGCCTTAGCAAAACACGAGGCAGATCCCAAGTGCAACAAATGGAAATTTGCTCTCACTGAAGCAGGAAATTTAGCTAGGTGGGTCTCTCAACCATACAGGTAAATAAAATGAGTTGATAGTGATTAAATTTTCTGAAAGAAAAATTAGAAAGACAATGTATTGTTGTACTGGCCAAATTTGATTGTAAATTGAGCATACCCTTGTAGTACAACACCTTTAAGTCGTTTGTTTTTCATTCACCAATTTTATTTTGTTGTTTCGTTCTCTACTACACTACCATGTGAATCATATATTTTTTATAATCATTTGTATAGTTCTTTTTTTTTCATTTTAATTTGTTACTCTTATAACACATCATTTATTTCTTTGTTGCCCTTTCCATATGTTAGGACTGATTTTGAATTACTTAAAGACATTGTTGGAGATGAGTTGCAAAAGTTGCCTCCTGGATATCGAAACCAACATAAGGGACTGATTGGAATTGAGGAACAATGTAAACAGATTCAATCATTACTAAAATTTGGGTCAAGTGAAATTATAACTCTTGGAATATGGGGTATGGGTGGCATTGGTAAAACCACCCTTGCCACTGCTTTATATGACAGACTGTCTTATGAGTTTGAAGGTCATTGTTTCCTCACAAATGTAAGGGAAAAATCAGGCAAGCTGGAAGCTTTACGTGATCAGTTTTTTTCTAAGTTACTAGAGAAGGAAAATCATGGTTTTGATCATTTTGGCATGAGTAGGCTTCGACGTAAGAAGGTTTTCATTGTGCTTGATGATGTAGCTACCTCAGAGCAATTTGAAAAACTAATTGTAGAATATGATTTCTTAGGAGCAGGAAGTAGAGTCATTGTTACAACCAGAAATAGGCAAATACTTGACCCAATTGATGAAATATATCAAATGCAAGAGTTGAGCTCTCATGATTCTCTTCAGCTTTTTTGTTTAACTGTTTTTGGAAAAAAACAAGCTAAAGATGGATATGAAGATCTATCAAGAAGAGCGATTTCATATTGCAAAGGTATTCCTTTGGCTTTAAAAGTTCTGGGTGCAAATCTTCGTAGTAGATGTAAACAAGCATGGGAATGGGAATTCAAAAGACTTCATGAGATTCCAAATATGAAAATTCATAAAGTATTAAAATTAAGCTATGATGGCTTATATAGTTTTGAAAAGGATATATTTTTGGATATTGCATGCTTTTTCAGAGGACAAGAAGAAGGTCATGTAACAAGTCTACTAGAAGCTTTTGGTTTCTTTGTAGCAACAGGGATAGAAGTCCTTTTAGATAAAGCTCTCATAACAATTTCAGATGGTTATGTAGAAATGCATGACTTCATACAAGAAATGGGTCGGGAGATTGTTCATCAAGAATTTATCAAAGACCCTGGAAGACGAAGTCGGTTGTGGAAACCTGAGGAAGTTCAAGATGTATTAAAATATAACAAGGTAAATGGGAGATGCAATTGCTTCTATTTGATAATATATGTATTAATTTAGAATGTAGCTCTTATGATAGCCTTAGCTAATTATTATTCTAATTTTTGTTTGTCAGGGAACTGATGTTGTTGAAGGCATAATTTTAGATTTATCAAAATTAACTGGGGATCTATATTTGAGCTCTGATTCCCTTGCAAAGATGCCTAATGTGAGATTTCTTAAAATCCATAATGCTTACAGGAGTAACAGATATAATGTGTACCTTCCTGATGGTCTAGAGTCACTGCCTTATAAATGGAGGTACCTTCTTTGGGATGGATTCTGTCTTGAGTATTTTCTGTCTAACTTTTGTGCTAAACAACTTGTAGAGCTTCGCATGCCTGGTAACAGGCTTAAAAAGCTTTGGGATGGCGTTCAGGTATGAATGTGGCTATACAAACTACATTTTCCATAGGTTTCTCTTTTAGTTAAGGCTCATGAATCATGATTATGAATTTAACAATTTATAAATGATGTGATTCATCTTTCTTGTTACAGAATCTTGAAAATTTAAAGGCAATTGATTTTAGTCGCTCCCGACACCTAATTGAGATCCCAGACTTGTCTAAGGCAGAAAAACTAGAAAATGTTTATCTTAGTTTTTGTGAAAGCTTGCGTCAGCTCCATGTTCCTTCAAAATCTCTCCGAATATTACACCTCATCAGTTGTTCATCTCTCAAGGAAATCTCACTGACATCGGAGGAAATGACAGAATTGAACTTAGCTGACACTCCTATATGTGCATTGCCATCATCAATTTGGCATAATAGGAAACTTGCTTTTCTTTATCTAAGTGGTTGCAACAATCTCAACTTTGCTGGGAACAAGTTATCAGATGATTCGGGAATGTGCTACTTATGGTCTTTAGAAGTGTTAGACCTACGTGGAACTAATGTTGAAAGCTTACCTGCAAACATCACAAACCTTTCAATGCTGAGAAGGCTTGCGTTAGACAATTGCACGAGCCTCGTGTCTCTGCCGGAGCTTCCACCGTCCCTTGAACAGCTGATGGCCTTGAACTGCACTTCTCTGGAAATAGACTTCACTCAATGGCTAGTGTTACAGCACATGTTTCAGAATCGCATACCTTACTTACACAAACACCATCTTAATCCTAGGTATTATGACGGTGAGTATTTCTTCATCCCAGGAGACCGTGTCACCAACGAGTGTAGGTTTTGTACAGCGGAAAGTTCAACAACTATTTCTTGTCTCCCACAATCTGGCTTGTGTGGATTCATTTATTGTGTCATTCTTTCTAAGGGATCATACAAAGGTTATGTTTCATGCTCTATCTCCCAAAATGGCATTCGGATCGGCGGGGATGGCAAGTCTATACACTGCACAAATCTAATTTCAGATCACGTGTTATTTTTTTTTGTATTGTGTTGCCAGCAAATTTCACCGCACAAGTGAAGTGTACGACCATTTCAGCCACATACCATTTAAATTTGAATTTGCTTACTGTGATAACAAGAATGTAGTCGAACAAAAGAGGATTAAAGGGTGTGCGGTCTTCCCAGTATGTTTTTCAGCATCAGGGTTGAAGCTGGCTAGTAGTAGTGGCAAGGATGTTTTTGAAGTTAGAGTTGGAGGCTCTAATAATGAAAATGAAGATGATTGGAAACTACCTCGTCGGTAATAAATTTCACCCACTTCTTGATTATAGACTCTTTATAATTAGTTTCTTTTTTCTTAAATAAATTTAGTCTTTCAAATATACTTAGAAATTATCAAATGAAAATGCTCTTGATTTCTTGAAAACTAGGCCTATTATGTTGCAATAACATTGTGTTGCAATTACAGGTTAAGCACATTTTCACCGTGAAACACTTACGGAGAATATTGGAACAAACAACTGAGCACTAACTCATTGGAAGAGTCAAAGCAATAATAAAATTCGAATGTGTTAGGTGGTCTGTTTCTCTTGATTCAGAAGTATAATGGGACATTATCATGGTATTCATTCTGTAGTATCTTTAGACATGGTAGATGGGTGATATTAAGCTGTGATGGTAACGGATTGATTCGTCAGTTTCTTGAACGTTTCTAAAGAAAATGAAGAAAATGCATACACAAACTAGGTAAAAAGGGTGTATTTAGTTTCCCCTTACACTTCAATTTCTTGCATTTCTCTTCAATTTTAAGAGGGCACGTTCTTCATGTTACTCTTAACCCTTAATATGCACCCTTTCTTTTTTACTTACTTTATTTTGGTTAGCTTGTGCTCCTTTGCCTCTCTTTATCGCTAATATGTTATTAGTTATTTGAGGAGTTCATTTCACAAAAAAAAAAAAACAAAAACCTACATTCATTTAAAATTTTGAGGAATTTATTTTACAAGAAAAAAAAATGTTTCTTCTCTCAAAAGATGTTCAAAACTCTTTCTTGAATTCAATACTTTGTATGGTTAATTTTTTTTTCCAGTTCAAAACTTCCAGCACCTTAAAACATGGCTTTCAAAAAAGAAAATTGTTTATGAATTTATGGAGTGAAGGCAAATGAGTTTTACACTATTTTTCCTCTTTATCCACAATATGTTTCTTCTAGGAAGCTTAATTGGTAATTATATAATTTAGTGGAGTGAAGGAAAATGAATTCAATACCAATCATTAATATATATTGTTAATTCAGGAAAATGATGTTTGTATAGAAATATAATTTAGTTGAAAATAAAACATTTTCCATTTTACAAAAAAAAAAAAAAAAAAACTACATTCAAAACTTTATTATATGTTTGGGAAAGTACTATTTTTTAGTTCTAAATCAATTCACACAAAAATGTCTTCCGCATCAATTAATGATTGGTTGATTTCTTCAACGGAAGGCTCTAATGTGAAATACGTATTTAGTTTTAAAGATTATATTCCCTCTGGACTCAAATATAAGAAAAAAAAAAGTTGTTTTGTATGGTGTACTTAAATATAAGCAAATCTAACTAATTTCACCCTTCATTTAATTGTAATTCTATTTTCAATTACTCTTTTTTATTCATGATATCAAATTCTAATGAAGGATTTTTTTTACTTGAAATTAATAAAATTAAATGATGTCAACTAACTTTCTTAGTTAGTGTGAAATCAATTATTTTAAATATGAGTCCAAAGGGAGTACTAGATTTAAATAAATCCTGCATTGTGTGGGTGCTTTAACTATGATAATAAGAAACATATCAATTCTCTTAAAAAAAAAAACATATAAATTATTTTTTGTTCCTTTTAATTAGTTTATAACATGAATTTTACCAACGAGATAATTAATAATAAAATAAATTTAATAATTCAATGTATGAGATATTTCGGTACCATGACATATAATAATTTATTATTAAATTTATTTTCATTATCTTTTCAATATGTTTCTTCTTTGTTTTTATTATATTAAACAATTATTGTTCTAGCGATATACACCTGTGTATGTTTTGTTAATATAGATCCTAGGACTTTTGGTGAATTGTTCTACCGTGTATGTTTTGTTTCCACATAAAGATTAAAGAATATTAAAATAAGGATTAAGAATGAAAATTCTGACATGCTACACACAGGGTATATTACAATTTTCAAAATAAGATAAGCAAGCCAATCAATAACTTCTTTCATATAATTTCTATGCGTTTAATTTTATCACATCATATTGCTATCAACATATGTGGTTCCTTTGGTTAGTAATATTCCTTTGTCTATAAGAATCTGTGTCCTGTTTGCGTTTACATAAGATGTTGATAGAGTTAGCATTGAAGAAAATTAAGGAAGCCTATCCAGACATTGACAATGAGTAGAAGGGATTCAAATAAGGATTTCCTTTAGACAACCAAGAAAAGAATGACAAAATATAAGTCCTTTTTTTTTTCAAGTATATGTTCAACCTCAAAATGGTTTTTTACATATATATCATTAAGTATTAACACCATTACAAAATGGCATATGAATTTCCCACTCATTTTCTTCGTTTTCCTTCGTTAGTACAATTCCTCATACCACACTTTGCAATTACGCACCTCACAACTTTTCTGCTATAACTCTTTCTAAATTCTATCAGGGCAGTGTTAGCCTTGGTAGCCAGTCGAGATATGCACTTTGAGCAGATGGATGTGAAGACAGCTTTTCTTCAAGGTGATCTAGAGGAGCATATTTACATGGAGCAGCCAGAGGGGTTAGGTAAAAAAGGACTAGGCCGGCTAGTTTGTAAGTTGAAGAGGTCTTTATATGGATTGAATTAGTCTCAAAGGCAGTGGTACAAGCGTTTTGATTCTTACATGCTTCGGATTGGCTATTGATGTGAATATGACTGCTGTGTTTATGTGAGGAGCCTCGATGATGGCTCTTTTATTTTTCTGCTACTTTATGTGGATGATATGTTGATTGCTGGTAACCATTTGCGTGATGTGAATGGGTTGAAATCCATGCTGGGCAAGGAGTTTGACATGAAGGACTTGGGTCCTACCAAGAAGATTCTTGGGATGGAGATTCACAGGGACAGGAGGTCCAGAAGACTATGGCTCTCGTAGCAGGGCTATGTTGAGAAGGTGTTGGACAAGTTTAGCATGAGTAATGCTAAGTCAGTGAGAACTCTACTTGCAAACCAGTTCAAGCTTTCTGTAGATCAGTGCCCTAAGATAGATGAAGAGGTGGAATACATGTCAAATGCTCCCTATGCCAATGCAGTTGGTTGCCTGATGTATGCTATGGTTTGTACTGGACTAGATTTGGCACATGCTATAAGCCAAGTCTGTAAGTTTATGTCGAAGCCAGGGAAGTGACATTGGGAAGCAGTGAAGTGGATCTTCAGGTACCTAAAGGGTACAACAGGGCATGGTATCATGTTTGGCAGTCAACAGGGTGATCCTTTAGTTGTGAGTTATGTGGATTCTGACTATGTTGGTGATTTGGATGACAAGAGGTCTACAATAAGGTATGTTTATACTCTTGCAGGTGGGCCTATTTGTTGGAAGTCCATTGTTCAGTCTATTGTGGCAATGTCAACAACTGAAGCAGAGTACATGGCAGTAGCAAAGGCTAGTAAAGAAGCTGTGTGGCTCACAGGGCTAGCAAAGGAGCTGGGCATTGAGCAAGGTGGAGTTCAGTTGCATTGTGATAGTCAGAGTGCTATCGATTTGGCAAAGAATAAGGTGCATCATGCTAGAACCAAGCATATTGATGGGAGGTTCCACAAGATCAGGGAATTGATGGCAACTGGTCAGAGTTTGCTCAGGAAGGTTCACACTTCAGAGAATGCAACTGATATGTTAACAAAGGTGGTCAAAGATGACAAGTTCAAGCATTGCTTGGACTTGTTGAATGTTGCTTGGTGCTAGACGTGATTGGACACCCCTAACCTAGGAGACATATAAGATATGAGGTGGACTTGTTGTTATCTTCCACGAGGCTGAATATTCGTCAAGGTGGAGATTGTTGTGCATGACTCATATTCTATAAGTGAGCAGTTTGGGTTTGGGCCACTTGTTGTTGGGTTACGAAATAAGTGAGTTAGGAGTGCGGGGGGTTTAGCCCTGTGGTACAGTACAGGGATAATATTATATGCAGTATATTGTAAGCAGTATGGTACAAGGGTGATATTGTAAGTCTGTATCGTGGTTTATTCTATATAAACTGGTGTAATCCTATTGGCCAAATAATAATAATAGAACAGCTACTCTGCTCTCGAGGACATAGGCACACTTGCCAAACCTCGTTAAATCCTTGTGTCTATGTCTGTGTCTGTGTGATTACTCTGATATTTAGAATTCCGACTGCTATTGCTAACAATTGGTATCAGATGGCACTTAACCCTGGTGCGAAATTCGAAGTGGGGAAGTGGATGGAAATGGGAATTTTGTAGTGTGGTAGAGGAGGGTTAAGGATATGTTGGCACAACAAGGTTTTCAAAAAGCGTTGTGCACAACGAAACCTACAGACATGGAGAATGCGGATTGGGAGGAGTTGAAGGAAAGAGCTGTGGCAACCATACGGTTGTGTTTGGCAGACGAGGTCATGTACCATGTTGTGGACCTGACGTCTCCAGGGGAAGTATGGACGAAATTGGATAGTCAATATATGTCCAAGTCCCTGAAGAACAAGCTGTACATGAAGCAGAAATTGTACGGGCTGAAGATGTAACCCCCTTTTTAATAAAGCAATATATATTTATATATATAATAATTTATAATACATTATATTAAAATCCAAAATATATTCAAAATTTACATCATTAAAATTTTTCAGAAACATTTTTACAAATAAGTCTAAGTATTACAAGTATTGTCTACCCAAAATATTTTTCCATCCTATAGCTCTGGCGAATCTCTGCATCTTTTTCTTCTAATTATTCTTCCAGTTCACCTGCATTTACATTTCCCTAGAATCTAAGGACAAAATTTTTACCGGAACAGGCTTTTAATTTCTCATACAATTAAAACAATATCAACCATGTTCATTTCATATAACAATTAATAAATCACATATATAAATCAAATGCAGTATGATTTATGCAAATGCAGTTTTGACTCAAAATCATTTTGACCCTGCTCCATGGAGACTTCCCTTTTGAGTGTTTAGTAAGTAATTGGCCTACCATTACGCACTGCATTTCAGCTATCAGCCCCTACTAAATGCGAATAAGCTAAACAGAATTAGCAGATCAAGATACCCAGGAAGGCCACCATGACCGCATCTCGGTCTAGATTCCGGCCACATGTGGGATTGCCAATACCCTTCACCCCACAAATTATATAGTCACAGACAATACAGTCATGTCTAACAAATTCTGCTCACCCAAAAAAATCATTTCTCATCTGTCAAAATTATTTCTCACGACTATCGCAGTCACGGTTAGTCAACATTTATCATTTAAAATTCATGGCTACCACAGTCTCGATTAGCCCACAACATCTTTTCTCTTCGGAAATCTTTGAAAATCCCCCAAAAGACTCATGCTTATGCAATATGAAAATGATCATTATTATATAATTAATTTTTTTACAATCACATAAAGAGATATGAAATGCAATAATTAATCTTATAACATCAATATTTTACTAAAATACTAACTAGGTCTCATTATGTAAAATTACTAAACTACCCTTAATCTTTTCTAAAATTTCAATTATGTCCTTAAAATGTGAAATTACCAAATTACCCTTACTATTTTCTATTATTTTTTATTTTACCCTTGATCTTTTTATAAAATCCCAAGATTACCCCTAAACTTTCTAGAACATGTGTAATTACTATTTTACCCTTGAATATTTTTACAATTTACTAATTTGCCCTTAAACTTTTTATGAATTTCCCAATGTGTCCCTACATGTGAAATGACTATTTTGCCCTTGGTTATTTTAAAATTTCCACATGGTATCCCTTTCTTATTCACCATGGCCGAATGGCCTTCTCAAATTTTCCAACAATTTCTCCAAAACAACCAAACAATTTTTCAATCAATCACAAACCAATCAAGCAATTTCAATCTAAAAACAAACCAATCAAGAAATTTCAATCTATCACCACATCATGAAATCAACAAAACATGGATTCAAACACACATTTCAAACTTCAAACACCAATTATATAAAAGCCCTAAATTAATTTCCTCTTTTCATGGTTCTTGATTAAACTTTGAAATTAAACTTCAAGACATGTTTTTCTTGTCTCCAAGTTGTCTAAATTGAAATTAAATGCCAAGATCCTTACCTTAAATCCTTAGTTTGATGAAGAATTTCCTTGAACCCTTTTCTCCCTTTCTTTCTTGTCTTCTTGAAATTTTAGAGTTTTTCTCCTAATTTCTTCTCTTGGGCCTAAGGTAGGTTGAAGATTATGAGGTTTTGGTTGGTTTCTTTCTTGATTATGGAAGTTAAGATGAAATGAAATGGAGGGGGTAGCAGCTGCCAAACTCACGGTTTGGAGAGTTTTTGAGAGCTAGCTTTTTAGAACTTTTCTCTTGCTTTTGGTTTCTTATGTTTTTATAAAAAATTTCTCCACCCAATTTAATTTTGTCTACAAGTCCAGCTCTTGATCGGTGGGCAGCAATTTTGGCCCGCCTTTTAGCCCACTTGGACGGCCAAGAGAAGTTCCTTAGGTGACTTGCCAATTTGTGTGGTCAAAGGGTCAAAAGTTGTAGAATTTTGTAGATTTTTCTAGAATATATTTAGGGCTTTTAATTATCTCACAAACTAATTAGAGTTTGAAGAAACTAACACCACCATTAAATTCCTCACTGTCAAAAACCTTGGGGTAGTGTCTTAATTATCTCTTAATCAAAGTCTAATTAGCTTAATTTAATCACATTAGAAATATTGAGTTGTCACATTTTGATTGGCTAATACTTTTATTTTTATTTTTCTTAGTTAAACAATTTTAATAATTATTCTAAGTATGTTATAATTAATAGGAAATTCCATAGGTGTCATACAAATTTTATCTTAATTTTCTACCTTAGAATTTTATCGTACTAATTTTACAGAGTTATAACTTTCAGAAAATTCTAAAAATTCAAAATTAACATTTTAATTTCTCAACTGTATATATTTTAAATATATATTTAATTATCTTTTTATTATATTACAGTCTAGTCCAAAATGTTACATCGGAAAATTTATACTGGATAGCTATCTGACATAACTGTCCAGTCAACAAGCAATTTAAGCAAAAACAAAAATATCAAAAGACTTAGGAAATTTTTTTGAATAGAACTGTATAAATTTTATTATGAAAATATGTACAGAAAGTTTCTATAAAATACAGTACATAATTTCTCATAATATTTATAGAAAAACATTTACAAACAGTAAAATAAAATAAGGATGTTACAGAAGATGCAGGAGGAGGGTTCTGATTTGCAACAACATATCAATGTCTTCAATCAGATTATCAGTGATTTACTACAGCTTGATGTGAAGATTGAGGATGAGGATAAGGCAATAATTCTGTTATGTACTTTGCCTAATTCCTATGAGCATTTAGTGACCACCCTAACATACGAGAAAGACACCATTAATCTAGAGGAGATCACGGCTACACTTATGTCTCGCACCGTGAAATGGTGGAACGGCGGTTCAAGGTACTAGAGCGTGGTGGCAGCCATGGTTAAGCTCCAAAGATGCCATCATTGGATACTCATGGTGAAAATGGCTTCCGCTTGAGGGGGAGCTATCATGTGGAAGAGACTCACACTTGAGGGGGAGATTGTCGGAGTACAAGTGTGAAGGTGAAGTCCCACATTGGGTAGAAATGGGCGAGTTAAGCAACATATAAGTGAGGAAGACCCACAAACCTGTAGCCTTAAGGTTTTGGATTAAAGGTGGTGTCAAGTTCACTTATGTGGTTTGTTCGAGGCCCATTGGTGTAGATCTCCCAGGTGTTTAATCCCCGTCGGTGCACAACAACTTCCATACTCTACAACAGGAATGAAATCAGATCCCAAACCATCGACTCTATGTTGCATTCAGTTTACAAAGAGGAAACATGAAATTTTAGTAAATAAATTACACAACCAATTTGAAATCTTGCCTATTGCACTTTGCAATCTAGTAAAAATACAACAAATTTGAAATTGCAGGTGTCTACCAATTTGAATTCGTCTTCCTCAATTCAATTGTACATCTACAAAATATTTAACATGAAGGATCACAAAATTAAGGAAAAGAATTAGAGAAAAAGGGGGTCAAAATTAATAAACATAATTAAGAAAAAAAAAAAAAATAATAAATGGCTGAAATAAAGAGGGGTTGAAATTTAGAGAGGCCAAACCCTTGAACATGCTTTAAAACTCAATGCTTGTGCCACCATAAGGTTCGGTCCTGTGGTGAGATGAAATAAGTTAACAAAATGGTGCTAATTTAACATCGTAAAACTCAAAAAAATCTCTAATTAATGGATAAAATTAAGGCTTAATTATGATTTAGTCCTTCAAATTTAGGACACTTTTGGTTTTGTTCCCCCAATTAAAAATCTACCCTTTTTAGTCCCACAAATTCGTGAAATGTTGTTTTTAGTCCCTCAACTACAATTGGAGGACTAAGAACAACATTTTGTGAATTTGAAGGACTAAAAAGAGCAAATTTTTAATTGGGGCACCAAAACCAAAAATACCTCTAATTTGAGGGACTAAAAATATATCTAAGTCTAAAATTAAATGTTCACAACAACAAAAAAGATAGATGTAATACCATTGCTCATCTGACAATGACAATCTCTAACCTCGTAACTCATGAAATATTTTCTCTTAGGCATTGAATAAAATACTGAAAATCATAATAAACAAAGTGTTAATGTTGGTGACCCTAATTCTTGGCCCGACCCAAAAGCTCATGGTGCATCCCACCTTTATTATTCGGTTGTTTTTTGTTCATGGGGTAGGGTTATTTGTACACACATACATATATCAAAGCAACCATGTCTGGTTTGGTTTGCTCTATTTGCCCTAATAATGGTCTAAATGAAATATGATATTTCGCAGTTGAATTGCAAAACTAGATTTAATCTATGGTAGGTCAAAATGTGGACTATTCTCATGCATATGAATATGGAAGAAGAGTTATTGGGATTTGATAAGATGTCTTCTTAAACAGTAGAAGAAAAATGGAGAAAGGATAGCAAGGCTATGTCGCAGATTCATCTCCACCTGTTGAATGATATTTTGTAGGATGTTTTGAGGGAGAAGACTGTTATTGCATTGTGATTGAAGCTAGAGCAATTGTGTATGACGAAAAGTCTGCCTTAGTAAATTGCATCTAAAACAATGACTTTACTCTCATCATTTGGCAAAAGGTACGTCTGTGATTGTTACGACCCAAGTTTGCTGTTAGGCCCACCGTTAGTATTAATGTGCTCCTTATTGTCTTTTATTAGTAATAGATAATATAGAATTATAGATAATAGGTAGGTTATAGAAGTAAGTTGTTACGAATCTGTTTTGGGTGTGTTAGCAGTAGTGCACTATGCAAGCTATAAATCTATTGTAATTGTTCTATGAAAGGGGAGAAAAATCAATTCAGTTTTAGCTTTCTATTTCCTTTCTTCTTAATTTTCTGTGGAGTTCTCCTTTACTCGAAAAGGGTTCATAACATTGGTGCTTTCATTGAGAGTTTTCCCTCCCATGGCAGGTTCTAAGGCACCAAATTCACACGCTGAGAAGCTTGAGGAGATTATGCAGCAATTGGCACAGCTTCAAACCACTATGTCCACCAAGATGGATGAGGTGTCTCTTCGAGTTTCTGCACTAGAAACTCGTTCACCATCAACTTCCCACTCGTCCCCTTACTTCACTTAGATTTCAGGGACCACACCCACACACAAGCATTTCCTCAAGCTCGACATACCCAGATTCGATGGCACGAACCCCATTGGGGTGGATTTTCAAAATCTCCCAATTCTTTGAGTATCACAACACACTGGAGGAGGAACGCATTCCGATTGCTTCTTTCTACTTGGATGATGTGGCCTTGGCGTGGTATCAATGGATGTACCGCAATGGACACATCCAATCGTTACAGCAATTTCTCCACGCCGTCGAGACCCGTTTTGCTCCTTCCACATTCGATGACCCTCATGGTAAGCTGTTCAAACTGGTTCAGACCTCTTCCATTGTTGCTTACCTTGCTGAGTTTGAATCACTTGCCAATTGAATTATGGGTTTACCCACTCCATTTCTCTTGAGCTATTTTGTATCCGGACTCAAACCCGACATTAAGTGTGAGGTGCTCGCCCATCAACCTTCCTCTCTGTCCTAAGCTCCTGGGTTAGCATGCTTGCACGAGGAAAAGCTACACGATACAGTGTCATTTGTCCTACCACACCATTTCAGTGGCAATCCCCACCTGCCAATACGACCTTCTCTCTGGCACTGTTTTCATCCCTTGCACCAGTTTCTTCCACTTATTCTGCTCCTTCACGAACCAGTCCTGAGTCCTTGCCACTCACGACCCTTCCTCCACTTCTCCCGCCTCCACCGCTAAAGCACCACTACAAGCATATTTCTTACATGGAAATTGCAGAATAACAGAAAAAGGGGCTATGTTTCTACTACGACAAAAAATTCTCCCGCTCCCATAAGTGTCAAAGCCGTCTCTTCTTGATCATTGCTGAGGAAGATGATAGTCCTCTTCAGGACTTTGTGGGTCACCAATTACTAGATCCTGACCCACCAGGAGGGCAACCTCCTTAAGGCCACGATATGCGGTCCATGTCCAACCTTGAGGGCAAGGTTGGTTCTGATGAGGAAAGCATTGTTACGGCCCAACTTTGCTATTAGGCCAACCGTTAGTATTAATGTGCTCCTTATTGCCTTTTATTAATAATAGATAATATAGAGTTATAGAATTATAGATAATAGGTAGGTTTTAGAAGTAAGTTGTTACGAATCTGTTTTGGGTGTGTTAGCAGCAGCGCACTATGCAAGCTATAAATCTATTGTAATTGTTCTATGAAAGGGGAGAATAATCAATTTAGTTTTAGCTTTCTATTTCCTTTCTTCTTAATTTTCTATGGAGTTCTCCTTTACTCGAAAAGGGTTCATAACAATGATAGATCATATGTCAACTTTTAAAGAAATCATTGTTGATTTGGAGATCAAATACGATGAAAAGGATTTGGGGTTGATTCTCTATTGTGTTCCTTGCCCTCTTCATACACGACTTTTTGAGACACTATTCTGTATAGTCATGATACTCACTTTGGAAGAGGTTTACGAAGCCTCTAAAGAAACAATGAAGCAACTTGTTAATGGATTTGAGCACAAGGAACAGGGTTTGGTTGCTAGAGGAAGATTTCAGGAGAAAGGTTTTGGGAGTAATGACAGAGGCAGATCCACGTCTAATGATTTTACATACAAAAAGTGACACATGATTGTCTTTAACTGAATTATATTTTTCAAAGACAAACCCTAACTAGTGTTATAAGCAAGTGGTTAAAGAATAAAAAATAACAAAGTTTCTTTTAAAAAAACACTTTAATACATATTTATTATGTTTTTCAAGACATTTCTAATGTGATTTTTTATAAAAAAAAAAAATCTATTTTAATTTTTTAATTAATGTCTTAAGGACACTAATTAGCAAAACTTTTTCTAAAATCGCCTACTCATTTGGTAATTTACAAGTATCGATAAATTTCATTTTTAAAAGAAGACCTTGCACACCTATAATATAACATGTGGACATGAGTCTTTTTTTTTTTTTTTTGAAAAAAAAAAAGATACATGTAACAACAAAAATTATCAATTTACATTACTATTTTGGTTGACCAGAAAAAACACCATATTGGCTATTATTGATAATATGTCTAAAGAAATCTGTTTTTAATGAAACTAGTCTTTTGACCTGTGTAATTACATGGATCACATTGATATTTACCCTTATATTAAGATAGTTGTCAAATATTCAAAAAAAAAAAATACACCTTTTTTTATTATCATGTTATTGGTATGAAGTATCAACCAGCTTAGTCGATGACTAATTTTTCTTGGAGAACTTGGCTGGCTATCTTTGGTGGGGTTTTCCATCCGAAGCATGTTTTTTTCATCCACAAAGCTCGGACCCAAGACCTTACTTTTGGCTATATTTAAGTTAGGTTTTTATCTTTTAAAATATTTAATTTGGTCATTTATCGTTTAAATTTGGTTTAATTTGGTCCTTTTGAAACAATGATCATTTCCAATTTTAGAACACAATTTTGAACTTTTTTTTTTTTTTCAAGATGTAAAACTTGTCATATTAGATTTAGTTACATGCAAATTATGGAACCAATCAAACCAAAAAGAGTCATAAACATGAGAAAAATCGCATGAAAAATGAGTCTCACGAGTAGCCAAAAAACAAAATAGGCTTAAATACAATTTTCAGTCCCCTTATTTTGCTCAATCTGCAATTTTGGTCCCTCCATTTTAAAATAGAGACATTTGATCCCCTATTTTAAAAAATCAACAGCTTTTTTTTAAGGAAAAAAAATCAACAGTTTTGGTGGATTGAAATATGAGCAAATTTTAAATTTAATGTTGTTATTAAAAAATATCCTTAAGTTAATTCAAATGTGAAATCATCTATGTACCCAAAAAAAACATGATAAATGTACCCAAAAAAAAAAGTGAACACCATCTCCAATTTTTTTTGAAAGGCAAAGAATTTTTATTTCATATAAGATGAGGACAAAACAAAGAAGAATATGTACAGTGAGACACTATACACGAAGTGTTCAAAATAAAAGTAGTGAACACCATCTCCAATGAATATGATTAAAAGTAATTAAGAAAATATAAACTTTTTTTTAATGAAATCAAGAAAATTAAATGGGCTTAACTAATATCTTTTTTTTAATAAGCTTAACTACTATTCTTAATCAGTATGAAAGTATGTATTTTTACTTATATTTAAATTTGAAGAGAGCAAATAATAATTTTAACATATAAAAATAGAATATTCAATTACGAGAAAAAACTAGTTTCATGCTTTTAAAATATGAATACTATTACATAAAGTAACATACATAATTTTTTTTCTAAAATATAAACACTATTGAAAGGGTTACTATTTACTAACTTGCTATGATAAGGTTTGCAGGTTGACGCTGTCTAGCGTGTGTAAGTGCTTCAAATTACGCACGGTGCGAAACTTTTCTACACCGTTGGATATTCCAATAGAATCGAGATTATGTGGGTGTAGGCTAGGCACAAAGCACCAAATAACAAGTTTTTTTTTTTTAAAATTGATAGGCCACGTGTGCTACTACTAAATAACATGTGTTGGAGCCTGACCCGATCTGTTGTTGGATTGTGTTTACTCCGGTTAGAGCCTGACCCGAGGTGGTGTCCGAAGTGATTTTGCGTTCCCTTCGTCAAAACCTAATCGACGCAGTGTGCACTGAATCCTAAACCGTGAGGCCATTCTCAATCTCCGTTTGAGTTGCCCATTACGGTTTGACTTATGCGTTGTTGCGTCACACTACTGTTATTGATCTGAGTACTGAAAGTTGCAGGGTTGATGTTGAAGGTGGCAGAGTTATATGATTTTTTCGGAAGTATATGGAACACTGAAACCATTGCTTGTCTTCATTGATTTAGGTTTGGGCTCGACAAAGAAGTGCATTATATGTTCACAATTGCTTGAATGGGTTTTTGATTTCTGTCATTTTGGCATATCTTTCATCTAATCAACATATTAGCAATTCAATGAAAGTAATTGAAATAATTCACGTCACGTTGAACTTCATTGGTATGTATGTAGACTTTCCTTTCCAGTTCAGTTCATTTTGGGGTGCGAAGTGGGTGGGTGACAGAGGCAGGAGTTGGGGAGAGAAGGAACGAAGGAACAAGAAGGAAAAATTAAGAAAGAAAGAAAGAAAGAAAAGAAAAGAAAAAAATCATAAAACATGTTATTTCGCAGCAGTGCACGGAACTTATTATTAATTAAAAAAAACTTGTTATTGAATGTTTTGTGCCCAGCCTACATCCACATAATCTGGATCGTTACTTATTACTATTGAAATATCCAACGGTGTAGAAAAGTTTCGCACAGTGCGTAATTTGAAGCAGTTACGCATACTAGACAGCGTCAGGTTTGCATGTGGTCGTCACCGTGGGAGACCTCTCTAGGTCTCCCCCTCTCTCCCGCGGTCTTCTACTGTGGGAAACCTTCTTAACACCATTGGATTTATTATATTTTAAATAAAGGTTGTGATTTTTTTGTTGCTTTTATCTTTATCTTTTTTTGTTTTTTTTTATTAACTTTCCCAAATTCTCCCTGTTTCTGTTTTCTCTTTCCTCTTCTTCCCGTCTCCATGTTCTCTTCACCTGAACCACCATGCACCACCGTGGAAAACGATTCCCGGCGACCTTTCTCTTTCCTTCTCTCTTCTCCCTTTTTTCTTTTTCTTTTTTCCTTTCGTAAATACCCACGACCTTAGACAATCACCGTGGCGGCGGTGCCACCATGCTCTACCACCCAAACGTGAGATCCGAAGCAAAAGTCGAGCCTCAGACGCCAATCTGAAGCGGAGACGCAAAAGCGCAGATCTGAAACAGCGATGAGAAGACACGAATCCGAAGCGGAGATGCGAGCGAAGACACAGATCCGAAACTGAAGCGAAAATCAATCCCCGCTCACACCCTCGTCGTCAACGCATATGTTTCCGTTATTTTGCTTTTTCTCTCTTTTTCTTACTGGCTCCCCCTTCTTGTTGTAGATCGCTGTGTTTATATTTATTGTGAGAATTTGTTTCTTGAGTATAAGATCTAAGAAGAAGCAAAAATTTGTAATATAAAGAGCCACCGATATTGATACTTTTTTCTTAATGAATGATTTTTACCTTCTGTAAGTAATAAGTTGGGCGATCAAGTTTTGTTAACTTTTTTTTTTTTTTTTTGTAATGTTGACTTGGTTGGAAGGAAGGAGGTTGTCGTGGTGTCGCTGCCGTCACTGTCGTTGGCTTTGGTGTTGTCGCTGCCACCCTCGTTGGCTACGGAATCGGTGTTGTTGGCGGGGCAAAAATTGCACAATACAATGGTTAAAGAGAAGGGAGAGGTCAGGGGGAATTTGGGAAAGTTAATAAAAAGAGAAAAAAGATAAAGATAAAAGCTAAAAAAAATCACAGCCCTTTATTTAAAAAATAATAAATCTTATTTGAGATGTCTCTCACATTAGAGAGGTCGTACAAAATACAGTGAGAAATAGAAAGCGGGAAAAGAAAAAAAAGAAGAAAAAAAAAACGCCAGATGTGGAAGTTTTTGCACAAGAAAAGCAGAAAAGCAACGTATAAAATCATGACACGTGTTCAGCTGAGATATTTTTTATTATATAGTAAAATAGTACTATAGTAAATATAGTAATAGAATGGAAATCTCTTTTCTTGCTGTAAAAAAAAAAAAAAAGAAATCTCTTTTCTTAAAAAATAAAAATAAAAAAAAACTCTTATTTAATCAATCGGTCATGAAAAGTATGGAGGTACTCTAGATTGTCGTCACCCCAGTTGGCAGTTGGCCCTACTAGGACTATAACTACTTTTTCACTTTGCTTTTCCACTTAAAAGCAAGCCATTAATTTAAGCAAATATAACTTCGGACACACAAGACATAAACACTTAGACATCATAGCAAAATGAAATCCATGGATATATTATATACCTAAAAATAATAGTTATTAAATAGGAATCAAATTAATTAGATAAAAAAATATGCGTTGTTCACTTAGAAGAACATATTTATGATTTGATTTATGAATAGAGTATTATTCTTAGAAGAAATATTTACACACAAAAAATCGAATATTAGATAAAATTTTGCTGAATGATCATTAAATTATTTTAGATAATTATGTGGCAAAAAATGCAAAGATATAAAAAATTA
Source organism: Pueraria montana var. lobata (assembly GCA_026413185.1). Classification (NCBI taxonomy): domain Eukaryota; kingdom Viridiplantae; phylum Streptophyta; class Magnoliopsida; order Fabales; family Fabaceae; genus Pueraria; species Pueraria montana. The sequence continues at coordinate 7,409,697 of CM048655.1, forward strand.
AGCAAAACATTATCTTAGTCTTGGACTTGAGGAAAAGGAATGAGAGAACACCAATGAAGTAGAAAAAAAGAAGATCTGTCACTGTGAATGAGATCGAGAAGAGAAAGAATGATGTTTTTTTACTTTTTAAAATAAAATGGACATAAAATTACTAAAACAACCTTAAAATAAATTAATTAGAACAAAAAGATGGTTGGAGTTTTCTGTCCTAAAATTTTGGTGTAGATTGCTAAATTAATGCACTTCAATTGAAAAAGAGGAGTGTATATTAGCAAACTCATATATATATATATATATATATATATATATATATATATATATATCAATTATGTATTTTTTATATTATATATTTATTTCTTATATGCTTTTTTAACTTCTATGAATCATCAATTTTGTATGTCCATGTGGTATTTTACTTAATTTTTTTTATTTCTATTTAGGACATTAATTTTTAGAAATGTTAATTATACCAACAAGTCGTTGGTGTGCTGGGCTTGGTCTTCTTAAGTAAGGTCTCGGGTTCAAGCTTCACGTGGTTGGGAGGGGAGAACTCCACTAAAAGTAACCAGTCAGATTCCCGACGGAGATTAGTCATCAGTAAATTCGGTGGATACTTCCTATAAAAAAAATGCAGTACGTTACTTCTAAAGAAGATGATTGATAAACAAACATTTTGTGTCAACATTCACGTCAACTCCTATTCCTAAAAATGGAATTCCTAGGAGTACAATTTAGTTGAAAACAAAACATTCATACTTCAACCGCTACCTTACTCAATCCACTGAATGACAAGTAATTAGTTTAATTTTACGTAACTTTATTATATATGCAAAAGTATTTTATAAACTCAGTTTATTCTTATAAAATTGTTTTCCACATCAATAATGATGGATTCGTTTCTTCATTTAGAAATCTTTAGTGTGAATGGTTTATGTTCAAATGCCAAGAAAAGTAAAAGTAAAGCACACCTCGGTGTAGTCAAAAAGTAGGAGACAAGGAAAAAACACCAAGAATTTACAATTTTACACATGTGACCTAGTTATTGTTTCATGGGTAATGAGGAAGAGTTTGAATTTGAGTACTTTGATCAGATATATTTTATGTACTGTAGTTTTCTACAAAAGCAATATGAAGCGTGGTTATCTATAATTTTTTTTTTTTTTGGGTTAAAACGGATATCTATAATTTGAATAACTAGTGTTGCGGATGATGCCTAAGGTCCTATCCGTATCCATGATTTACGCCTTCAAAGTGTTAGCCATTAAAGTCACTTTATGTTTTAAATAAACAAATAATTTTTCTTTCTATACTAAATATAGAAATCCAGCCTATTTTCACCCCTATAAATATGTTAGTAGTATGAGTGTTTTGTTTTACAATTTACACATTTATTACACTTTGGAGTTTTTACTAGTTTGAGTGTTAGAGTGTCTGTGTATTTTTGCAGGTATCCCACTTTTGTTGGTGTAGTCTGTTTAAAGGAATTCAGATTGACTTTTACCCTCACAAGGCAATCCATTTCTTAATCTAGACGAATAAGTTACAGAAGAGTCCAGATCATCGGGTCACTTTGTATATGTAACTACTAGCTAATTGAGTCAAGTATTATCATCTTTCTCATCTCATTTTTGACTATTGTCATCAACTTCAGTGACTAATTAGTTTCCCTTGTTTCTTGGTGCATCAGTATCAAGGTTTTAAATTGTAATCGCAGTTGTAGTTTCGTTGGGATCTTTGATATTGCAAGAAACAGACAAAAGCGAGACCCCGAAAATCTTGACATTGCGGGCAAAATTACAGTCCCAGACTCTTTTATAAAAGCTTGATTAGTATCTCATCGGTATGCCATATTTTCTGATTTTTATTTTTGGCTTTTTCCTTTTCTGGTTTTGTAGTCTTTTACATCCTATTTGTTATTCTCACTTTGTTTTTCTTTAACTTCATATTTATTGCTTTTGCACCCAAAAAGCTCTGACATTAAAATAAAGAATCTATGTGTATAACATCTCAGATGCAATATAATCAATTGATATGGTCTATGATACATGGTAACATAGATATGATAGGACGATATAATTATTTTAGAAATATATAAAAATATATATTTATTATAAAAATACATAAATTCATAGAAATTAATACTATTACACAGCTATACATGTAAGATATATATTTAGATATTTATAAAACTCATAAAACATAATAAATATATAATTGCAATTCTGTAAATCTAAAATAAGAAAATGATTCTTGGATATTAGTAAAATGTATTAAAAAGTTAATTTTATGTAATGGTGTTTATTGTTCAAGCTTAGATTTAATTGTCAAAGACGTCATATCTAACTCTCTTTTTAAAAAGGTTTGCTCAACTTTTTTGGGTACACTTACTAATTTATTTATTTTTTCTGCATCAAAGTTTAGTTCAACTGATAAATCCCTCTTTTTTAAAAAAAAAAAAAACTGGAAATTATGAATTTCAAATTTTAAATAGTTAAATGTTAATTCCACATTCACAAGAAAAATGTTAATTCTACCATCACCAAGCAATTAGATGTTAATCTAACATTGATTTTTTTTAGAAAATTAAGGTCTAATTCATCCACAATATTTTCTTTAGTAAATATATACTAAATTAAAAATTAAAATAGAATTTGGTGTGGAGGAAATTCTTTATATATAAACCTACAAAATGTGTTTATAAGACATTTTAGTATTCAAAATGTTAATAATTCTTAAACATATAATTACTTATTTTTTAAATATTTTCTCATATTACTAATTTATTATACACATATACGTATTTGAATTTTTTTAAGTCTGACCAGTTTTAATAAATAATTAATTTTATTCAATTTTAAATACTAGCCTGAAATGGAACATAAAGTTTTTGAACTCAAAATCATAAGCGTCCTTGTTGATGAAATAAAAAAATATTAAATGGCCTAAGCAATAATAATATTTTTAAAATAAAAGTTTACTTCATCAAAGTTATTATTATTCTTAACTATACTAATTACAAACTTAATGATAATAATCCAAATAGGAGTTAACGATCCTAAAATTACATGTCCTTATATTGGCACGAGGGAAAGAAATTGAGAAAAGATAATGAGATAGTAATATTTATTAAAAATTTAATTTCGCTAATAGACGAATTGACTTTTAAAAAAAAAAGTAATAACAAAATTATAGAAAATTAAATTTAACATTATAATATAATATATTATACATATGCAATATTTAATCATAATTTCAATTCTTAATATATTTGATACTAGGAATGAATACTCTAAAAGTCAAGAAGCTATAGTATTATACAAATTACTGTCTTAAGAAACTAATGGACTATTACACATATTACTCTATCTTACAAAACTAATTTATTGATCTACTAATTATCATGCGACTATCATTATCTTAAAATACATATATCACCTTATATATATATATATATATATATATATATATATATATATATATATATATATATATATATATCATGTGACAAGTAAGAGACTTATTTTTCATCCTCACCATTCATTTTTTTGAAATTTAATTGTTGTAATGGTAACTAATTAATCTTAACCATTGGATTTCAAGAACATGAATGGTGAGGATGAAGAGTAAATCTCTTATACTTACTCTTGGAGTAAGTGGATTCCTCATATATATATATATATATATATATATATATGAAGAGATATTCACTTACTCTAAGAGAGTTACTTGTCATCCTCACTATTCATGTTTTTGAAATCTAATGGTTGTAATGAGTAACTAATTAATCTTAACCATTAGATTTCAAGAGATGAATGATGAGGATGATGAATAACTCAATTAGTGTTATTCCTGGAGTAAGTGGATCCCTCATCTATATATATTTTAAATTAAATTTTAATCCTTAAAGTGAATATTAATTTTGTTAGCATTGTCGTTGATTAATTATATTTTATATTTTTAGACTTATATTTTTTTTTTAAATATCTAACGTTTTATACTCAATGAATCCTAAATTTACTTGAATTCACTCAGTAGTATCGTCATACCATATTCTTTTATTTCTTCTTATTGAATTTAAGTTCTTATAGTAGCTAATTTAATTATGTTAATATTATTCCTAAATATTTATTAATTATTTTATTCAATTATTTTTTTGTTTTCTAGTTTTTTCATTCTTACTTTTGCTTACGAGGAATCTCAAACCCAATTAAAGATCTCAATTTTATACAAATCATTATACATTTAACTAAAAATATTATAAATTTACTATTGTTGTTGTTATCATCATCATCTCACATCAATCCAATATTGACTACTAAACAATAATCCGAAAATAAAATATGAGGTTTTTGAGCCCAAAATCATAAGCACGGTATAAAGAAAAATATTGAAGGTCAATGCAATCATAATATTTAAAAAATAAATTTTACTTCTTTAAAGTCATTGACATTATTAACTATATTAATTAAAAACTTAATGATAATAACTCAAATAAGGATTAGCGTTATTGATCCTAAAACTACAAGTACCTATATTAAAATAGGGGAAAAAAAAAAGAAAAGCATAACAAGATAGTAATATTTATTGGAAATTTAATTTCTTTAAGTGTTGAATTGATTTTTTAAGAAAAAAAAAGGAAAAGAAAAGTTTAACATTAGAAAAATTGTAGGAAATAAAATTTTACATTAAAATGATTTTTTTTATTTTATTGTAATTAGGAAAGCTTTCACTTTAGATTGATTGAAATGTTATTTCACAATAATTATTTAAATTACTACCTTACCTAACACATAATTAATTTTTATTTCTCTCATTTATTGTATGTTAAAAATTATAGCCTACAAGATATATAATCAACTTTATATCTATAATGGACAACAATAATGAATAATTATAAATGTTATACTTTACAAACCATGGTTAAAACAAATAAAAAATAATTTAATTTTAAATAAATTCTAATACAAATTTAATATTTTTTTTATATATTTAAAATATGTTATAAAAATGTTCATAAACAATGTTATCCCATGCATGGCAACAGTGGCGGATTCAATTTTTTTTTTTAGTGGGGGACAAAGAAATAATTTATAATATTTTCATAGAAAACATATTATAAACTTTCACAAAATACATAATATCATGACAAAAAAAATCCAACCTACCTATACTTTTACAAATTATAATTGCTCTTTACGCATTTTATATCTTAAAAAGTTATATGATATTTTTTTTATTGTCAATGTACTATAAAAAAAATTAGAAAGGTGAAGTGGTAAATTTAATACCAATTTATTCTCTCTTTTAACTTTTATAATTTTTTACATTCATTTTAAAAAAATATTTCATGAGGGCAATACCATTTTTTTATGGAGGCAAAAATAAATGTTATAGAATTTATTCAGGTAAAAAAAAATAAAAAATCTTGTGGGGGCAATGGCCCCACACCTCCTAAGGTGCCACTGCATGGGTCACACACTCTAGTAAATATATAATTGCAATTCTGTAAATCTAAAATAAGAACATGAACATGATTATTGGATATTACTAAAAAAAAAAAAAAGGGTTTTCGGTGTTTCCTATACAAATATTTGAAGATAGGAAACAAATTAAAAATAAGGTGACAATTTTGTAATTAAAAAGTGAACACATAAAACAAAATTGTAAGTAAATGGTCCCTAAAGCATCTGTTCATCTGTTCTTCATAGGACATGGTCCTTTTCCAGCATAAAAAATGAAAATGATATGGGTATATTGATTGCTTCTTGTTTTCTAGCATTTTGTTTGAGAGGATTTACTATGTTTTGTACCTATAATTGCTCCTTTAGTTTATGCTTACTATCGTCAGCATGACTGTTTATATTGTTTTCTACGTGAGCTTGACTTAAAGAACATGAAATAAAGCATGGTTTATCTCATTTGAAAGCCAAGACTTGTGCATTACAGGTTTAAATTCGCTTTCAAAGTGACGGTTCTTTAAGCATAATATTATACACACTAGTTTACTTATAAGTTGAGCGAAGCACGTTGGACTTCAACCTTGTTTGGTTTGATAGAAACCAAGCACACATTTCTTTTAACTAATTAAAATTTCACGTTTTAATTCCTAGCCAATAAATACCAGATTTATTATATATTTTTGGAACAAATTCTAATGCTGCCTCTCTTTTTAGCAGTTTTGCTTTCTGAATAACAAGTATGCTTCAGCTGAAATCATGCACCAGTTGTCCTGTAAAAGGATGAAACATAATAGATTAAAATTATCTATTTATCAATACCAGTTTGCATTTAAAGTCAAGAGTATTTTCTAAACTATCTATCTGTTGAAGAGCTGCAATGTTAGATCGATGTAAGTTATTTACAAAGGTGTCCAAGAAATATAAATTTTAATCTGAAGTTTACATCTCTATCTGCATTACTTTTTTTTTTATCCGTCTATCTGCATTACTATTCATTTGCTCTTAAGTTTAGATTCACTATTAATTCATATTTTTAGGCTTTTCATATGTATTTGCTTAACTTAGCTTATTCAAATGGACTATCAGATTTTCCAAATCAAAAGCAACCCACTAATCAATGGAAACTAAAATTCCAAGGTTTGCAAAATACCTCAAAATAACACTTCCATAGGTGAGCAAGAGTATGAACTTTGAAACAGTTAGATCTCATATTAGACAGATTTATAATTTTCAATGCATAATAATAAGAACAAGTGTCAAGAACACATTGAAACATAAAAGTTTTTTCATTTCTTCAACTGTAGTGTTCTGATATTTGCAGGTGCAGCACTAGGAATTCATAATGGATGAGCAGCAAAGGATCAATGCTGTTGCTTCTTCCCCTAACTCATCTTCTATGGTATCTTCTAAAAAATATGATGTTTTTCTAAGCTTTAGAGGCGAAGACACTCGCATGAACTTCGTGTGCCATCTATATAAAGCTTTGAATGAAGCGAAAGTAAAAACCTATATAGACGATCAGCTTGAAAAGGGAGATGAAATCTCACCAGCGCTCACAATAGCCATTGAACATTCTCATGTATCTATTGTTATTTTCTCTGAGAATTATGCTTCTTCAAAGTGGTGCTTGAGTGAACTCAGCAAAATTCTGGAATGTAAGCAAGTCCAAGGGCAGATTGTTTTACCCATTTTCTATAACATAGATCCAACCCACGTGAGGAAACAGACTGGGAGCTACAAACAAGCCTTCATAAAACATGAGGGGGAACCCAGGTGCAACAAATGGAAAGCTGCTCTCACTGGAGCAGCCAATTTAGCTGGGTGGGACTCTCGAAATAGGTAAATAAAATGAATTGAGAGTAAATTTTCTGAAAGAAAAAATGAGAAAGACTATTTATTGTTTTTATTTGAGTTGGCCATATTTGATTCTAAATTGAGCATGCTTTTGTAGTATAACCCCTTTCATGATAGTTTGCTTAAGAAGTTTGTTGGGTAGAAAAAGCAAAGGCTTTGATTATCTTCTCTAAGTCATTTGATTTTTATTCCCCAATTATATGTTTTTGTTTCTTTCTCTACTACACCACCATATTGAAGATAGATTATGTATAATCATTAGTATAGTTCTGTAACTTCTGTGTTTTTTTTTTCTTTTGAATTTTTTAGACTTAAAATAACACATCATTTATTTCTTTGTTTCCCTTTCGTATGCTAGGACTGAATCTGAACTCCTTAAAGACATTGTTGAAGATGTTTTGCAAAAATTGGCTCCTAGATATCCTAACCAGCGTAAAGCACTAGTTGGGATTGAGGAAAGTTATGAACAGATTGAATCGTTACTAAAAATGGGATCAGGTGAAGTCAAAACCCTTGGAATATGGGGAATGGGTGGAATAGGGAAGACCACCTTAGCCACTGCCTTATATGCCAATCTGTCTCATGATTTTGAAGGAAGATGCTTCCTTGAAGATGTAAGGGAAGAATCAGAGAAGCATGGACTCAAAGCTTTACGTAAGAAACTTTTTTCTGAGTTGCTAGAGAATAAAAGTCATGGTTTTGATAATTTTGACATGATTAGGCTTCAACGTAAAAAAGTTTTTGTTGTCTTAGATGATGTGGCTACATCTGAGCAACTAGAAAAATTAATAGTAGATTATGATTTTTTGGGAAACGGAAGTAGAATCATAATTACTACTAGAAATAAGCAAATACTAAGCCAAATTAATGAAATATATCAGGTTCAGGATTTGAGCTCTCACCACTCTCTTGAACTTTTCTGTTTGACTGTTTTTGGAGTAAAACGGCCTATACATGGATATGAAGATCTATCAAGAAGAGTGGTTTTGTATTGCAAAGGTATTCCTTTGGCTTTAAAAGTATTGGGTGCAAGTCTTCGTTCAAGAAGTAAAGAAGCCTGGGAATGTGAATTGAGAAAACTTCATGAGATTCCGAACATGGAGATTCACAAAGTTTTGAAATTAAGTTTTGATGGCTTAGATCGTTCTCAGCAGGACATATTTCTTGACATTGCATGTTTCTTCAAAGGAGAAACAAGAGATTATGTGACAACTGTACTAGAAGCTTTTGACTTCTTTCCAGCATCTGGGATAGAAGTGCTTCTAGATAAAGCTCTCATAACAATTTCATATGGCAATCGGATAGAAATGCATGACTTGATCCAGGAAATGGGTCGGGAAATTGTTCGCCAAGAATCTATCAAAGACTCTGGAAGACGAAGTCGATTGTGGAAACATGAGGATGTGTATAACATACTGAAATATAAAAGGGTAAGTGGAAGATGAAATTATTTCTATTTGATAATACATGTATCTATTGAGAATGTAGCCTTTGATAATTATTATTTTAATTTTTGTTTGTTAGGGAACTGATGCTATTGAAGGCATAATTTTAGATTGGGAGAAATTAACAGGGGATCTATATTTGAGCTCCGATTGCTTTGCAAATATGACTAACTTGAGAGTTCTTCGAATCCAAAGATGGTGGTGGAGTAACGACACATTTGAAGTGTACCTTCCTAATGGTCTAGAGTCATTGTCTGATAAATTGAGGTGCCTTCACTGGGATCGATTCTGTCTCGAGTCTATGCCACCTAACTTCTGTGCTGAGCATCTTGTGAAGCTTTCCATGCGTAATAGCAAGCTTAAAAAGCTTTGGGATGGGATTCAGGTATGAATGTGGCTATATATACTACATTTTTCTTTAAATTTGTGAAGGCACGGGAGAGAGTACTAATTGGTAACTGGTAACTATTCTTGAGCTGCCTCAAGTGCTTCTATGTATGCTTAGGTTTCTCTTTTAGTTAAGCCCCATGATTACAAATTTAACAATTTCTGAACAATGTGATGCATCTTTCTTATTGCAGAATCTTGTAAATTTAAAGATAATTGACCTTTGGGGCTCCGAAGACCTTATTGAGATCCCAGACTTATCTAAGGCAGAAAAGCTTGAAAGTTTTTCTCTTTGTTGTTGTGAAAGCTTGCGTCAACTCCATCCATCTATGTCATTTCTCCCCAAGCTTATATATTTGGGTTTAAGTGACTGTAGAATGATTGAAAGCCTAAATGTTCATTCAAAATCTCTCATTAAACTTGATCTCTATGGTTGTTCATCTATCAAGGAAATATCAATATCGTCGGAGGAAATAACAGAATTGGACTTATCTGGCTGCAAAGAGATTGAAATCCTTAATGTTCATGCAAAATCTCTCCGTGAACTGAGCCTTGATGGTTGTTCATCTCTCAAGGAAATCTCTGTAACAGCAGAGGCAATGACATGGATGAACTTATCTCAGACAGCTATATGTTCATTTCCATCATCAATTGGTCACTTGTTGTCTTTAGAAGAGTTAGACCTAAGTGGAACCAAAGTTGAGAGTTTTCCTGCAAGCATCAAAAACCTTTCAATGCTGACAAGGCTGAAGTTAGATGATTGCAGGAAACTCGTGTCTCTATCGGAGCTTCCACAATCCCTAAAAGAGCTTTGCTTACATGATTGCAGGAAACTCAAGTCTCTACCGGAGCTTCCACAATCACTGAGAGAGCTTCGGTTAGATGATTGTAGGAAGCTCGTGTCTGTGCCGGAGCTTCCACTGTCTTTGAGAGGGCTTCGGTTAGATGATTGCAGGAAACTCGTGTCTCTGCCAGAGCTTCCACCATCCTTGAGAGAGCTTCGATTGGATAATTGCAGGAAACTTGAGTCTCTACCAGAACTTCCACCTACCCTGTGTGTGGTGAGTGCCTTGAACTGCATTTCTCTGGACACAGAGATCACTCAACAGCTAGTGTTCAAACACTTGTTACACAACCGCATATCCTACTTACAGAAACACCCTACATGCTGTGAGGATGACTATTTCTTGTTCCCGGGAGACCATGTCACTGACAGTGAGTGTGGGTTTCGTACAGTAGAGAGTTCAATAACCATTCCTTATCTTCCATCTAACTTCTGCGGCTTCATTTATACCGTCATTATTTCGAAGGGATTACCCTTATTGGGTAACGTTTGGTGTTCTATATATCAAGATGACCAAGAGGTCGGCTGGAGCTACACGATCGGGAAACATACGTGTTGCAAAAATTTAATTTCAGATCAGCTGATAATTTGGTATCATGATGTCACCAAATTTGGCAGAATAAATTTTAGCGACATAACATTTATATTTGAATTTAATGGAGATAAGGAAAGCATAAAAGGGTGTGGGGTCTATCCAGTATATCCCACATCATCGGGGTTTAAACTGGTTAGTAGTTGTGGCGAGGAATTTCTTTAGGAATCCATTGACCGGGAACAACTTCCTGCATTGAAGAGGAGGGGGACTTCACCAGAAATGATAATCTTCCTGTGATTACTTCATCAATATGAAACATCACCCACTCCTTCAAATTGTAGGCTCCTTATTTGTTGTTTATTTCTTATAAGGAATTAGTCCTTCACAAATAGAAATTATCACTTGCAAATACTTTTGATTCTAGAAAATTATGCCTAGTATTGTGTTGTGCATGCATGTTGAGCAGCTTTTCTTTTGAAACACTTGTGAAGAATGTTGATGGGAAATTAACACTAGCTTGTTGGAGAGGCGCCACTCATAGCCTTTTGCAAGAGTCAAAGCAGCACTCATAATTGTATGGTGGCCTATCAATAACGGTTCAACCAATGGAGGCTTGCCAAATTATACAGAGCCAACACCACAAAGAAAGCATAGTGCACGGGGATGGAACCAGGAATAATTATAAAAGGGGGCAGAAATTTAACACATGCTAAAGAAAATAAAAAAAATGGCTAATTTTTACTATTAATAATTGCCTAAAATTATAAACAATATTTCATATATCTTATGAAAGTTAATGTAACAATTGTTTTTATAGACAAATACTAGTAATTAGTAAGTTATGTTAAAGGGGGATTCAAACCCATCACTTTCTTATCACTTCAATCCTCATTCCCTTCCCTCAACCACCAAACCACCTTATGACTCCCTGAAAGTAAATATAACAATTAATCTAAATCATTTACTTCTTTCTTCTTAAAAGATTATTCATCAAGTTTACAAGCTAGTAGTGAAATTTTTGAAGTTTATGATATGAGAAGAGGCTAAGATATATCAAAATTATTGACTTCTTTATTCTTGAAGAATGAAAAAAGAGTTTTTTAAATTTTCATACTTTAATTACATTATAAAAATTAATTTATTATGGCTAAACTAAATCTTAATATAAGAAAAATAATATAATACAATATTTAAAAGAAGACTCACTACATACACCAACTTAAAAAAAAAAACAAGTTGCTTAACTTGGTTTGTTTTTGGCCTCTTAATGTCTTTGAAGATAGAAAAAAAAAAAAACAATTTTAAATACTCAAAACTGAAATAAAAGAAAAGAAAAGGAATACAATATTTAATAACACTTATGCCTAAATATTTTAAATAGATAAAATTTATTATATATTTTATATATTTTGAGTTTTTCTATTTGACATGAAGTATGTAAATAAAGTGTACTGATACTATTATTTTTTTTAAACATAAAACACTAAAACTGTAAAAATTTAAAAAGTAGTGCAGTACGGAGAATATATTATATGACTATATTAATATATATATTAAGAATATCTTGTGACTTAGGGGGGCGAGAGCCCCTTTTGGACTACATGTGGTTCCGTCCATGATAGTGCATAGTAAAAAGTCAAGAGATACCAAACGTGCTGATCGGAGGATGTGAAATTCAAAGAAAGTAAGAGGAACCCTCTAAGAAAGCACGTGAAAATCAAAAGACTAGACTCTGCATATGCAACTTTTTAGAAACATACATGACACATTCACCACCACCAACACATTCATCAGTATAACTGTCTTATTCCACTCTGAATACCTACACTCTGCATCATTGATGTCTAGTTATTCTCTGTTATGCCTGAGAAGATCTTGTGTTGAAGTAAAGAATCTGTGTACTCTCTGTTGTAAGAAGTTGGGTTGGGTCTGTTGTAAGGTCTTTTTCTCCATTTTCAATTTTATCTCTGAATAGAAATAATAGATGACGAAATGATATGACTAATTTGATTTCCTCTTGCTTTCCCATGTTTTGGCTGAAAGAGAATGGGATAAGAATGTGAATCTTGTCTGAGAAAATAGATTATGGACTTCAAAACATGAGTGGTTCTGTAGTTTTCTAAAATGAAAAATAACTTCTTTTAAAAAAATAAAAAAAAAATTGGTGAGACAGCATGAAGTTTTTATTGAAGTGCTTAAAAACATTGATCTATATTCTTGGTATTGTGGGTCATGCTTGCTATGGATGTTGCCATTCTTTCTGTTAAGCTTACAATAGTTCCAAGGGCATGAGCTTATGATTGCTATTCAGATTGGTCATCTACAATTCTCTTTTAATATAAGGTGGACCTACTTTCACTTATATGATTAGATTTGTGAATTTTAATTGATATGTTTGTTTAATTTGTTTATCTAATGAAGTGTTAAAATTTTCATGACTCTATACTGTTGTGAACATGTGGTTTGCAGATTAAGTTCTACTGCATTTGATGTAAATGCTTTTCTCAGAGTCAAGGTTGTTTAAGGCTAAATTAATGTTCTAACAGCACCCACTATTGATAATAGAAGTTGAATCATGCACGTTGGACATCAACCTTGTTTGGATTGGTAGAAATAAGATTTATTACAAGTTGGACCAAATTCTAAGTGTTTCCTCTGTTTTAGCAGTCTTTGCTTTCTGGGTCATAACTAGGGTTAAACAACTGAAAATCAAGCACCATTTGACTTAAGCTGAAAGATAAAATATTCAACTATAAATGTCATATTAAATTCTCTATTAACCGATACCAGTTTGTATTTAAAGTTGAGAGTATTTTAAAACAATCCGTATATATATTATTGAATGTACTGCATAATTTTCAGTCTTAGATGTCAGTGAACAAGTTGATTAATAAATGCTAAAGAAATATTAACTGAAGTTTAGATTCATTATTAATTCATGTTACTAAGTATTTTATATTTGCTTGTTTACTAAACTCATGTTATGTTTGAATTGGTACCAAGTCATTCTTTTATGTTCTGGCCCCTTTTAAGATTGCAAATCGAAGTCAGATTAATATATCACCCGAACAATAGTCAATGTAATCACAGACAAAAGTGTTGTCATGTATTATGCTTGAAGAAAAGTTTAGGAAGATGAACATAGTTCAGGAAAATTTATGTACAACCTAAATTGAAAATTTTCCCATGCAACGATCTATTTATAATATATAAATCTGAACTACAAAACAATACGCTTCCACGTCAATATTGCCACATCACATATTCTGCTGATGTGTCATCCTCTGCCTCTTCCGATTTCTTACCTCTCTTCTCACCAATGGCCTTTACCTTGTCTCCTTCAATTCTCAAGTCTCACCTACTCTAACTGTCATTTGATATTAAAATTTTTTGTAACTCACGCCTTTGCAATTTGTGTGTTATTCTTAAATGTGTCAACTCCCATTTTTGCTATTTGTGTGTTATTGTCATGACAATGACATTAAATTTTTTTGTAACTGCTATCTCTGCTATCAGTGTGTTATTGCCATTATACCTTATAAATCAGTTTGCACAACAGCAGATCTCATAGATGGCACAAGCTAGGCAGCACATGATGTAGTCATCAGATGCTGCCACATGCTATCCATTCCCAACATTTTGAGCAAGGAACACCTCTGGATCATGCCTCGCATATTGTACAACTGCAAGCACATCAATTCACCCCTTAAAACATGCATTACATGTCATATCAGCAAAACGTGACTACCTCCAGGCAACCAAACTCCCAGCACATTCAGCCAAACGTGGTCTCACCTGGGCAACTAACTTCCAGCAGATTAAGCATAATATACATAGGCTATCAGCTACCTAACAACCTTTGAAAATCAACACACATTTTCCAAAGGATCCACAAAGGGGTGCCTTGCCTGTTCAAAACAAACAGAACCGGAACATTCCTGCTTAAGTTGGGTCTGGTCAAGTGCCTAATGTAGGTGTCAATGCTAGCCAATCACAACAATTCAAGGCCTTATTAGGAAGTATGCAACAATCTCCATCTGCAATGCCATTGCAGCAGAATGGATCTGATTTATTTTACCAACAAGGTTCTGACTTTCATAACCAGATGAGTCCAGGAATTATGCATGGCCATCCATCCAATGTTGTTAAATGATGTGTTTAGGACTGCTGAGTTGTTACTAAGTCAAATGTTTTTAAATATTTATTGTTATATGGTGTTGGTTCTTTTTTATTTTGGGGTTCAGTTTGTGATCATGGTATAGTTTTAAACCATGATTTTAGTGGGTAGTTATAAGGCTTTACAATTACTTTTATATAATGGTATAAGTTTCCCGTGGATATGATACAGTGAAAGTTATGATTTCTTTGTTTCTGCAGAAAGTAAAAGTTCTGGTTTTCTTATTCAATTTAACAACAAATGTGCATCCTGCTGGCCAAAAGATGGCTCGTGAGGATAATTTATTGTCTTATGACTCAAATTTATAATGTTTAGACCAAGAAGAAAAGTCTAGAAAAAAATTTTAAAAAGGCAAAATTTTCATATTATAGAAATTTAATTAAACCTATGTTAATATATTATTAATATTAAATTCCACCCCGTGCACTGATAAAAAAAAAAAAAAAGAAAGAAAGAAAGAAAATTCCAACCCGTGCATGGCACGGGTTACCATCTAGTGTATGTTGGATGGACAAAATATGGTATGCGCAAGAGTACATTATCTACAATAATGAGTAGAAATCTGTGTGCCCCCAAAAGATGACAAAGAAATCTTTGTTAGGAAATTATGAATGTAGTTTATAATTTAATGCCTTTTGACAGTTTCAATTAGATTTTTCATTTTTTTCTTCTGCCTTTTGTTTCATTTGTTCATGTATATGGGGTTTTCTGTTTTACCTTGGTGAATTTGTTCGTCTTCTAGAAATACCTATAAGCTTTAAATAAATAAAGTGAAAGATTGGCAACTGGACATAACTAGCAATGCGAATGGAATGACAGTCCATATGAACACTGTTCCTGTCGTGGGATAAGGGGAGACCTTCCGTCGTCTCTTTGTATTATAATATCTTTGTAACTTGTCCGAAAGGTGGGGTACCTACAATAAACACTCCAACGTTCAAGTTAGGGTTCGGCGCAGAACATTTAATGTGTGTAATGAATGAGAATTCTGAGAGTTTACCTTGGGGAGCAGATCCCCTTTTTATACATATTCTTATTGGGCTTGGGCCTTCATGGGCCTTGGCCCTTTTCTTAATCATATATGTGGTAATTAAGAGTACTTAATTACCTTTTAACCTTATGTTTACGTTGTCTTTAGTTACTAATGGTGCATATATCTCTACCAGTGTTCGGCCTATTTGTGCCGAATACTATCATTTAGGCCCAAGGTGAAGGGTTTAGGGGTCCTTGGATTTATAGATGTCGAATACTCTGTCTGCCGAACGGATCATACAGCGTTGGGGTGTTCGGCTATGCTTCGGGTACCGAACACCTGTTCCTACTGTCGGGGGTATTCGGTTTATATGCGTTGCCGAATACCCCAACTAGTACACATGCCCCCCAGCCTCAAGCGAAGGAAAATAGCGAAGAGGTTTATTGTTGATACTGGCGTTTTAAGGTTGTGTCGTTTGAAATCGCTGCCATTTATGGCAGAATAAAGCCGTTGGGTTGGGGGGATTGAAGCGTTGCGTTAGGTGAACCGTTAGATCTTGACAGATCTAACGGTTGGGGGGTTCTGGACCGTTATGGGCTTGGGCCCTATAAATAGGGGAAAGATGTCGTTCTCGTTCCCCATATTTACGATTTTACTAAAATCTTCTTCTCTTGCTCTCGGCCGAATAGTTGTTCTAGCTTCATTCTTCTCGTCTTAATTAAGGTACGAGAGTTCGGCTTTTGCTTTTTTCTTTGTTGTTATGAGTTCGGTTGGCCTTGAGCTTTCTGGGGGAACCGAGGTAGTTGACTTTCTGTCCGCTTCCTTTAGTAGTGGAGATTCTAGCGAGGGGTCTTCGACTGCCTCGTCTTCTGAGTCCGTTTCTTCTTCTTCGGCTTCTTCTTCTTCGTCTCCAAACCGAGAGGGGATGGGTGAGAATGTTATGGGTCCTGCAGCCTCTTCTACCTCTTCGGCGGAGGAGGCTTCTGGAGCAAAACCGAAGCGTAGACCCCGGGTTGCTCATGTGAAAAAGGTTTTTCCACCCATTACCCTTCCAGGGTATACCTGGGTTGCTGGAGAAGTTGGGGCCTATTGGTCTCGGTATGACGATAGGAATAGCGTTTGTAATTTTGTAAACTATGTAGATGTGTCTTCCATTGCCGAAGATGAATTTTGTCCCGTAGGGTTACAGTGTTGTCGACGAGAGCCAGACCCTGAATTTGTTTTCATGGGAAAAGGCAACTTGAAAAGGGATTTCTTTTATATGTATGATTGCGTATTTCGTGATTTACATGTAAAGGTTCCTTTCGACGACTTCACTATGGGGGTGCTTCGGGTTTTAAACGTGGCACCCTCGCAGTTGCATCCGAATGGGTGGGCTGCTATCCAGGAATTCCGAGCTCTCTGTATTTTTAATTTTATAGAGCCTTCGGTAAGCGTGTTTCTATATTACTTTTGTACTCGGCCTAAAGATGGTTTATGGGTTTCTTTGATAAGAAAACCGAAAAGGCCTCTTTTCAAGTCATTCACTACCTCTTATAAGAATTTCAAAACTGGTTTCTTCAAGGTAGTTGTTAGGCCGAACATAGGGACTCACCATCTTTATGATACGAGTGGAAAGTCCCTATTTCCGTTCTATTGGGAGCAAAACCCTCGGCGTTATGACAAGTTTCCAAAATCCATGATGACCGAAACGGAACGCGAGGATCTCCTTTTTCTAGAGTCTCTCCCCCGAAAGCTCCCTGCTAGGCAGCTTGTGGCCCTGTTAAATTCTTCCACTGTTTTAGCAGATATGTGTGGTAAGATTTTTGTTCTTTCTTTACTAGTGTTTAAAAGTTTTAGCTTTTGTCACTGACTAAGTGTTTTTTGTGTAGGTATTATGGCCGATGCCGGAGGAGATGTATTTTCATTCCGGAATGCACGGAGGAATCGGGCACAAGTTGCGGGGAACAAGTCCGGAATTGCTGCCATGCCCCCCATTCCCAAACAACCGACCCCCCGACCAACTCCAGTAGATACTGTGCCGCCTCAGGCAGGAGAAAAGAAAAGCAAAGAGAGAGAGCACAAGAAAAGGCACCGGAGTCGTGAGGCTTCGGAAGAAGAAAGGGTTAAGAAGCTGAAGCAACAAACCTTGGGTTTTCCTGCTTCGGCTTCTTTATCTGCTATTAGTGCCTTGACTGGGCCCCTCGATTCGTACTTTAAGTCGAACTCTGAGAGTTCTACTGACCATGCTATCATTCTCCCTGCTAATTCTGGTTTCCTTAATACCTTTGCAATTGGGCAATCGATTTTTACAATCACCCGATGTCCTTGAAAGTATTGTCTCAGGCGTCTTGCAGCATTTACTAATGCTAGGGCAGCCTTCTCAATCGTTTGGTACCTGGTCTCGGCTTCCTGTAATACTCGGCTAGTGAAGTATATGGGTGCCTGACCACCTTCCCGTTCCTGTACTAAAACCGCACTTATGGCTGTTTGGGAAACCGAGATGTAAAGCATTAGATCTTTTGTAGGTTCCGGTTTTTGGAGTATGGGAGGGGCCAAAAGGGTCTTTTTTAGTTCTTGAAAATCCTCTTCACACTGCTGGTTCCATGAAAAGTTCTTGGCTGTTTTCAGCAATCGCATAATGGGTTTTACCTTCTCGGCAATTCTAGGCAGGAATCGTGATAGAGAGGCAATTCTCCCTGTGAGTCTCTGGACATCCTTTGGGGTTCTCGGGCTTTTCATACGAATAACCGCCTCGCATTTATCTGGGCCGTCACTAACTGGTGCATGGCCACCGCCGAGTCTAGGTTCCGGATGTTTAAAGCAGTCCTGCCGAACCTTTCCATGAACCCTCTTAGAGATTCCCCTTTTTCCTGCCGAATATTAACTAGTGCCACTGAAGTTAGATGATGGGGTCTGCTAGTTGCAAATTGATTGCCGAATCTGGTGACCAACGTCTCGAAGCTGTCAATGGAGTTCGGTGGTAGGCGAGTAAACCAACTAAGGGCGTGTCCCTTGAGGGAGGTGGGGAACACCCTACATAGAACGACATCTTCAGAGGTGTATAAACTGATCTGGGTTACATACACATCTACATGTTCATCTGGATCCGTGCTACCATCGTATCGGTCCAGACTAAGATTCTTCCAGTTTGGAGGAAGGGGAGTTTCCATAATCCCTGAGACAAAAGGGTGCCTACAGGGACGTGACTGATTGTTAAAGGTAGAAAAGGAAGGCCGATTCGTCGTACCCTGCATGCTAAGGTTGATTATCAACTCCTCTTCATGATTTTTGTCTGGTTTCTGATTTTCTTGTCTCCTGGATTGGTTCAAGTCCCTCAACTCGGCATTTTCTTGGCGAAGGGCCGACAACTCCTGAGCGTGCTGTTGCCTTATTGCCGAGATGTCGACTCGCAACTGCCTCAAGTCTGACGAAAGATTTGTCTGATCTTCCACTAGGTTTTCGTCGACAAGACGTTCTTCCATGTGCGCGTGACTTCGAGTAGTAACCATTCTTTGTGAGGCTGCGGGGAAAGTTTTACCGGGCCCCACGGTGGGCGCCAAAATGTTCCTGTCGTGGGATAAGGGGAGGCCTTCCGTCGTCTCTTTGTGTTGTAATATCTTTGTAACTTGTCCGAAAGGTGGGGTACCTGCAATAAACACTCCAACGTTCAAGTTAGGGTTCGGCGCAGAGTATTTAATGTGTGTAATGAATGAGAATTCTGAGAGTTTACCTTGGGGAGCGGATCCCCTTTTTATACATATTCTTATTGGACTTGGGCCTTCATGGGCCTTGGCCCTTTTCTTAATCATATATGTGGTAATTAAGAGTACTTAATTACCTTTTAACCTTATGTTTACGTTGTCTTTAGTTACTAATGGTGCATATATCTCTACCAGTGTTCGGCCTATTTGTGCCGAATACTATCATTTAGGCCCAAGGTGAAGGGTTTAGGGGTCCTTGGATTTATAGATGTCGAATACTCTATCTGCCGAACGGATCATACAGCATTGGGGTGTTCGGCTATGCTTCGGGTACCGAACACCTGTTCCTACTATCGGGGGTATTCGGTTTATATGCGTTGCCGAATACCCCAACTAGTACAAACCCTATTTTAGCTATTAAAAAGAGTGAATGGAATTAATGCCTGACATAAACAAACATACATTGACAACATACATGTAAGACTTTATATATATATATATATATATATATATATATATATATATATATATATATATATATATATATATATATATATATATATATATAGCAGAAGAATCACTTTTGCAGTTAACTTTTTTAAACTAGTTGGGATTACTAATTGGATTAATATTCCTCACGAATTAGTCGCTGGTCATGGACATATTAAGTGACTCTAATTGACTTTGTACCATATAACTTCCTTTAGCAATTGGATGGAGGAATTTTTCGTGAAATTCCCCTATAATTCTGTGAATAGCTGACTGTTTAATATTATTATATTATCCAAATCTAAAGGGATAGAAACACACAACTTTTTGGGTGTGGTATTGGAGCATCCAATTTGGAGGGCGATGCTTTAGTCAACTACATCAATTACTCCCCTACTTTTCCGTGACTCATTTGAGCTATGGGAAGACAATGTTTTTATTTTTTATTTTTTATGCTTTGTTATTTTATTCTCTTTCCTTTCAATCGTTTGCTCGCATGGTAGTAATTTTAAGTTTATGTATATTAGTTTGTAGGGTGATTTGGGAAGATAAACAATTTTACATCATTTCTTACACCTATATTTATTTGGGCAAGAAAGGAAGAAGAATAATAATTAAGAAATATGTTTCTTTTATCTTATTATTTTATAAAATATTACAATAAAATAATTTTAAAAAATCATTATCCCTTATATGAAAGTGAAAAAAGGAGAAGAATGTAATGTTTTAGTTGCTTATTATGATTTACAAGTGTGCGTAAGCATTATATTTTCTGCTACGTACCACGTACACAATTCCAAATGGCCCTGCTAGCTACAATTTTATTTGATTTTGATTGTGAAAAACACTTCCACACATTGTTACCGCCAAAAGCTAGATTACAAAACAAAAAAATTAGCAAAAATAATTAATAAGAAAAAACAAGAAAAACAATTTAATTAAAAAAATGAAAAGCACAGCATTTTAGGACAGCAGTAAGAAATTTATTTAAGAAAGAATTTTAGGACTTTCGACAAGTTTACTTTCATGTAAGCTAAAAATTAATCCAGTACATGCTAATTCAAGAAAAGCAAAGAACTTTTATATATGAAGTTAAGTTTCTTGTTTTTTTTTAGGTTAGATTACTCCTTTGATCCTTCATTTTATTTAAATTATTCAATTTGGTCCTTCCATTTAAAAATATTTGACCTGATCCTCTAATTTCTCAATAAATGTTCAATGTTACTCTTTGTGTCCAAATTGGCACTACGACGTTAATGAAATCAAATGGAAGGACAACATTGAACATTTTAAATATATAGAGACCAAATTAATTGAATAATAATTGGTAAAATAATTTATACATATGTGTAATATTTAAATAAGTGTTTTTCTTTATCTTAATTTTTTTAGATTAAATTAAAATAATAAAAAAAGGAAGGTTTTTAAAAATAATTTTTTATTGGTTTTGGATTGGTTAGGCAAATTCTTACCAATTCTGAGATTAGTTGGGTTTTTAAAGTTAATAGACTGATCACCAAACTAGTTCTCGGTCTGACTAGTTGAATCAAATGGTTCAATCCATTTTTTAAAGTAATGATTAAAATTGAAAATATTCATGAAAACAAACTTAATTACATAAACAAGATCATGACAGACAACTAAATGAGTACTAGAAATAAAAAAATATAAAAAATAAATTTATCTATATAGCAAAAATAATAAAATATTATTCTCGATAAAATAAAATAAAATATTAAGTACTTGGAAGAAGAAAGGGCTTAATAAAAGAAAATATTAAGTAGGTAAAATAAAAGTCAAATTTATCTATATAGTAAAAAATAATATATTAGTTAGATGAAAAAGTAATACTAGAAGTTGTAGGTGGAAAATAATGCATTACTCATGTCTCTGTTAACAAAAGGCAATTCCAAGAGTCATATGGACAACTAGCTTATGTTAAGAGATTGATTATATCTAATTTTATTTATCATATTAATCATTATCACTTGAATTGAAATTCAGGGTTTTATTTGTGTCCAATCACTCCAATGTTTTAGACAATATCCGTCACATGTTAATTTATATATATATATATATATATACTATATATGAAAGAAGAACTACTTCAGTTCATATAAATTATTACTTTTAAATATATAAGAATTATTTATTTTAAATGTATTTTTTATAATTTTGATTTTTTTAAAACTTTTATGAATTGAATCATCAATTTTGTAAGTACATGTTGGGGGTATTTTACTTATTTTCTTTTATTTCTATTAAGGGTGTTTTTAGAGAGAAAAAAAATAGTTATATTCTTACTTGAATAAAAAAATGAGAATTGAATTTTTCTTTTTGATAAATGCAGTATGTTACTACTTATTTCTAAAAAAGATGATTGATAACTAAACATATTTTGTTAACATTCTCATGAATCCTATTCCTAAACTTGGGATTCAAAAAAAAAAAAAAAAGAATTTAGTTGAAAGTAAAACATTCCACACCACATCTACTACCTTATATTATATTATCTATGCACTTAAGGAAAATTAGTTTAATATTACATAACTTTATTATGTCGACAAAAGTATTTTTTAAACTCAAAAGTTTCTTCTTATAAAATTGTTTTCCACATAATGGATTCGTTTCTTCATTTAGAAGTCTGTAGTGTGAATGGTTCATGAATCATGTATACCATACAACACTTTTAATAGTCAAAAAGTAAGAGACATTATAAACACTGCAAATTTACGTATAATTTTACACATGTGGCCTAGTTATATTGTTTCGAAGGTGGTGAGGAAGAGTTTAAGCACTTTGATCTGATAGATTTATATGTACGATTTCTGCTGAAGCGTGGATCTCTATAATTTGAATAACAAGCTAATTGAGTTTGGTATATATCATCCTCCTCATCTCTTTTTTCTGGCACACTTGTCATCACATATTTTCTGATTTCTCTTTTTGGCTCTTTCCCTTTCTGGTTTTGCAGTGTTTTCCATTCTTTTTCTTCTTCTCACTTTCTTTTCTAATATCATCTTTTGTTGTTCATTGCACATAAAAAGCTTTTATGTTGAAGAATCTGCATATTCATGTCAAATGGAAGAAGTTCGATTGATATGGTCCATTTCCAGAATAAAATATGAAACAGATATGCCCAAATTGATTGTTTCTTATTTTCCAGTATTTTGTCTAAGAGAATTTACTCTGTTTTGTACTTGTGTTGTGTGACAAAACAGATTATGTACCAATTTTCTTAAAGCTCACTATGGATGTTGTCATTCTTTTGTTAAGTTGACAATAGTTCCAAACGGGTGGTAAAGGAACGAGCTTCTAGGTGCTGATTAAATTGGTCATCTATTTCTCCTCTTCTAATCTAAGGTAGTTGTATTTCCACTTATCTGATTAGATTTGTGAAATTGTGACAGCTATGTTGGTTTAACCTTTGAATCTTATGATGTGTTAAGCGAGTGTTTCGTGGCTAGAAAGTAGAAACTATACGCAAAAGGCCTTGGTTTATGCTTGTGGTCATCTACATGATTGTATGTTGTTTTGAACATGACCATGAGTTACAGATTTAAATTCTTTTCAAAATGAAGGTTTTCTAAGCATAATTAATGTTCTAGAAGCACCCTCTATTTTACTTATAAGTTGAGCCAAGCACGTTGGAATTCAACCTTGTTTGGTTTGATAGAAACCAACCACACATTGCTTTTCATTAAGTAAAATTTCATGTTTTAATTCCAAGCCAATCAATACCCGGCTTATTATATATTTTTGGACCAAATTCTAATATCGCCTCTGTTTTAGCAGTTTTGCTTTCTGGGTCATAAGTAGGCTAAAACAACTTAAATCATGCACCACTTTTCCTATAAAAAGATGAAACATAATAGATTCACTGTTAATTCATATTAAAATTATATATTCATCAATACTAGTTTACATTTGAAGTCAAGAGTATTTTCTAAACGATCCACCTACTTAGAGACTGCAGTATTTTGACCAAACTGTATAAATATTAATCTGTTTGATGTAAGTTGTTTACAAAGATGTCAAAGAAATATAAATTTTAAACTGAAGTTTAGGTCTCTATCTGCATCACTATTCATTTGATCTTAAGTTTAGATTCATTATTAGTTCACAATTTTAGGCTTTTTACATCTAATTGCTTACTCAGCTTTTATTGGGTTCAAATGGACTATCAGAATTTCCAAGTCAAGAGCAAGCCACTCATCAAGGAAAAATAAACTTCCAAGGGCCAGAAATCACCTCAAAATCTTGCAATTTGGTAAACATTGCTTATTTATTCTTCTGTAGGTGTGCAAGAGTATGAACTTTGAACGGTTTGATCTCATATTAGACAGGTTTATAAATTTCAATGAATATTAGTAAGGACAAGTGTCAAGAACCCATTGAAACTTTTTTCATTTCTTCAAAAGTAGCATTCTGTCGTTGCAGGTGCAGAATCAGGAACTCATTATGTATGAGCAGCAAAGGATCAGTGCTGTTGCTTCTTCCCCCAACTCTTCTTTTGTGGTGTCTTCTAAAAAATATGATGTTTTTCTAAGCTTTCGAGGTGAGGACACCCGCAGGAACTTCACAAGCCATCTATATAAGGTTTTGAACGAAGAGAAAGTCAAAACCATTGAAGATTCTCATGTATCTATTTTCTGTTAAAATAGGGAAAATAAAGATACTGCACTACGGAAATGAGAAGTCAAATATTGTGGAAGTGTATTTGCTTTATTAATCCATAGCCTATTTATAGGCAATACAGTAAATAACCAACAGATAAACACTATCCTACTAACAATAACCAATTACTTAAAAGTAGGAACAAACACAAGTCATGGACTCTTCCACTTGCCGTAACAACTCCTTAAAACTAGGAACAGAATAACATAAAACAGATTCTCATGGACTTGGTCAAACAATACCAATGTCTCAATTTATTTAACAAACCCTCCCTTAAACTGATAAATCATATCATATCAGTTTAAAAAAACTCCCTCAAACTAGATTCTCCAACTTGCAAACACCGAGCAATTTCCTTAGCTTCTGAAACATAGGCCATTTGAGGGACTTCGTAAATATATCTGCTATCTGATCTTCACTTCTGCAGTAGATGAGATCAAGTGTCCCATTTCTTGTGAGCTCCCTTAAAAAATGATATTTCACATCAATGTGCTTGCTTCTTCAATGTAAAATCGGATTCTTGGAGAGTTTGATAGTTGAATTATTATCACAGAAAATTGTAGTAGGCCCTTGTCTTTCAAAATGAAGATCTTCAAGAATTTTCCTCATCCAAATAGCTTGACAAGCACAAGCTGTGGCAGCAACAAACTCTGCTTCAGTTGTTGATAAAGTAACAATTGGTTGCTTCTTGGATGACCATGAGACAGCTCCTGAGCCTAACATGAATGCATATCCAGAAGTGCTCTTTCGATCATCTAAATCTCCAGCATAATCACTATCCGTAAAGCCAACTAAATCTGTCTTTAATCCCATCTTGTAAAACAATCCATAATCTACAGTACCTTGCAAGTACCGAAAGATTCTCTTGGCAGCCAAAAGATGCATCTCTGTCGGAGTGTCCATGTATCTACTAATAAGACTCACAACATACATAACATCTGGTCTTGTTGCTGTCAAGTACATTAAAGTTCCCACAATTTGCTTGTAAAGTGTGCTGTCAACCTTTTTTCCTCCATGATCCTTGGTCAGTTTCAAACCATACTCAACCGGTGTGTTAACAGAATTGCAATTTGTCATCTGAAACTTGTCCAATATTTCTTGCACATACTTCTTTTGAGAAATAAAGATTCCAGCAGCAGATTGCACAACTTCAATGCCCAAAAAATAATGCAACATGCCAAGATCAGTCATATCAAATTCAATCATCATGGACTTCTTAAATTTGTCAAACATGACAGCATCATTCCCAGTAAAAACAAGATCATCCACGTACACACATACAATGAGCATTTTTCCACCATCAGTAATTTTAACAAAAAGTGTGTGCTCATAAGGACATTTCAGAAATCCTTCTTTAAAAAAATAAGCTTCAATACGACTATACCAAGCCCGTGGTGCTTGTTTTAGTCCGTAAAGAGCCTTTCTCAGTTTATACACTTTATGCTCATTTCCAGTCTTAATGTAACCGAGAGGTTGATCAACAAATACCTGCTCTTCCAAGTCTCCGTGCAAGAATGCTGATTTCACATCCAACTGGAAGATGAGCCATGATTTTTGTGCTGCTAAAGCAATCACCAATCTAATTGTATCATGCCTCGCCACCGGAGCAAAGACTTCTTTGTAGTCAACCCCGAACTCTTGTTTGTAGCCTTTTGCTACCAACCGTGCCTTGAATTTTTCAACTTCGCCATTCTCTTTCAGCTTGGTCTTGTAAACCCACTTCACACCAATTGTCTTTTGACCTTTGGGAAGCTCCATCAACTCCCAAGTGTTGTTCTTTTCAATGGCTGCAATTTCAGCATCCATTGCCTTTTGCCATTTGGATTCTTTAACAGCATCTTCAAAAGCTACTGGATCACAATATGAAAATAGTGCAAAATATGTATGTGGATCTTCATATTGGGGAAGTCCATATACCTTAAAATCAGCCATCCAAGCAGGTCTTTGCTTAACACGTTGAGGTCGTTCATCTTTTGTTTCAGCAGTTGAAATGTGTGGGCTGCTTGCTGGCTGTTGCTCAATTGTTGCGGGTTGCACATTCTCCAAAGGTTGTTGCCTTTCTTCTCTATTACCACCATCAAAATCAACTTGTATGTGTTGTTGAACACTGTCTTGATCACAAATCCAGAACTGCCTTTCATCAAAAATCACATCACGACTAATGACAATTTTCTTGGTGATAGGATTATACAATTTGTAAGCTTTTGACTGCTCACTAACACCAAGAAAAATGCATTTTTCTCCCTTGTCATCTAGCTTTCTTCTCTTTTGATCTGGAATGTGAGCATAGGCAACCCAAAAATTCTGAAATGATCTACTGCTGGTCTTTCCCCGCTCCATGCTTCCTCCGGTGTCATATTTTGAACAGCAAGTGTGGGACTTCTTTTCAAAATATGAATGCTCCAGTTGACAGCTTTAGGCCAGAAAGTTTTGGAAACTCCACTCCTTGTCAAAATACTTTGCACCATGTTCATAATTGTACGATTCTTCCTCCCGCATACACCATTTTGTTGAGGTGTGTAAGCAGCTGTAAATTACCTCTTGATTCCATGGGTCTCACAAAAATTTGCGAATTCATGTGAGTTGAATTCTCCACCACGATCAGTGCGAAGTACTTTAATTGGGCTGCCAACTTCTTTCTCAATAAGCACTTAAAAAATTTTAAATGCAGCAAGTGCTTCAGATTTTTCCTGCAAAAAATACACCCATGTTTTGCGGCTAAGATCATCAATAAAAGTGATCAGATATCTTTTACCACCATTTGAAGATGGATTTATTGGCCCGCAAATGTCAGAATACACCAACTCCAATGCCTTTTTTGCTCGCCATGATTTTCCTTGTGGAAATGGATTACGGTGTTGTTTGCTAACTACACATTCTTCACAAACTTCAGAGGAAGTTGTGATTTGAGGAAGACCCGTCACCATATTTTTTTGCCACAAAGTCTTCAATCCACCAAAGTTCAAGTGACCATAACGAAAATGCCAAAGCCATGTGTCATCTTTCAATTTGGTTGAGAAGCACGAGTGACCGATGCTGTGGAGATAAAGTGGGAACATGCGATTTGGCGTCATGTTAACTTGAGCAATTAAGCCTAACTTTTCATCTCTGATTTGACATACGCCATCTTTGATAGAAATTTCATATCCCTTCTCTTGTAGTTGACCCACACTAAGCAAGTTGGTTTTTAAATCTGGAACAAACAAAACATTAGAAATAGTGTGAGTTGAATTCTCTTTGGCATGGAGTGTTACCATTCCTCTTCCCATGACAGAGATAGTGGAGTTATCGCCAAACTTGACTGTATTGTGAAAAGTCTCGTCTAACTCAGAGAACACCTCCTTGTCTCCACACATATGGTTGTTGCAACCAGTGTCTAAATACCACAAATTTTGTTGAGTTTCTTCCTTTACATGGCATACCATCAAAAGAGACACCTCCTGTTCCTTTTCCTTTTCTGCAAAGTTAGTTCTCTCTCCATTGTCTTTGTTCAAATTAGTCCAACATTCTGACTGATAATGACCATACCTGTGACATCGGTAGCATTCAACATTTGACTTGTCTCTGTGAGTTGTTGAATGGTTGCCCCCTCTGCCTCTTCCTCTTCTTTGGAATCAATTCTCATGGTGTTGTTGATGTTCTTGTTGGTTGCCACATTCTTGTTGGCTGCCACGATCATTGCTTCCTCGACCTCTGCCTCTGTTGCCTTTGCCTTTGCCTCGTCCTCTTTCTCCTTTTGATGTGGGGCGATTTTCGGTTGAGACTTTCAATGCTTGCTCCTCTGTCTCTTGCTGGTTAATTTTCTTCTCTTGAACCAATAAGGAACTTTGCAGCTCATCAAGTGAAAGTTCCTCAATGTCATGGGCTTCTTCGATAGCATAAGTAACTAAATTGAATTTTGGAGTCAGTGATCGAAGAATCTTCTCAACTACAATGGTGTCCTCCATCTTGTCACCATGGATTCGCATCTTGTTGACGATTGTCATCGTTCGTGAAAAATAGTTTGTGACTGATTCTCCTGATTTCATTCGTAGTGTTTCGAACTCCGAACGAAGTGTTTGAAGTTGCTGCCTCTTTGCTTGTGCAGAACCTTGGTATTTCTTCTTCATGGAATCCCAAATGTCCTTAGACGTCTCCTTGCAAAGGATAGTTTCCAAGATTGGGCGATCAATTGCTTGGAAAAGATAATTCTTTGCCTTGAGATCCTTCAAATGCAGCCCTTCTATTTCTATTTTTCGTGCATCTGTCATTGCCATGCTGGCCTCTGCTACGGGAATTCCATTAGATACAACTTGCCAATACTCCTTGGACCTTAAGAAGTTTTCCATCAACAGGCTCCAATGGTCATAATGACCATCAAAGCGAGGAATGGCAGGTTGCACGAAATTGTCTGTGGCCATCGTCCTCTGTTGCTGCTGCAAAATAGAAAACAAAGTGAAGAAATAATGACCGACTCTCTACCTCACTTCCCAGTGTTTCCCTTAATCTTTTGGTGTTTACAACTCTCACACTTCCCTTTGTACACTCAAAAATAAACCTAGCTCTGGTTACCATTGTTAAAATAGGGAAAATAAAGATACTGCACTACGGAAATGAGAAGTCAAATATTGTGGAAGTGTATTTGCTTTATTAATCCATAGCCTATTTATAGGCAATACAGTAAATAACCAACAGATAAACACTATCCTACTAACAATAACCAATTACTTAAAAGTAGGAACAAACACAAGTCATGGACTCTTCCACTTGCCGTAACAACTCCTTAAAACTAGGAACAGAATAACATAAAACACATTCTCATGGACTTGGTCAAACAATACCAACGTCTCAATTTATTTAACATTTTCATCTTCTCAGAAAACTATGCTTCCTCAAAGTGGTGCTTGGGTGAACTCAGCAAGATTGTGGAATTCAAGAAAGATAAAGGACTGATTGTGATACCTGTATTCTACAACACAGATCCATCCCATGTGAGGAAGCAGACTGGGAGCTATGAGCAAGCCTTTGCAAAACATGAGGGAGAACCCAGGTGCAACAAATGGAAAGCTGCTCTCACTGAAGTAGCCAATTTATCTGGGTGGCTGTTAGACGGATTGGCAAGCGCACCAGTCGCACAAGTAGTAAATGGATAAGTCCAAGTATCGTTTTCCCAAGGGATTTGCTTGATATAGGCGATGTCACATAAATACTAGCTAGACTAAACTGATTTTCACAATAAAGCTATAAAAACGTGAACTTTGGTTGGTTTTGTGAAAGATATAACAGAACTAATGCAGAACAGAAATTAAAGAAGATATTTTTGTGGTTTTTAAGACAAACACAGCAGTAGACAGAGATTAAAACAGATAGATGAAGATGTTGCATGGGTTAGATCTCACCATTCTCTACTCTCTTCTTGCATGCACACAATATACATTCTATTTTCATTTAAAAGTTAAAATTAGTCAATAAAAACATTCTCAGCCTAATTCCTTAGGTGCAGAGAGTCTTAGATTACTCCCCCAAGCCTTGATTCCTCAACAACTTAACGAAGCAACTAGCTTTAAGTCTAGAGACCACAAGATAACCCATGAACTAAGCTCCATTCCTAGACACGAAGTTCATGAGGTATATTGCTTCAGTTCTAGACAACGAAAGTGTTTCCCAACAACAGTCATGTCCAAGGATCATGCTATGGGTGATCAAGCCACAACAAGCTTTAAGAAAAGAAGCAAAATACTAACTTTAAACACAAATATGCAGAATATATATAGATAATATCAAAAGATACAAGAGAGTTTTGAGAATGGTTACATCTAACCCCTAACAACTACAGAACTCAGCCACTCATGGGTGTGAGCAGCTGGAAATTACATATGGAGGGGAAGGAGATGAAGAGAGAACTAAGAACTAAAGAGAGAGCTTTTCTCTCCACTACAACAGTACAAACGAGCTACAGAGAATGAGTCCTAAAAAATGTCCAAGCTCCTGAACTTCTGAAGGTCATTCCTTTATATACATGTGCAGAATTGCTCTTAAGTGACATTTGGCTCAGCCTGGAATTTTGGCTTGGCTGATTTGAAATTTCTGCACTTCAACAGATTTCTCTTGCAAAGGACCTTCCACTGCTTCCAAAGCTCAGAATGCAGCTCCCAAACGTGTTCTTCAACTTCAATCTCCATTTCCTACAAAAAGTGGGGCAAAACTCTAAGATATAACCATAAAACTAGAAAAACTAAAGAAATTCTAACTAATTTGCAATATTAACAGAAATTGAGTAAAACAACACTCCAAATGAGAGAAAAGGATAGATAATTGCCTCAAAAACCACTTGAAAAGTAAGTAATTCTAGCAACTAACAACTCCCCCAAACTTGGAGTTTTGCTTGTCCTCAAGCAAAAGATAAAGACAACAATTAAGGAACTAATAAAGCTGAAAATAGCTACCACTCAAACAGAAATCATGGATCAAGATTAATCTCATCCTAACAAATCCAAAACATGCTTCCTTCTAAGAATTGAAAAAGACCAAACCAATGATTCTAATTTCAAGCATGGTGCCTTAAACCGAAACCATAACAAGGATGCAAGTACCTAATTTCTCAAGAAATGAACCAAGCATAACAATCAAAATTTGGCAAAATCTAAGAATGTTTGATTCTTTTCACTCAAGTGTCTCACTCAAGCACCAATTGGTTTAGGTGCTGAATTCTCTCACAGTCAACACACAATGGAAACCACAAAATCAGTTTTGCTTTCCTTCTCAATGTAACAAAATTATGCACACAAATTAAGATCACAAGGACTTGATCGAGGGCTAAAATGTGGCTAGGCTTGAAAAGAAATTGGTTTTTCTAGATAGACAAAACACCATGAGATAAAGAGAGCAATCAATGAATTTTTTCAGATTTTCCCAATCCCTCATATTGACTCACAATGGTAAAGATACCAACTCCTTGCATTTCTCAACTTTAAACTCACAAAAATGCCACTATAATTGCAACAAGTATCACAGGTTTTATTTCTTTTTGTTTTCCTTGATTTTCTTTTTCTTTTTCTCAGATTTTTATTATTATTATTATTATTATTATTATTATTATTATTATTATTATTTTTTAAACACAACAAAAGATAAGCACAGCTGTGACACTTCTTTAAGTTCAATGACAGTGACCCATAATTGTTCCCAAGTTCTTCATTTCATGCAAGATTTCCCCCAAACTTATTCTAAACCCAACACATGCAATTGCTCTCCTATCCAATGGTAAAGAAAGTGAATTGTTTTTCATTTAGGCTCATGGGTTATCATGACAGAAATTAATTTCAATTAAGGCTCAAAGGGGCTGCACAAAAAGGATGACAGAAACAGGGAAGGCTTTTTGGCTCTAGGCTTTACAATCATCAAACAAAATTTGCCTTGATCATTTCTTTATTAACGTGCAAGAATTATCACAAGAGAAATATTCAAAACCAACAGTGGTGCCAAAGGTGGCACTCATAATCATTTGAGACAACACACAACTCACAAGAATCATTTCTCAAACATTCTCAAATCTGTCCTCACAATCAAATCATGCTTGAAACTTTTCTCAAAAACATACATGCATCCAAGCTATGCTAACGAAGCACGCAGCCACAAAAATCGATCAAATCAAGGTTTTGCAAATGCATTTTTCTTTTAAAAAGCGCGGGAAGCAAGCTAGGAAAATGAACGATGGGATTTTTCTAAAACCATGAAACAGCCATAACATTAACATAAACTTGCAAACACAACAAAGGTATCAAGTTCAGCAAACAACGAGGTCTTGGCCAACATTACAAAAATAAAAACTAAACTAACAGCAACCCACAAAGTACTAACCATGCACTGAAATTAAAATACTGAATTAATAAAAGCAGAAAATTAAATTGTCCTGGTAAAACAGGGATTAAACAAACAAATCCCCCCATTAAACATCACCATCTTCCTCTGTCTCAGAGCTGCCATACTCCTCTTCGTCCTCTTTAGTTCCTTCTTCCTCCACTTCACTTTCCTCCTCTGCCACGATCTCATCCTCAGCTGCAGCTTCTGCTCCTTGGTCACCAGCCTCTGCATCACCAGCAGCAGCACCTTCTGGGGCATCAGCAGTTCCAGCACCCCCCAAAAAAGGAGGTCTGTCCCCAGGCCATGCAATGATAGCTTCAAACTCAAAAGGTGATGGCCAATGGAGACGAGAATGAGGTTGTGGTGCTGCAGGGTTTAGATAATAATAAATGGAAGAATTTAAAGTTTGTTGGCTGCGATGAACTGCTGCCAGCTGCTGGAAAAGGAAAATGAAAGCAGTTGCCAATTGGGATCTGTTAAACGGCTCCACTGCAGGAGGAATGAGAGGTTGAGGAGCATCCACTTCCGCGGGGTTGCGGCAATGCTGGTCAATGAAACGCATGTTGAGTGGCTCCCGGAGGTTGAGGAGGGGAGGACGGCGAACATTCACTCCTTGGCTCTCACATAATGCAGTGATAAGGGCTGGAAACCCGAGAGGCCTTGGTGGAGAGGTAGGAGCTTTGGCAGTCACAAATTTATGGATTTCTCTTGATATTATCCTCCCAATGTTGATGTCAATGTCATTCATGATGCAGTACACCATGAAGGCTCGTGACATGCTGAGCTCTGAAGTATGGGTGGTAGGTGTAATGTTAGAGAAGAGGAATGAGGCCCAAATCTGAGATATGGTTTTCAAAGCTGCCCTCTTGAAGCGTAGGGCCTTCCCCGTGTCATTTTCAACAAAAGAGTGGCCTGGAATGCAGAGGCTGTTGCTCACAGCAGTGTTGGTGACAGGGGTTCTCCTAGTAGACATCAAGAAAAAGCCGCAGTCTTGGTTGTTGGGGTCGGTGAAGTCATTGGCCAGAACCGGTTGATGGAAGGAGCATCATAGTAGACAAAGCAACCCCTCACCCAAGACCTACGGGTAGGGTCGATGGTGCGCCTGGGAATAGCATTCGCGTAGAATTCGCGCACCACTTCCTCATTGATCTTGAGGGGGAAGTTGGTAAGTTTCTGCCACTTCCTTCGAACGATTTCATCTTGAATCTCCTGGAAATCTCCAGCTAGTAGTTGCACTTCTTGCTCCTTGATCAAGCCTCTATTGGCATTGTTCTTGAAACGCTCTTGGTTAGGAGGAGCAAGGAAGCGGTTCTTCTGAAGGGGCTCACGAGGAGTTTGGGGCTGTGGTGGTGGGGGTGGAATCTCCTGCACTTCATCATCTTCTCATGAGGCTTGAGGAGGAGCACGGGAAGAAGAACCCCTCCTTGTGACTCTTTGCTTCTTGGCAGAGGAGGTGGAGTCAGCAGCAGGTTGCTTATGCTTAGGAGCCATGCTACAAAACAGAACAAAAACAAAACAGAATAGAACAGAAGGCACAAGAAATTAAATCAGTTAATGACACAAATGAGAAACAAGAAACAAAAAATAGAAATCACAACATAATTGAAACACAACACGAATAAAAGAAAAGAAAAACAAAAAAAAGAATTGATGAAAAGCTAAATATAGAACTGAGAATCCACAAAACAACAAGTACATTTCGTCACATGCAAGTGCAGGAACAGAAAATGCACACAGCAATGTGCAGGGAATTTGGCTTAGCATCCACAGGATGGCTTCGCCAAATTCCACTTAATCTGATATTTTTACAATTGTGCAGAGAGATGTAGTTCCAGCACTGGTGTGTGACAAATCCAAAGAAAGACACAGTGGTCCCAGTTCTTAGGTAGTGAAAAACACACGTGCAAACAAGAAGAAAAACAAAAAGAAAAAGAGAAAAGACAAAGGGGAGCTTTTTGGGTAAAACTAGAGAATTCACAAAGGGTCATGTGCTCCCCTTTTAGCACACAGAAGCAGTAGTAAACAGAAGAATAATGAACAAGATACAACAGCATAGGGACCCAAACATGGTCCCAAAATACAGAGAAAATAAGAACCTTCGAAGAATATACAGAAAACCAGCACTTGAACCATCAGTGGTCCCGAAAATAATGAAAAGGACAAGATCTACATAGATTCAAAACATTAAAAACAAGAACAGAAACTGAAAAGGGAAAAACAGAAAGGGAATAACAGCAGATTTCCCAAAATATGAACAGCAACACAAAAGGGAAAAGAGAGAACAAACACGTGACTACCTCCAAAAAGGAAAGATATCCCAAAAAGGCACAATCAACAGAAAACAAACAAAAAGGTTGCACTTTTTCAACAACCAGAAATCGAAAAAGACATATCACTCAAGGGAAACTTCAAAATAAGAGATAGAAAAGAAGGTTATAGCAAAAGCTTTGACCTTTATCAACGAAAAGGGAAGAGAACAGAAAACTCACACACAAAAGGTCAAAGTTTTATCATGACACACAAACATAACCAAACAATGCATATGCTTCCAAAAGTTGCAACAGAGGAAAAACAAAAAGAAAATAACAGAACTGCACAATCATGAAAAACAGAGGACCCTAAGATCTTTTCCAGAAAAGAGATGAAAATGACAGTAGGCAAGGGAGCAGAAATCGCGGAAGAGAACTCACGCGTGGATAGCAATGGTGGTGCTCGAGGTGGGAATGGAGAGTAGATCGAGAGGGAGGAGTCATAGTCCTAGTGATGGATGCTGAGTTGATGGATGAAGCAAGTTGCAGGCTTTGAGGTATGATGGGATTGTAAGAGTAGGACTGAATGGAAGGTTGAAGGGTTGGGAGTGTAGGGGCAGATGTGAGGGTGTGGGGAAAAAGTAGGAAAAGGTGAAAAGGTGAATCTGATTGGAGAAGGTAGGTAGATGTAATTAATAGTGTCAGAAAATTCTGATTGGAGGGGAAAGATGGTGAGGCAACGTGATTGGAGGAGAAGAGAGGTGAATAGGGAAAGGTAACAGTAGTGGGTATAGGGAAACGTGATTGGGAAAGGTGGAGACGTTATGGGGTAAGTCAAGGGTCTTGGAATGTGGGAAAAAAATTTGAAAAAGATCAGAGGGTCTGAATAAGTGGAAAATCGCTTGGCCCTGAGGCATGGCTTGGCAGAAAGCTCGAATTTGGACAGGGATCACAAAGTGGATTTTGGCTTAACCATGGAACTTGGCTAGACTAAAAAATGCATGGAATTGAATTTATTGCTTCCAGTGGTTTTGGCTTGGAGCCAGTATCAGTGGCTTGAGCCAAAAGTCACTTAAGAGCAATAATTCTTGTACAGACATGACCAAAA
This sequence comes from Pueraria montana var. lobata, assembly GCA_026413185.1. Taxonomy (NCBI): domain Eukaryota; kingdom Viridiplantae; phylum Streptophyta; class Magnoliopsida; order Fabales; family Fabaceae; genus Pueraria; species Pueraria montana. The sequence continues at coordinate 7,445,419 of CM048655.1, forward strand.
TGCGAATTATGCAGAAATGAGCCTAAGTATTGCACTGTAACAGCTAAATGGGACATATACAACTACATAATGATGCTTCTAAATGATCACATTACAAAGAAACAAAATCACCACAAACTACACACAACATTCACACAAGGATCAAACACATGAACTCTAAATAATCAAAACACACAACCAACTAAATTTAACAATTCAAAATGCAAAATGCAGAAATAAAATGGTAAGAAAACTGGGTTGCCTCCCAGGTAGCGCTCTTTTACTGTCATTAGCTTGACATTTGGTGACCTCAAGGGTCACTTAGATGCAGAATTGTGGTCAGCCTTTCAATTTCACCCCCCAAATAGGGCTTTAATCTCTGACCATTGACTGTCCAGTTTCTTCCTGTTGAAGGATCCTCCAAAATAACAGCACCATGAGGCTTCACCTCCTTAATGATGAAAGGGCCAGACCATTTGGACTTAAGCTTGCCTGGAAATAATTTCAGCCTTGAATTGAACAACAGAACTTTTTGATTAGGCTGCAAGTCTCTCTTCACAAGCTTTTTGTCATGATAGGCCTTGACTTTCTGTTTGTAGTGCTTTGAAGAATCATATGCATTGAGTCTCATCTCCTCTAACTCATGAAGTTGGATCTTCCTCTTCTCACCAGCCAAGGACTGATCAAAATTAAGGAACTTAAGAGCCCAATAAGCTTTGTGCTCCAATTCCACAGGGAGATGACAAGCTTTTCCATAGACCATTTGGAATGGAGATAAGCCAATTGGAGTCTTGAATGCAGTCCTATATGCCCATAGAGCATCATCAAGCTTTACAACCCAATCCTTTCTTGAAGAAGCAACTTTCTTCTCAAGGATCCTCTTGATTTCTCTATTAGAAACCTCAGCTTGACCATTGGTTTGAGGATGGTAAGGAGAAGCTACTTTATGTTTGAATCCATAATGCTCCAAGACTTTCTTCAATTGTGCATTGCAAAAATGGGAGCCTCCATCACTGATTAAAACTCTAGGAACACCAAACCGAGAGAAGATATTCTTCTTGAGAAATTTAATGACTATTTTGGAGTCACTTTTGGGGCAAGCAATAGCTTCTACCCACTTTGAAACATAGTCAACAGCCACCAAAATGTATTCATTGGAGAAGGATGAAGGTAAGGGGCCAACAAAATCTATACCCCAGCAATCAAAGACCTCCACTTCAAGAATGTTTTGAAGTGGCATCTCATTCCTTCTTGATATCCCTCCGGTTCTTTGGCATTTATCACAGCTCTGCACATGCTCATGAGCATCTTTAAAAATTGTAGGCCAATAGAATCCAGACTGGAGGACCTTTGCAGTAGTCCTCTGTCCACTGTAGTGCCCTCCATAAGGTGAATTGTGGCAGTGCCACAGGATGTTCCTTGCTTCCTCTTTAGCAACACACCTTCTAAGTAAATTGTCAGCTCCAATTTTGAATAAATGAGGATCATCCCACACATAAAAGCGAGAATCCTTGAAAAATTTCTTTCTTTGGTGCCAATTCATTTCTGCTGGAATAATTCCACCAGCTTTATAGTTAGCCATATCCGCAAACCATGGCCTTTCTTGCACCACAAGCAATTTCTCATCAGGAAACTCATCCAGAATTTCTTTCTCAAGAGTGGTCACCTCATCATTCACAAGCCGTGACAAGTGATCAGCAACCTAGTTTTCACTTCCTTTCTTGTCCCTAATTTCAAGATCAAATTCCTGCAGCAGCAAAACCCAACGAATGAGTCTAGGCTTGGAATCGGGTTTGGACAACAAGTATTTAATTGCAGCATGATCAGTGTACACAACTACTTTGGAACCAATTAAATAAGAATGAAATTTTTCCAAAGCATACATTATTGCTAGCAACTCTTTTTCAGTTGTTGCATAATTCACTTGGTGTTCATTAAGCACCTTGCTAGCATAATGTATGGGATGGAAAATTCTGTTCTTTCTCTGGCCTAGGACAGCCCCTACTGCATAATCACTAGCATCACACATGAGTTCAAAATCAATTTTCCAATTAGGTGCAGTGAGTATAGGAGCAGAGACTAAACTAGACTTCAAAAATTTAAAGGCATTTAAACATTCAGCATCAAAATTAAATTGTGTGTCCTTGTTCAGTAGATTGCTCAATGGTTTGGCAATTTTGGAGAAATCTTTGATGAAGCGCCTGTAGAATCCAGCATGCCTAAGGAAGCTTCGAATTCCTTTCACATTTGCTGGTGGTGGAAGCTTTTCAATGACATCTACTTTGGCTTTGTCAACTTCAATTCCTCTTGCTGAAATTTTGTGGCCAAGAACAATTCCTTCGGTCACCATGAAATGGCATTTCTCCCAATTAAGAATGAGATTTGTCTCAGCACACCTTTTCAAAACAGTTTCCAAGTTGGACAAGCACAATTCAAATGATCCACCAAAAACAGAAAAGTCATCCATGAAGACTTCTATGCATTTCTCCACCAAATCCGAGAAGATAGCTAGCATACACCTTTGGAAAGTGGCAGGTGCATTGCATAGCCCAAATGGCATCTTCCTATATGCAAAAACTCCAAAAGGACAGATGAAGGCTGTCTTCTCTCGGTCTTGAGGATCCACGACAATTTGATTATAGCCAGAGTAACCATCCAAAAAGCAATAGAAAGCTTGGCCAGCTAGTCTCTCCAACATTTGATCCATGAAAGGAAGGGGAAAATGATCCTTCCTTGTTGCTTTGTTGAGCTTTCTATAATCTATGCACATCCTCCATCCCGTGACAGTTCTTGTAGGAATTAATTCATTCTTCTCATTGCGGATCACTGTCATGCCACCCTTTTTAGGAACAACTTGCACAGGGGTCACCCATGCACTGTCGGATATAGGGTAGATCAATCCAGCTTCCAAGAGCTTTAAGACTTCCTTTCTCACTTCTTCCTTCATCACAGGATTAAGTCTTCTTTGAGGTTGAGCCACTGGTTTAAAATCATCCTCCATGAAGATCCTATGCATGCAATAAGAAGGACTTATCCCCTTGAGATCAGAGATAGACCATCCAATGGCTCCTTTGTTAGCTTTCAAAACCTCAATCAATTTTTCTTCCTCTGCAGCAGATGAGGAATTGCTAATGATGACTGGTTTGCCACCATTTTCTTCAAGGAACACATACTTTAAATGTGGAGGCAGCACCTTCAATTCAGGCTTGGTTTCCTCCACCTTCTCATCTTTCTTTAAATTTTCAACAATTTCTTCATTTGGAGGAATTTCCTTCAAAGTATCAAGGCTTTTCAAGCATTCCTCGATTTCCTTCTCTTCCTCCTCATTAAGTAACTCAAATGCATCAATTAAAGCTTTCTCAAGAGGAGAGGAACTAGGTACTTGCTTTCTAGAGGTGGTATAGATTTCATCAAGAACATCCACTCTAAAGCATGATTTATCTTCACTAGGGTGCTGCATAGCTTCAAACACATTGAAAGTGACTTCTTCATCTTGCACCCTCATCTTGAATTTGCCATCACTAACATCAATCAAGGCACGGGCTGTCATCATGAATGGCCTCCCCAAAATGAGAGGAACTTCAACATCCTCTTCCATATCCATAATTACAAAGTCAGCTGGGAATATAAATTTGTCCACCTTCACTAGCAAATCTTCAACAACTCCATATGGAAGCTTAATGGTACGGTCTGCTAGTTGAAGTGTCATCCTTGTAGGCTTGATTTCTACATCTCCCACTTTGCTAAGCATGGACAGTGGCATAAGATTGATGCTTGCTCCCAAATCTAACAAAGCTTTTCCAATGGACAGATTTCCAATGGTGCAGGGAATGGTAAAGCTACCAGGATCTTTGTGCTTGAAAGGCAATGGCTTTTGAATTATAGCACTGCATCCAGCTTCTAATTCAATTGTATCTTTCTCAATGTACTTTTTCTTCTTGGTGAGGAGTTCCTTCATGAACTTGGCATAAGTTGGAATTTGCTCAAGTGCATCCGAGAAAGGTAAATTGATTTGCAATCTCTTGAAGATGTCTAAGAAACGTGCAAACTGCCTTTCTCTGTCCTTCCTTGTTGGCACATGAGGATAGGGTAATCCTTGTGGAGGCACAGAATTTGACTCTTTCTTCTTCTTCTCTTCTCTCACCCTCTGGTGTTTAGTCATTTTTGGCTCAGCCGCCTCACTGCTGTCACTTTTTTCTCCATTTTTCTCACTGATTTTCTCACTCTCACTCAATTCTTTTTCACTCAGCTCATTTTTTTCTTCCTCATCATCTTTTACATCCTCCACAACTACCTCTTGCTCACTTTTCTCTCTACTCAAATCTCCCACAATTGTACCTCTCCTTGTAGTTATAGCCTTGCATTGCTCCTTGGGATTTGCTTGAGTGTTGGCTGTAAATGCTCCACTTTTAAGTTCTGCCAAATCTTTAGCAAATTGTCCCATCTGCACTTCAATATTTTTGATAGAAGAATCCGTGTTCTTTTGGTTGGTTAGAGAGACTTGCATGAATTGATTGAGAGTGTCCTCCAACTTTGAAACACGGTCTTGATGAAGAGGTTGGTATTGTTGTTGATGACTTTGGTAAGGAGGTCTGTTCGAAGGACCAGCTTCTTGCTTCCAACCAGCATTGTTGTTTCTCCAACCTTGATTGAAAGGTTGAGCATAAGAATTGCCTTGCCGGTTTTGGTTCCCCATATAATTAATTTCTTCTTGGGAACTTGGTGGCATGATGCATTGGCCACTTGAATGGCCACCTCCACAAAGTTCACAGCAAAGAACTTGTTGAGTGTTGGACTGAATAGCTTGTAAGCCTTGGAGTTGTTGAGGCATCTTAGCAAGTTGCTTGGTGAGTGCATCAAGTTGCTGCGTGAGAAGCTTATTTTGAGCTAGGAGGGCATCCTGAGAATTTAATTCCAGAACTCCTCTCTTCTGCACTTGCACGAGAGTTCTGTTATGCTGCACCTCATAGTCATTAGAGGCCATATTTTCGATAATTTCCTTAGCCTCATCCGGTGTCTTGTACATGATTTTGCTTCCAGCTGAAGCATCAAGCATAAGCTTGGTTTGAGGTCTAAGTCCAGCTAAGAAGGTGTTGATTTGAGCTGCCTCATTGAAACCATGAGCTGGACATTTCCTTATCAGGCCATTGAATCTCTCCCATGCTTCACACAAGGGTTCATCAGCTCCTTGAGTGAAAGTGGAGATAGCTGTCTTCCTCTGGTTGATCTTAGATTGAGGAAAGAAACGGTTCAAAAATCTGTCAACCAGCTCGTCCCAAGTCAAGGGAGTGTTAGGAGGAATGGCTCTGTACCAATCATTTGCCTTTCCATCAAGAGAGAATGGAAAGAGACTGATCCGGATATAATCATCATTAACTTGATGTAGCTTCACAGTGTTGCAGATATCAACAAAAGTAGTTAAATGAGCATAAGGGTCTTCATGGTCAAGGCCATGGAACTTGTTTTGTTGAATCAAGTGGATGAGAGATGCCTTCATTTCAACATTGTGAGCCTGCACCTCTGGTCTAGCTATGGTGTTGAAGAATCTCGGCCCTGTGTTGGCACAATAATCGTTCAAAGTACGCCTTGGTTGATTCACTTCTCCTTCTTCTGCCATTATAAAATCTTCTTCTTCAGGAATGGATGTCAAAGACAGATCTGGTGAAACAGGAGATAGTGGTTCTTGGCTAGCAAGTATTTCTAGAGCCTTCCTCTTCCTTGTCCTGCTGTTGGTAAGTCTTGCTGTCCTCTCAATCTCCGGGTCGAAATACAAAGGATCAGCTGAACTTCTTGTGTGCATAAACAGAGAAAAAGAACAGAACACTAGAACAGAAAGTTAGAACAAGAAAACAACAACCACAACAGAAATAAAAATGCAAAGAATAAAAGAATAAAGAATAAAGCCTATGATAATATGAATGTGAAGTTGCCTAATATTCAGATGCAAATCCCCGGCAACGGCGCCAAAAACTTGTTAGACGGATTGGCAAGCGCACCAGTCGCACAAGTAGTAAATGGATAAGTCCAAGTATCGTTTTCCCAAGGGATTTGCTTGATATAGGCGATGTCACATAAATACTAGCTAGACTGAACTGATTTTCACAATAAAGCTATAAAAATGTGAACTTTGGTTGGTTTTGTGAAAGATATAACAGACCTAATGCAGAACAGAAATTAAAGAAGATATTTTTGTGGTTTTTAAGACAAACACAGCAGTAGACAGAGATTAAAACAGATAGATGAAGATGTTGCAGGGGTTAGATCTCACCATTCTCTACTCTCTTCTTGCATGCACACAATATACATTCTATTTGCATTTAAAAGTTAAAATCAGTCAATAAAAACATTCTCAGCCTAATTCCTTAGGTGCAGAGAGTCTTAGATTACTCCCCCAAGCCTTGATTCCTCAATAACTTAATGAAGCAACTAGCTTTAAGTCTAGAGACCACAAGATAACCCATGAACTAAGCTCCATTCCTAGACACGAAGTTCATGAGGTATATTGCTTCAGTTCTAGACAACGAAAGTGTTTCCCAACAACAGTCATGTCCAAGGATCATGCTATGGGTGATCAAGCCACAACAAGCTTTAAGAAAAGAAGCAAAATACTAACTTTAAACACAAATATGCAGAATATATATAGATAATATCAAAAGATACAAGAGAGTTTTGAGAATGGTTACATCTAACCCCTAACAACTACAGAACTCAGCCACTCATGGGTGTGAGCAGCTGGAAATTACACATGGAGGGGAAGGAGATGAAGAGAGAACTAAGAACTAAAGAGAGAGCTTTTCTCTCCACTACAACAGTACAAACGAGCTACAGAGAATGAGTCCTGAAAAATGTCCAAGCTCCTGAACTTCTGAAGGTCATTCCTTTATATACATGTGCAGAATTGCTCTTAAGTGACATTTGGCTCAGCCTGGAATTTTGGCTTGGCTGATTTGAAATTTCTGCACTTCAACAGATTTCTCTTGCAAAGGACCTTCCACTGCTTCCAAAGCTCAGAATGCAGCTCCCAAACGTGTTCTTCAACTTCAATCTCCATTTCCTACAAAAAGTGGGGCAAAACTCTAAGATATAACCATAAAACTAGAAAAACTAAAGAAATTCTAACTAATTTGCAATATTAACAGAAATTGAGTAAAACAACACTCCAAATGAGAGAAAAGGATAGATAATTGCCTCAAAAACCACTTGAAAAGTAAGTAATTCTAGCAACTAACAATGGCACTCTCAAACTTATAGGTAAATAAAATAAATTGAAAGTAAAATTGAGAAAGACAATGTATAGTTTGAAATTGAGTTGTAGCCAAATTTGGTTCTAACTTGAGCATACTTTGTAGTACAACACCTTTCATGCTAGTTTTCTTAGAAAGTTTGATGCATGGAAAAAATAGAGGTACTGATTATCTTCTCTAGTTCATTGGATTTTCATTCCCTAATTATGTTTTTGTTTCTTTCTTTACTACACTACCATACTGATCATAGATTCTGTATAATCATTTGTATAGTTCTTTTTATTTCTTTGGAATTTGTTTGAATTATAACATATCATTTATTTCTTTGTTGTTGTTTTGATATGCTAGGACTGAACTTGAATTCCTTAAGGACATTGTTGAAGACGTTTTGCACAAATTGGCTCCTAGATACCCAAACCAGCGTGAAGGACTGGTCGGAATTGAGGAAAGTTATGAACAAATTGAATCATTACTAAAAATTGGATCAAATGAAGTTAAAACCCTTGGAATATGGGGCATGGGTGGCATAGGTAAAACCACCCTTGCTACTACTTTATATGACAAACTGTCTGATAAGTTTGAAGGTCGTTGCTTCCTCGCAGATGTAAGGGAAAAATTAGACAAGACCAAAGCTTTACGTGATGAACTTTTTTCTAAGTTGCTTGGCAATAAAAATCATAGTTTTGATACTTCTGAGACGAGTAGGCTTCTTCAAAGAAAAAAGTTTTCATTGTGCTGGATGATGTGGATACCTCAGAGCAATTAGAAACACTAATCTACGAATACAAATTCTTAGGACCAGGAAGTAGAGTCATTGTTACAACTAGAAATAAGCAAATACGTAGCCCAGTTGATGAAATATATGCAGTCCAAGATTTGAGATCTCATCACTCACTTCAGCTTTTCTGTTTGACTGCTTTTGGAGAAAAACAACCTAAAGATGGATATGAATATCTATCAGCAAGAGTGATTTCCTATTGCAAAGGTATTCCTTTGGCTGTAAAAGTTCTGGGTGCAAGTCTACGTTCAAGAAGTAAAGAAGCCTGGGAATGTGAATTGGGAAAACTTCAAAAGATTCCAAATATGGAAATTCACAAGGTATTAAAATTAAGTTATGATGGCTTAGATCGTTCTCAACAGGACATATTTCTAGTCATTGCATGCTTCTTCAAAGGAGAAACAAGACATTATGTAACACATGTACTGGAAGCTTTTGATGATTTCTTTCCAGCATCTGGGATAGAAGTCCTTTTAGATAAAGCTCTCAAAACAATTTCATATGGCAATCGGATAGAAATGCATGACTTGATACAGGAAATGGGTCAGGAAATTGTTCATCAAGAATGTATCAAAGACCCTGGAAGACGAAGTCGGCTGTGGAGGCATGGGGAGGTGCTTGATGTACTGAAATATAAAAGGGTAAATGGAAGATGTTATTGCTTTTATTTAATAATACAAATCCTTTTACAATGTATATAGTATGATAGCCTTTGCTAATTATTATTCAAATATTTTTTTAGGGAACTGATGCTATTGAAGGCATAATTTTAGATTTATCTATGTTGACTGGGGATCTATATTTGAGCTTTGATTCCCTTGCAAAGATAACTAATGTGAGATTTCTTAAAATCCATAGAACGTGGCATTGGAGTAGAAGATTTAGTGTGTACCTTCAAAATGGTCTTGAGTCATTGCCTTATAAATTGAGGTATCTTGAGTGGGATGGATTTTGTCTTGAGTCATTGCCATCTAACTTTTGTGATGAACAGCTTGTAGAGCTTTGGATGCCTCATAGCAAGCTAAAAAAGCTTTGGGACAGGGTTCAGGTATGAACGTGGCTATGCAAACTACATTTTGCTTAGGTTTCCCTTTCAGATAAGGTTTTGAATTTGATTATGAATTTAACAATTTTTTAACAATGTGATCCATCTTGCTTATTACAGAATCTTGTGAATTTAAAGATAATTCATCTTAAGGACTCCCAAGACCTGATTGAGATCCCAGACTTATCTGTGGCAGAAAAACTTGAAAGTGTTTCTCTTTCTGGTTGTAAAAGCTTGCGTCAGCTCCATCCATCCAAGTTATCTCTCCCCAAGCTTACAGATTTGGATTTAACTGACTGCAGAGAGATTGAAAGCCTTAATGTTGATTTTAAATATCTCCATAAACTTGATCTCATTGGTTGTTCATCTCTCAAGAAAATCTCAATAACATCAGAGGAAATGACAATATTGAACTTATGTAATAACAAAGTCATTGAAAGCCTTAACGTTCATTCAAAATCTCTCAATGCACTATATCTCTATGGTTGTTCATCTCTCAAGGAAGTCTCAGTGGCATCAGAGGAAATGACAGAATTGAACTTATCTGACACCGCTATACGTGCATTGTCTTCATCGATGTTATCTCTCCCCAAGCTTAGATGTTTGTATTTGAGGGGCTACAGAGAGATTGAAAGCCTTAATGTTGATTCAAAATATCTCTATAAACTTGATCTCAATGGTTGTTCATCTCTCAAGGAAATCTCATTGCCTTATAAATTGAGCTACCTTAAGTGGGATGGATGCTGTCTTGAGTCGTTGTCATCTACCTTTTGTGTTGATCAACTTGTAGAGCTTCGCATACGAGATAGCAAGCTTAAAAAGCTTTGGGATGGGGTTCAAGTATGAATGTGACTATACATACTACATTTTGCTTAGGTTTCTCTTAGTTAAGGTTAATGATTATGAATTTAATATATTTTGGACAATGTGATGCATCTTTCTTGTTACAGAATCTTGTGAATTTAAAGATAATGGACCTTCAAGACTCACGAGACCTAATTGAGATCCCAGACTTATCTAAGGCAGAAAAACTTGAAAGTGTTTCTCTTTCTGGTTGTGAAAGCTTGTGTCAGCCCCATCCACTCATGTTATCTCTTCCTAAGCTTAAAAAATTATCTTTAAGGGATTGCAGAGAGACTGAAAGCCTTAACATTCATTCAAAATCTCTCAGTAAACTTGATCTCTATGGTTGTTCATCTCTCAAGGAAATCTTAGTGGCATAAGAGGAAATGACAGTATTGGACTTATCTGGCACCGCTATATGGGCACTGTCTTCATCAATGTTATCTCTCCCCAAGCTTACAAATTTGTGTTTAAGGGATTGTAAAAAGATTGAAAGCCTTAATGTTCATTCAAAATCTCTCAGTAAACTTGATCTTTGTGGTTGTTCATATCTGAAGGAAATCTTAGTGGCATCAGAAGAAATGACGGTATTAGACTTATCTGGCACTATGATAGGTGCACTGTCTTCATCAATGTTATCTCTCTCAAAGCTTAAATGTTTTTATTTAAGAAGCTGCAAAGAGATTGAAAGCCTTAATGTTCATTTGCAATCTCTAACTGAATTTGATCTCAACGGTTGTTCATCCCTCAAGGAATTCTCAGTGACATCATCAATTTTTCACTTATTGTCTTTAGAAGAGTTAGACCTAAGTGGAACTAATGTTGACAGTTTGCCTGGAAACATCAAAAATCTTTCAATGCTGAGATGGCTTCATTTGACAAATTGCAGGAAACTCGTGTCTTTGCCGGAGCTTCCACCATCCGTGGAAGAGCTTTATTTAAATGGTTGCAGGGAACTCATGTCTTTGTCGGAGCTTCCACCATATCTGGGAGCACTTTATTTAAATGATTGTTGGAAACTCATGCCTCTGCCAGAGCTTCCACCATCCCTGGAAGACGTGATCGCCTTCAATTGTGCTTCTCTGGAGACAGACAATGCTCAAAAGCTAGTGTTACAGCACATGTTACAGAGCCACATACACTACTTACACAAAAAATATCTTAATTATCCTGAGTATTTTGACAGTGCGTATTTCATCTTCCCAGGAGACCCTGTCAGCAACAAGTGTGGATTTCGTACAGCAGAGAGTTCAATAACTATTCCTTATCTTCCAAAATCTCACTTGTATGGTTTCATTTATTGCATCATTCTTTCCAAGGAACTGTTATTAAAAGAGTATGTTAGTTGTTCGTGTTCTATCTATCAAGATGGGATAAAGGTCGGCTGGGACAGCAAGGGTATATTAATATTTCCCTCAAATTTAATTTCAAATCATGTGTTATTTTGCTTTCATGATGTCAGCAAATTTGACAGAATAAGTGAAGTGTATGACCATTTCAGCAGCATAACATTTATATTTGAATTTAATAAAGAGATCATAAAAGGGTGTGGGGTCTTTCCAGTATATGCAACAACATCAGGGTTTAATTTGCTTAGCAGTAGTAGCAAGGAAAGTTTTGAATGGCAATCCATTACTCAAATCTCTGATAATGAGTCACAGTCCGGAGCAATCCGTGTTGGAGTGGAAGACTTTAATAATGCAAATGAAGATGACAGGGAACAACTTCCAGCATCATGAGGAGGATTTTGCCAGAAACGATAATCTTCTTGTGATTACTTCATCGGTATGAAACTTTACCCACTCCTTCATTGTTGGCTCCCTATTTGTTGCCTTTTTCTTAAATGAAAATATTCCTTCAAATATAGAAATTATCTGTTGGAAACACTTTTGACTCTAGAAAATTATGCCTAGTTTATTGCAATAACATTTGTTGTACTTACATGTTGAGCAGATTTTCATTTGAGACACTAATGGAGAATATTGGTGGGAAATGAGCACTAGCTTGGTGGAAGAGTCAGAACTGTTTGGTGGTCTATTTCTCTTCATTTAGAAATAAAAAGGGACAATATTATGGTATTCATTCTACATTTCTACTCCATCCTTGGACACAGTAGATGAGTGATATCAAACTATGATGGTAATGGATTGATGATTCAAAGTTAGATGTAAATGCGCAGTAGTATGTTGTTAACCGTTCATTAATTTCTTTTACATTAGTTATAAGTTTTATAGGCAAAATGAATATTATATTAGTTATATTATATTAGTTATTAAAAAATATCAGCAAATTCGATCAAAAAAAAATATCAGTATTAAACCTTAATAGGAAACGTTATATTACAAGAAAGGCTTTTAACTCAACAAAGAATTTTTTTTTTCTTTTTCTTTTCGTGCTAAATTATTGGAACTTTATGATCCAAATGAATAGACGTTGATCAGTTGCAATAATCCATGCATGAACCGTATAACAGTTGCTACAAGATACATAATCTAATAGTTTTTGTTGGAATAATACAATGAACCATGTCATCCTTTTAGTAAATATTACGAATCTGAATCTATTTATCTATTTATAATATATAAAAGCAGAAGCACAAACTTAGAAGCTGCCATTTGGATTGTTTTCTATTCTCATTTCATGCCACATCAGCAGTTGAGAACAGCTGTCAACATGGCTTGTATACAAAAGTGTTTTGCTCTGTGAATCACGTTCTTTTGTTCAACAAAACATAAAACGTTTCATGGCTCATTTACAACCATTAATGGGTTAAATGAATAATTAATTGCTATCAAGAATCGATAGTTTCAGAAATGAATAGCTACCAACAGTTACTCTTCAACAGTTTTGAGATCTGTCACAACACTATACATCCTTCACTAGCTATGCCCATTAATCTTTAGTTAAGCTTAAGGGCTATGGCTAATACTAAGGCTAAGGCTAGAATTGGGTTTGAAAGATTCAGGAGACTATACTGTATTTCAGATCAGAGGGAGTGTTGTGTCAAGGATATGGGGCAATATTGGAAAATGACTCATGGGTTTGGAATTTAAAGTGGAGGAGACCCCAGTTTGTGTGGGAAGCACATATCGTGGATGAGTTGATGCTCATAATTTCGGGAGTACAGCCAAAAACAAATGACACGGACCAATGGACATGGAAAGGAGTAAGCTCTTCTAGATACTCAGTTAAAGAGGCATATGTACTGTTACAGGATCACTCAATGGAGGATAATGCAGATTTCTTTTAGTGCTTGTGGACCTTACCTAGGCCATCTAAGGTACGTAGTAGCTTTCACCTGGAGATTAGCACTTGACAGGTTACAGACAAGAAAGAATATTGGAAGAATGTATATTGGTATTGAACAAAGATGTTGCCCTCTCTATCAAGAAATTGAAGAGACTGCAGACCATTTTTTTTTTTTTTTTTATGCAGGTAAGCAAATAAGGTTTGGAAGCAATGCTACTCTTGGATTGGAATTGTGGTTGTATTGCCTGGAGACTGTATCAACCACTTCTGGCAGCATTGCGGGAAATTTACAGGAAGAATAAGAGGAAAGCCTGGTGGTCAGTTTGGGTCGCAACTGCCTGGTCCCTATGCCTGCAGAGGAATGCGATTATTTTTAACAATGCTGAAGTCATATCTGAGCAATTACTGGATTTGATTAAGGTGCGATCTTGGGCCTGTCTAAAGGCAAGGATGAATGGTTTTCAATACTCATTAATTTTATCAGTGGTCACAGCAACCAATCCTATGTCTTGATGGTTTATAGTAATATAGCTCACTATTGATGGCCTGATACAAGTGTTGAATTTCAGGCAATATTGACATAAAAATGGGACACTGGTATGAGCACAAAAAGTCTACTTGGATGGTTTACTAATTGACTTTCTCTGCTGATACTTTCGTGGACTAAAAGATTGCCTATGTTGATACTGGTGAGCCTTCACATCTCTTTATGTGCTTACCGCCATCGTTTGAAGGACGCGTGGACATTGCTGTTTTTTTGTCTAATCACTTGTGAATACATTTGAAGGAAAAGATACTGAGAGATTTTATCATTGTGGTTTAGCTAGCTCCTATTAGGTACTGAAGGTAGATTATGTCTGAAAATGTTTGGTTAATTTCATGGACAAAATTTAGATACAATATTTTAAATGCTTTTAGTAGTGTTGTTCTGCTATTAAAATTGAAGTTTTACCAGAAATTGTTCTAATTTTAATTATCTATTCTCCTTCCTAGGGGTACTTTGTTAAGAAACTTTTCACTGGGATTTGTGTTTGATATTTGGCTAAAAGCATGTATTGGCTGTATGTTGCGTCCTTCAATGTTGATGAACCTTTCTTATTTCCATTCCATTTTGAATAAATTGCTGTAATTCGTCTTTTAGAAACATGTCAATTGTCAGGTTCAACATTGTTGGTTCTGTGTTGTTTTTTCCTTTTAGGGAATTTCAGCAAAGCTAAGGCTACAATTTTTTTTTTTTTAACTGCAAAGAGAATTTATATATAACAAAAGATTAACCACAAGCTGTGATCAAACCTTGACAAAATCAAACTACAGAGGTGCTTTCTGCAAGTACATAATATCAGAAAATTGCTATAAAAACCTGCTCAAGCACTTATGTATCCCATCTACCATAATTCATCAACCACATTTATAAAACATACATCAGATCCCTTCCCCCAACCAAAAATAATTACCCAAAAGCTAACAGTATAAAATGTATCAGCTGCTAATTATAATATGCTTCTCGGCCATAATTTCTAAACTCCACCTTCATTAAATAATCCACTGCACTAACTTTAAGCAATTCAAGCTTTCTCATGCCTCCAGCAGCCCTACACCAGTGATCTACCAAGATACACATCTGGATTTGATAACCACTCTGATAAGGAGTAACTAAACCCGTTCTTTTTTGCATGTAACCATTTCCAGGACTTAACTTTCAAAGCTTCCACTATCTGATGTATCTGTTTCTCTTTACACATGAGAGCTGTGAAATATGAGCACATGTCCCTTGATTGTAGGGATGGCAATGGGTAGGGTACTATAATTCCCGTCCCCCCCATACCTGCTCTTTAAAAAAATCCCTGTATCCGGACCCATACCTGCGTGGGTAATAACTTTAATACCCGTGTCTTCCCCACCCTAAACCCCGTTGGGTACCTAACTGCTCGTACCCGTACCCATTACCCGCACTTTAAATAATTATAAAAAATTGATAAATAAATTATTGAATAAAGATACAATAGTAATTAAATTAAAATCTCATTCAAAGATCTTAATATAATAAACAGAAAAAATTGGTAAAAGAAGCAAATAAGCAAGGTGATTTTTTTATTTAAATTAAGAAACACAATCTATCTTTTAAGTGAATAAAGATTAAAGATCATGATCTATCTCTATAAGGAACATAATCCTTTTTTGTTATGAATTAAATACATCTCTTAACAAATAAAGAACGTGATTAATGTAAAAAAAAAAATAAAGAACGTGATATTTTTTTATTTTTGATGAATTAAGGAACATGATTTATCTCTTAGGTATTATTATTATTATTATTATTATGGGTTTGGGTAGGGTTGGGTACCAAGGTACCCATACCCACACCCGTACCTGTTAAAATTTGTGGGTAACTACCCCGTATCGAAGCCCATACCCATTAAGTGGGTAATTACACTACCCATGGTGGGTAATTTTTGCGGGTACCCATAAGGTCTGAGTAGAATTGCCATCCCTACTTGATTGTTATAGAAGAGGTTATTCATAATTTTTTAAACTAATTATATATATATATATATATATATATATATATATATATATATATATTTCCGAAACTAACTATGGACTTCTATCATAATCATTGACAACATTTCCTAAAAACTATTTACAACCACAATAGCTTACCACTGAACATATATGAAGATATTACAAATGGACGAGCTTTCCTTTCATGGTTCCACACCAAAATTTATAAAATAAAATTTGATTTATAAAAGGAAATTAAGTTTTTGAACAATCTTTGTAATTTACATAGCTCTTATCATATTTGTAGGGACAAATTGTTTAAAATTGATTTAAATTATATTAAGGGTGCAAACAAAGTATTTTAGAACACCGCTGTCTTTATATTGATTGGGTATTGATTCTAAGCTGCACTAATTGGAGATTGAATAGGGATATTGAGTTAGTTTGTTTAAACTTAAAAAAAGTAATTTTAAAAAAGTGATTTCTTAAAAAGTAAATAAGATTTGCTTCTTAAATAAAGCAGAAAAATGTTTTTTTTAAAGCAGTTTAGACAAACACACAAAAAAAGTAGAAAACTTTTTATTTTATTAAAAATATCACTTTTTTTAAAAAAAAAAATTTTTAAACAGATGGGCCCATTATTGCTGATGTTTTATACCTTTTTTCGGATTTTTTTTTAGAAGGAATAGACATTTAGGTAAAAACTTATTAAGAGGCAAAAATGTGAAAACTCTTTGAAACACAATTTAATATGCCAAAACAGTTAGTAATTTAAAATTATTCATGATAAAAACAATTCCTTTTACTAAAGCTGAATAAGTATTTTATTCCTTTAGTTTACTATGCATACAACTTTGGACCCCTAATTTTATCCCAAGTCATTTGAAACAGTATTTTGGTTGGTCTTGTACTTTTCTCTTGGAAACAAATGATAAATTCAATTAACAGAAAAAGAGAGCAAATGCAACAAATTAAGAAACATGGTTTTTGGAATGAATAATTTTCATGTTACATTTTTTGGTAGCTAGGTCCGTCCATAAAGCATGGTTTGGTAATGCGTATCATTGCCCCACTCTTAGAAATAAACCTTGCCCTGAAGGTTGTGCGTGACAAGCCTCCAAAAACTCAATTTCGTCTATCCAAGTGATCTCCCCTTTATGTTGACCTTCCTATTGATGTTGAAGAAGATAACACCCCCTGGATCCCACCGTTTGAAATGAGCACAGTAGGAAATTAGAAATGCACAAATGGCTGCATATACTAATTTAGGGCATATATAATGCACATGACAATCTAAAGCCCTACCTGTTACAATCAAAGCTTTTCTAGCAATAACTTCAGTGTTAGCCCCAATGGTCATATTAAAATATACTCCATCCAAGTGAAAATGGGATACTCACAGTGTAGGCTTCAATGTCTTTGATCCGCTCATTGTGGGATTGTAGGTCATCACAGGATAAACTCAAAAGCTCCACTCCTCATTGATAAAACACCTAAGAATACTAAACCATCTCGCCAAACTCAGTGGTACAAGCGAGGGTAAAATCACCTAATTATACATGTACAATCATGCATGCATGAGAAGAAGGAAAGCTAGCCACAAAAACCATCAACAGAGGAAACTAAAAAAGAAAAAGAAAAAGAAAGAAAACAAATATAGAAAGAACATTCATTAGAAGGCAATGACAACCTGAGTTAGAGAAAAGGATGGTCCAGCCATCAGCACAGAATTTGTGGAGACATTACTACAAAAAAGGCATTTAACATCGGTTATTTTGGGCTTTTAACATCGGTTATTAACCAATGTTGTATCGAACGATGTTGAAAGTGGACAACTTTCAACATCGGTTCTTGAACCGATGTTAAAATGCAATACAACATCGGTTTGGAACACAACCGATGTCAAAGGATGCCCACATAGTGAAAATTATGTGTTGAAAACAACATCGGTTATGGCAAAAACCGATGTTGTTAGGTGACAAACAACATCGGTTGTCCCAGAACCGATGTTGTTTGTACATATACAACATCGGTTATGGTTAAAACCGATGTTGTTAGGTGACAAACAACATCGGTTGTCCCAGAACCGATGTTGTTTGTGCACTTACAACATCGGTTTTGGAACAACCGATGTTGTTTGTGTGCAAACAACATCGGTTCTGGGACAACCGATGTTGTTTGTCACTTAACAACATTGGTTTTTACCATAACCGATGTTGTTTATGCAGTTTTTTTATTAGCGTTCTGTTTTAGATTGAACCAAACCTGTAATTTCAAAGAAAAATCCAGACCCAAGTCAAAATTATGTGTTAAAATCAACATCCGTTATGGCAAAAACCGATGTTGTTAGGTGACAAACAACATCGGTTGTCCCAGAACTGATATTGTTTGTGCACTTACAACATCGATTTTGGAACAACCGATGTTGTTTGTGCGCAAACAACATCGGTTCTGGGACAACCGATGTTGTTTGTCACCTAACAACATTGGTTTTTACCATAACCGATGTTGTTTATGCAGTTTTTTTATTTATTAGCGTTCTGTTTTAGATTGAACCAAACCTGTAATTTTAAAGAAAAATCCAGACCCAGGCAATTTGTATAATTAATAATCAATGATCTATGCTTTATATTATTATAAATAAAATACTAATTAATGTATAAACAAACATTAAGAAATATATCTAATATATAAATTCTACGGATAAAAAAATAACCCAATATATAAATGTTTACAAATAGAATCCATTAATAAGCTAAATGTCTAATAATTTGTTCAGTGCTTCATTTCTAACTCTAAAAAAGTGTCGTGCCCACTGAATGCGAATATCTTCAATTGTCGTTGCCTCCAATGGTTGAGAATCGCTAAATATCTACATCATATATAAACAAATGTTAGTTAATCACATAGAATATTAATAGTTATAATAAATGAAACCTGTTAAAGTAAACAAATATATTACCATTTCCCAGTTATCCCTGAATCCCCCATGGATGATGGTCCACATCCAATGCATGACATAATAGCCACACTCAATGCCTCCGCTTTGTAGATTACACTAAATTCAATATGAAATTTAATAGTGTTTAAGACAAATTATTATTGTAAAAAAAAAACTAAGTAAACATTTTGGATATTCAAACATTGGTTAAATTACTTACTTTTACATTTATCCAATCAATTTTCTTCGATTTACTTGGTTGGTTACCTTGCAAGCCCTTTAAAGCACTGGTTAAAAGAAACATGCAAATATATTTGTAAGACCAAGATATTCATGTATAATAGGTTAGATACAATAAATTTGTTACAAATTTAAACGTACCCTATAACTGTGGCTTTGATGTCTACATCGGGCTTCTTGTGCAGGGAACAAAACCAGACAACAACATTGGACCTAGGACAAATAACCAGGAGTTGCCAATGTTGGCTGAATGGAAAATAGTTATTAGTAACAATGCAATCATTATTTAAATGCATTTATTAATGAAAATTTACTTACTTATTTAAGTAAGCTCCTAGGTAGACTTCTTTTTGAGATTCATGCATCCATCTTTGAATGTAATTTTGAGCATGATCTCGCGTATTCCTTGATCTCTGTATGCTCTGAGGCTCAAGGAATCCATAGACAGAACCATGCTCGAATTCCATACATAAGTCATTCAAAAACCTATTTTTGTTCAAATAAATGTAAATTGTTAATCACTTACAATTAAATAGGTAATTGACCTAAAATTCAAATGTACTTACATCATCCACAACTGTATAACACTGATATTAAGATATTGATTGCCACTCAATATCTCCCCAACATCACTATGATTTATGTAGATGGGGGACTGTTCATTATGCACCCCAAACAATGTCGCATCCCACGACACCTGGAAAGGATGTCTGAAAAGTAACAGGCTAATCAGTACCAAATTTAATAATGGATCATCATCAGGGACCGACCTATCATGATGTTCAACTGGTTCCTTTGGTCTCTGTTTATCCTACACAATTAATAAATACAAGTTAGTTGTAGTCAACAATTTATTCTATTCAATTGTATTGATTATACCAAAAAATAAAATCAGTTAAAGAAGCTACCTCCCGTGCTACCTCCCGTGACACAGGCTTCACAAGATGACTCGGCCATGCAATAAAGGTGTTTAGGGCGTCCCCCACTAATTGAACCTCATTAGTCGGTAAAGGGACTCGAGCAGTAGCATCTAGAACCTCTTCAACCCCCACCTTGACCATATCATCCGTCAAACATGTGTGGTGTATGATTGAAGCCCCATGATAAACTCTCCCAATGGCCACCAAGTGGGGAGGCTGCTCATCAACATATAAGCCACACTGATCAGCTGTTGTGTCAGTGGCAGGCTCCTCCCCTGAGGGATCAATATCAATATCAACACAACTCCCCTTCGTACTAACACGGGCACCGGAAGGAGCTACATATGGGTGAACATCTGGCTCAACTCCATTAACAATTCTCTTTTTAGCTCATCTTTAAACTCCTCTTTTAATTGCTCTTTAAACTCCTCTCTGAAGGTCTCTTTCAAGCTCTCTTTCAAAGAAGCCACAAGCTCTGCGGTGATGGATGAAGAAGTATGCGAGCCACGTGATAGTGGTCCAAAGTAATGGTTAATGGTCACACCAACTCCAGCAGCACGAACACGACCAGGGCGCTCCGGTCGACCAATAGCAGTCGTCAGTATATCCTGACGTCCATGGGGAACAAAGGTACCCTATGTGCACTGCTCCTCTAGGGAATCCTACAAGCAAAAAAAGATAAAGGAGTCAACTTGTGTTGTTACTATATTTAGTTACATTTTAAGCTGCATAATAACTTACAATCCTATCAGCAACTTGTTGTGCTGCCTCAGATGTCATTTGCCAGAACGTTTTGTACGGGCCTTCTTCCACTTCACATGTCATTTAATGGGAGATGGAGGATCAACTACACTTGTACTCCCAGATTCAGCAGCTTCAGCCTATTTTTTCTTCATCTTCTCGGCCATCATGTTTTCCTCAAGCCATTCATAACCCCCACGAGACATCACATGTGGCATGTTGTTATGTTTCTGGATTTCTTGAGCCTTCTTTCTGATTTTCTGTGAATAATAAGACATACTTTCAGCAAAATAAATAATCAAATTTCGATATAGACAAATTAAAAAACATTGCCCACAACTTACCTGCCAAGCAGAAGTATTGCGGCTGTCTTTAAATTCCCTCCACATGTACTTCTCAATGCCAAATTTTGCATAAGGAATGTCATCATCATCCTCATGTACCTCTTCCTCCTCATCACCCTTCTTTTCTTCAATTGCATATTTCCTTGTAAGGTCTGCCTTAAACTGCCTCCATCTTGTTCCCACATGGGAAATAATTTTCCTCCTAGCCTTAGACGCTTCTGGAATATCAAATTGTTCCTTCATTTGAGAATCATATGTAACAGTCAATGACAATAATATGCAAGTTAAATATATACAATTACTATAACATAAAGAGTTTATTGAAAATACCAGAATGTCCTCCCAAATCATGTTCTTCTTATTTTCTGGCACATGGTGCCAATCTTGATATGTAATATCAACCCTGTCTCGGGCAGCATGAAATGTAGAGAAATACACTAGAAGGGGGGTTGAATAGTGTATTTAAATTTTCTTTGGAAAACTTTAGCCAATGTGAAGATAGTGTATCTTTACGTTTTACAGAAACTTAGTAAAACAGAAAGAACGAGCTATCGTCCAGCCGATTAAAACAACAGACCAAAGAAACTACTCTTCTTCTTTTTCGTTTAAATACATGTAATAGATAAACTTAGATAAAAAGGTGTATAGAAACTTTTTCGTAGTATGTTGAAGAGATAGCTTAAAAGAAATGCAAGTGAGCTAGAAGGCGAGAGAATAGAATACGTAGTTTTATACTGGTTCACTCAACTGAGCTACGTCCAGTTCTCCTTCAAAAACTTTTGAAGGGTTCTACTAATCAAAATCTGATTACTCTCAAGTATTCTAACCTTGCCACTTCTGGCTACAAGTATTCTCTAGGCCACTTCTGGCACACCCTTAATCTCCCCTTGAGATTAAACACAAAAACCAAGTATTCTTTAACACTAAGCCACTCCTGGCTTTCCAAACAGAATTGTTTGATATTGTATGTAAAATTTAACTCTCACTGAGAGGATATTACAATAAGAATGAGTATATAGACTCGCTTAGCAAAGCTAAGATGAATGCTCTTTTCACTTATGATCGTCCAGTCGTTTTGACAGGGATTCAGCTTTTTTTCAAAAAATCGTCGTTAAGATATGTGAGCTCATTCTTCTATATATAGGAAGCTTGTTGAAAGATATCCGTTGAGGGATCTGTTCCTTTTCCAAGAGCGATTCTTTCTGTAGCATATGGCCGTTGTCACATTTTGACTTAGAGTGAAGTGATGGAAGTGACAGCCGTACTTTGTAGCGCCTCTCTCCTACTTGTACTTTTTCTGCAGGGAGAAGCTTCTTCTTTTCCTGTTCAGTACTATTCGAAAAGATCAAACAGAATGGCATGTTAAAATATGAGAGAGTGAACATTGCCTTATATCATAGAAAACGTATTTTCAAGATAGTAACAACAGTGAGTGTTATTCAAGCGTTGGACGCTTGCTCTCACAGGAGCATTGGACGCTGCCTGTAGGGTTCTTTATAAAATATATTTGGACGCTTTCTTTATTAAAACATACAGTCCAAGTTTGAGACATACAATACCATTGCGGGATTGGACGACGTAATTCCTATAACACTCAAACTAGATCATTAGATACTTCAAAATTTATCCTTTAGTTATTATCATCAAAACCGAAATAGGAGTGGTTGGACATCGTCCAAGGTCTTAGAACCTAACACAACAATCCCCAAATAGGTCCTGAAATGTGATCTATTTGGACCTGAAGCTCTCCCAGTTGCAGGATCGACATCAACTCGTGGCTTCTCCCCAGACAAGCGTTTAGCAGTGAATTTTTTGAGTCGTGTGGATTGTCTAGTCCTCCTGGACATAGACTCAGAAGGAGCTGATGACTCAGGACGAGGGGAACCTGCTGGTGTACCCATGTGCCTGTTCAAACAAACAAAAAAATAAGTGTTATTTGCAATTGTACACAGTTTATAAATTGTAAATGGAGATAAAAAATAAGTTGACAAAATTATTAAAGTATACAATAACATAGACATTACTTATATATAACATGGTTAGGTAGGAATGTTCTCCCATAAGCCTTCATCATGATCATGACGATTTGCGTGTACGCCGTCCTCCTCATTTTCTTCAATGATGGTAGGCATGCGTGTGTAGAAAGAAGGAGACTCACAAATATCAAGTGTTGAATCATCATTTTCATGAATAACACCGTTGGTTCTTCCTTGTAGAACCACTTACCACCTTGCATTATACGGATCTTCGACATAAAACACTTGTTTTGCTTGTTCTGCCATGATGAAAGGCTCGTCCTTATAAGCAACCTTTGTAAGGTCTACAAAAGTGAATCCCAAATCATCAGTCTGCACACCGGTGTTGCTATCAACCCACTTACACTTAAAAACAGGCACTTTGAAAATAGTATAATCAACCTCCCAGATTTCTTCAATCACTCCAAAGTAAGACATGGACCCTAATTTGGGGTTGTTATCTTTTGCACTAGAAAAGTGTTCTGCTTCAGCCCGAAGACTAACCCCACTATTTTGAACTGTACTCTTGTCATCTTGTGACTTCGTGTAGAATGAATACTTGTTGATATCATATGCCTTCCAAGTTGGAACATTTAGCTTAGGCCCATTTGCTAACCACTTTAACGTTTCAGAAGGATCATCAAGAGCAAAGATTGTGTCTTTAAACCAGTTTAAGAAAGTTTTGTTATGCTCAATCAACACCCGATTCTTGTTCATTTTTTGGGTTACTTGCCTTCACAAATTCTTTGTGTGCATTTATGTATGGGGTCACCTCATCGGTATTATTCAATATATACAAATGTGCTTCATTCAGTGCCTTGAGACCCATGGTTACAACAATTAACCCTCGTGTACCCTTACCTCTCACTCTGTTCTTGTGACGAGACTCAGGAACCCCGACAGGTTTCGTCTTCTCCATGTACTCTGAACAAAACTCAATAGCTTCTTCCGCAATGTACCTTTCAACAATGGATGCCTCAGGACGGTATTGATTCTTGGTATACCCTTTTAAGATCTTCATGTATCGCTCAATTAGGTACATCCACCTTAAATAAACGAGTCCACATAATCTAATCTCCCTCACTAGATGAACAATTAAGTGAACCATGATGTCAAAAAATGAAGGAGGAAAATACATCTCCAACTGACACAAGATAATAGTAGCCTCATTTTCCAAGTCATCCAACTTTACAGGGTCAATTACTTTGCTACATATTGCATTGAAGAATAAGCACAGGTGAGTTATGGCAACCCTGACTTTGTTAGGCAAGATGTTTCGTATCACCACGGCTAGAAGTTGTTGCATCAAGACGTGGCAATCATGAGACTTTAAGCCAACTAATTTGAGATCCTTCATCGAAACAAGACTCCTTACATTTGAAGAGTATCCCTGTGGCACCTTAACATCCCGCAGACACTGACAAAAACTTTTTCTCTCTTCTCTGGACAAAGTATGGCATGCTGGGGGCAAATATTTTCGTTTACCTTCTGACCTTGGATGTAACTGCTCACGTATACCCATCTCAACCAGATCTTGCCGAGCATTCAGACCATCCTTTGTCTTGCCTTTAATGTTAAGAAGCGTGTCGATTAAACTATCACACACATTTTTCTCCACATGCATAACATCTATACAATGTCTAACATCTAGATCGGACCAGTATGGAAGATCAAAGAATGTCGACCTCTTCTTCCATATTCTTTTCTCACTTGCATCCTTCTGTTGGGTTTTCCCAAAGATATTTTGGATGTCCTCCACCCGCTCATAAACCTGCTTTCCAGTCAAAGGTATCGGTGCACTTACATCCTCTTGTCTTCCATTGAAAGCTTTTTTCAATCGCCGATACGGGTGATATGGTTTGAGAAATCTCCGATGCCTAGTGTAGACTGTCTTTCTTCCATGCTTGAGTTGCACGTAGCTTGTGTTTTCTTCACATATAGGACATGCTATGCCCCTTAACACTATATCCACTCAAATTCCCATATGTTGGAAAGTCATTAATGGTACAAAATACCATTGCACGCAACTTGAAGGTTTCCTTGCGATTCCCATCAAAGACAGCAACCCCTTCGTCCCACAACTTTCTCAAGTCTTCAATCAACGGACTTAGATAAACATCAATGTCATTTCCTGGCTGTCTTGGACCAGAAATCATCATAGACAACATAATGTATTTTCACTTCATGCACAACCAAGGTGGCAGGTTGTAAATTACTAGCAAAACAGGCCATGAACTGTGGTTAGTACTTAAGTTAACAAAAGGATTCATTCCATCGGTAGCAAGTCCAAGCCTAAGGTTTCTTGACTCTTCCCCGAAATCTGGAAACAAATGATTAATATTGTCCCACTGGGGAGAATCAGCCGGATGCCGGAGCAATCCATCACATTTTTGACTATCTGCATGCCATGTCAGGTTTTTTGCATCATCTCCATTAGCAAACAATCATTTAAACCTTGGAATTATTGGAAGATACCAACACACCTTTGCTGGGGACTCTTTCTTTGTGCTTTCATCACTACCACACGCGCCATCCTTTAATTTGTACCGTGACACCCCACACATGGGGCATTTATGCATATGTTCAAACTCATTTCTGTACAATATGCAATCATTAGGGCATGCATGTATTTTCTGATACTCCATACCCACCGGACATAGTATCTTCTTTGCCTCATAGTTATTTTTCGGCAACGTGTTCTTTTTTGGAAGCATCATTTTCAACACCTCAAGCAAATCAGTGAAGCTTTTATCACTCCACCCATATCTTGCCTTCAAATTGACCAAACTTAACACCGCTGACAACCGTGTGAAGTTGTTGCACCCTAGATACAAAGGCTTCTTCGAATCACTTTCCAATGCATCATACAAAGGGGCATGTACTTGATGAAAAGACTCTTGTCCAACATCTCGGATCATATCCTCTAATCGATCTCCCATTTCAACATCAACAACATACTCAGTTTGGGACACCGTCGGCATGTCTATGAATTCACCATGCCATATCCATCTTGTATATGTTTGAATAATCCCATCACAGAGAAGATGTGTCCTTATGTTGTCCACGACATGTCGTCTCCCATTCAGACAGTTAACACAAGGACAATAATATTTTCCCCCCATATTTGGTGAATTTTGTTGAGCAAATTCCAAAAACTTTTCAACCCCATTCTCACACTCCTCAGTGATGCGAATAGCTTTCATCCAACTTCGATCCATCTTTCCTTTTATATGATACTCACAAAGTTATATCATGCATGACGATCTCACTTTTTCATAAAGGTGTGGCCATATCCCATTCAGGAAGACATTTTTTTATACTTAATTTGTACGTAGAGGTTAAGTCTCTTTTGTTAAATTTGACGAAATTTCAGCAGCATTTCGCATTGATCTCCAAGTACACGACATGAAAGCAGTGACATCAATTCCACCACAATCAAGTATGCACTTGGAGAACAAAACGAAATGCACTAAACCGAAATTTTGTCAAATTTAACAAATGAGACTCAACCTCTACGTATGAATCAAGTATAAAAAAATGTGTCTTCCCAAACTGTCCAAACGGACAATTCAAGATTCAATACAACGATTAATCCAAACTTTCCATATTAATCATTGTATTGAACCTCAAACGGGAAACTAAGGTTCACTCATAATGCTTAACTTGCATATAAAATAATACTCATTAATTACACAAACAACTTATACACAAATATTATAATTGTAACAAGCACTAAAGTGTTAGAATGAGATACGTACCTGAAAAGATGCTCACTAACAATAAGAAAGAATGCGGTGATGACTGTGGACACGACACAATCTCTAAAGGGCAAGAACAACACCAACACAGGTACTCAATGCTCACTGCCTGTAGGTTAAGTTATTACAAAAATTATCAAATTGATCATCATTTCTAGAAATTTCAATGCTCAGAGTAACATGCTATTTTCAAATTCAAGACAAAATTAAAATAAGAGCAAATACAGGTGCAGCACATAATTCACGTTTTTATTGCATAGAACACAAATTCAAGCATCAAAACAAGTGATTTTGTCCTGTTTTGGTCACCAAACAATAAGGGCTTCATATACTATCCATGACAGACTTTATTTATATCATTGGGCACACTTAAAATATGATTTACACGAAAATTGTGCAGCAGAACAGTAGTTGAAATTATGCAGTAAAAACTGAATGATTCAATGCCTTAAGCATAGCTTTCATGCATGATTTGGTCACCATTAATCTAATGAGTTATGCAATAACCTTTGTAACACCAAATACATCACTTACCATTGTTTATGTCATGATTTTAACAGCAATAAAAACTGCAGGACAGCAAATGTGTTCTGTCATAAAAATCAGTGTATGCAAACTTTTTGTCTTGTATCTTTTTATATATTTATATAAAAAATTAAAATTATAAAAATCCATAGAATCTAGATTTCTTCCAACACCATCTGCAATTAGTGTGAAATCTTTTTGTTCATGCATAGGTTTAAGTAAGTGTAAAGATTTTAATGATGTTGATTGGTTGAACTTAGTTATGATTATCTTTTACTTATTTTATGTTAATCATGTTCCAAATTAATATGATACTAATGTCTAATTAAATATATTATAACATGAACTTTTTTTAAGTGAAAAACGAAATAAAATTCTTATTTAGATGAATTTTGGCATCCCAACTGCAGATTTTAGGCTTCTATCTAGTCAAATTGGCAACACACAGTGGGCAGGGGTACTTCTGTAGTCTAATGAAAAATATCCCTTAATGTATTTCAGTTCAATTTTTTCTACTTAACTGAAATATAAACTCATGATACAGTAAATAGATATGAATTCCAGCAGAAGAATTACAATCCCTAAGCCAGCTCTCTTCATATCCCAAAGAAGAGACCAATTAATTAATGTGATGTGGTGGAGGATTAATAGGAATCCATGATGCTCACATGCTTCTGCATACCGTAGCAGGTACTTCAAAATACAAAGTGTCTATCTATGTCAGCCATTTGCTTAAATTAGCAACAAAACTATAAATCATTAATAGATGCAACAAAGAAACAGACTGCCTGAAGATACTAATTACTAAGATCTTAGATGGGCTTACAAATTGCAAATTAGAAGTTGGTTAATAATTAATTCTCAACAAAGAATCTGCAACATATAATAACCACCAAAGATAGTTTCCCTCCAGATTACCATTTCTTTTTGGGGATTTGTTTCTATTATTAAGTGTCAACCTTGTATTGCCTATACTTAAGTTGTGGTATTAGTTGGTCGCACTCTGAGATATAATATATGTTCTCGAGAAACATAATGCAAGCACTAGCAGCAAGAAAGAAGTTTCCCAAACAAAATAATAGGACATGGAAAAAAAATATATTTCTATGTGAAATAGTATATGCATTGCAATTATGCATGTGTATATGGTTTGTAGCTTCCAGTGCAGCCTCCGAGGGTAGTTGGGGTGATTTGATGGCAAGGGGACAGTCCCCAGGGGCCTGAGCACCATGTCTCCAAAAAGTTTTTGTTTGTTAAGGAGGCCTAACCAGTCTCATTCCATAAGGACATTTTTTCAGCAGATATTTTGGTTCTAGCTATTGAAAGAAGCTTTTGTATGTTTGTTTCGTGCTGGTCCATAATTGAGATGGTTAAATGGAAGACTTTGGAAGAAAACAGGCTTTTGGATTATTATTTTTTTAAATGTGAGAAATAAAATAAATTATCACAATATTTAATTTTTTATTTTAAAAAATTATAATTTTAAAAATTGAAATGGTCCATAAATAGGCTTTTGGGGACCTGGGAGAGAAACGTGTCAAAATGAGTGAATAGGGACAGTGGCAAAAGGGACAAGATTGAAAGGGACAAGAAGATGGAGAAGAGCTATTACTAGCAAAACCAATTTAGTTTAAAATCTGAAACCTTTTTCTGGAGTCATATATTACCCCAAGCAAGTGGCAAGGTTCATGAGCCAACAAGGTAATCTACTTTTAAGAACTAATCAATTGCAACAGAAGCTATCTAGCATGTGTTGAAATCACAACCAATAAAAGCAAAAACTGCAACAAGATACAACTCTGCATTTTCATTTTTATTTAAAAATAACCACATCAACAAACATTCGATTGCTAAGTAAACATGTTATGAGCCAGGCAGGGCAATGGCATCTACATTGGCATAGTCATTTTAGGAAAAGTAATTTCCACTAAAAGGAGCAGCACCAGAATAACAAAATCATTGAGCCGTAAGAGAATATCACCTGAAAGCGAGGATGATGAAGGCTTCCTCACTAAAATATCAGTTTAAGTACCCTCTGTAAGGGGTGAGGTCAATATGGCCGGTGTCTGCAGAGAAAAAATTAAGTGAATCATAATCAACAACCAAAAACCCTAACAATAAGAAATAGTTTTCTTATATTGAGAAAAGAGTACATACAATTTACAGAGATTTGGGACATTCCAAGACAGGGGCAGAGGCTTCCAATCGCTCGATTATGTGCGCGACAATGGCGAAAGGGACAATGTTTCGCCGAGAACGAGTGACAATATGGCGTCGCCGGCAATGAAAGTAGTGTTTCACAGACAGGGAAGTAGAGGGCGCGAGCGTTCCAAGACAGGGGCAGAGGCTTCCAATCGCTCGATTATGTGCGCGACAATGGCGAAAGGGACAATGTTTCGCCGAGAATGAGTGACAATATGGCGTCGCCGGCAATGAAAGGACTGGCAGAGGCGGCAACGCGGTGGAAGGAGACGACAATGAAAGTAGTGTTTCACAGACAGGGAAGTAGAGGGCGCGAGAACGATAATGTGAAAACCTATTGCTTTATAAGCCTAACCAACATCGTTTCATTCAATAACCGATGTTGAGCATCTCCTATCAACATCGTTTCACTACAAAACCGATGTTGAGTATCTCCTATCAACATCGTTTCACTAGAAAACCGATGTTGAAAAGCTATTTTAACATCGTTTAACACATAACCGATGTCAACATGTTGCTTATAATTTCAAAAATGCCACCGCGTTTCCATTGACATCGTTTTCTGATCAACCGATGTTGATCCAGGGATGTAAAAACGCCTTTTTGTAGTAGTGAGATGGATTCTACCATGGGTAGTCTCAATTTCTAGGTCAAGAATAGTGACTCAAAATAGTAAGACCTAGCATTTTGGATGTGGGGTGTGTCAATTACTTTTGTTACATTCTTTTTCAGTTTAATAGAAGGGAAAA
Organism: Pueraria montana var. lobata; assembly: GCA_026413185.1. NCBI lineage: Eukaryota > Viridiplantae > Streptophyta > Magnoliopsida > Fabales > Fabaceae > Pueraria > Pueraria montana. The sequence continues at coordinate 7,475,494 of CM048655.1, forward strand.
ACTGAGTAGGTGAACAGTAACTGTTGTTTTTGAAACTGTTGATTGTGGCTAGTAATTAATTATTCATTTAACCCATAATGGTTGTAATTGAGTCATGGAACCAACATTGAACACATGATCATGAAGCACAATAAGAATTGAAATGAGAATTGACAGCTGTTCAAAATTGATGATGTGGCATGAAATGAGAATTGATAAACAATCCACATGGCAGATTGTAGGCTTGTGCTTTAGCTATTATACATTATAAATAGATAAATAGATAGATTTGTTTTAGTGTGTAATATGTAGTGTCATGATGTGTATGTGCATGGAATGTTTATAAAACGTTAAACCTTCATTAATAAAGTGAAAATAATTAATAAAATCAAGCCTTGACCATGATTTGACCAAAAGTCAAAGAAAGTCAAAGCTGGTCAAAGTAAGAGAATATTCTCATTAATGACATTTTTGTAATTATGCAATTTTGAGCTTAAAAATTTGTTTTGAACTTAGATAAAATTTTAATAATTATAATTAAGCATAGAAATGACTTAAGTTCATAAAAAATAATTAATTTTAATTAATTGATAATTTTGGCAATTTCTTTAGTAATTTGGGCTTAGAAAATTCATTTTGAGTTCAAATTAAATAATTCAAGAGGCACTGGCTTTAGAAAATTACATTTCTTTAGTAATTTGGGCTTAGAAAATTCATTTTGAGTTCAAATTAAATAATTCAAGAGGCATTGGCTTTAGAAAATTAAATACTACATATTGGTGAATTATTAGAGTAAAAAAATTAAAATTTAAACTACCTTAAGACACCAAACATAATTAATTAAAAATTATTTTTTTAAGAGGCATGTGGGACCCCCTTTTTAGGGTTGAGGGCCCTCTATAAAAGCCAAAAAGGGACACCCCTTTGCACAAAGAGTGCACTAGTTTTGGAGAAGGAAGAGAGAGGGAGAATTCAAAAATTCATCTCTTGGTATGTGTTGAGTAAGCTTCTCCCACTTCTCTCTAGTTTCCCTCTCCTTCTCTTTAACCTTTTCTAGACTAATCTTTATCCTTTTCTCTTCCATTTTGGATATGTTGAAGAACTACTCTAGCTCTACACTTGTGTCTGTTATCCGTAAAATGAATTTTTGTAAAGAAATAAAATTAATTGATTTATAAAATTATAAAATGGCTCTACACTAAACCATCATTATAAATTTTTTTTATAACAAAATTAATTGATTTATAACATCTTAAAATCAATCAAAAAATTTGATTGAAGCGTTATTTAACTAGACAAGTTTACTAAAAATTTAAATGACAAAATCTAAATATAACAAAGTATTAAACAATAAATTATAACAATAAAAATAAATAACAAGACAAAAGTTAAATAACAAAATGATTAAGTAATTAAGCACAAGTTAGTTTTGTGATTAAAAAAAACAAATTGGTCCAATACTACTAATGGGCCTATAACGATGTCATTACATAACCAATAGCACTATGGAATTCATTTTAGAAAAAATAGGTGATGCACTGACAGTGTAAAAAAGTTTTACAACGTCATCCAATCACAACCCACCATGTAAGGTAAGTTTGTTGACTTTTACAATAATCACCTTAAAAGTCATATCAACAGTGATTTGTGATTGATTGACAGTTAAAATAGTTTTACACTGTTAATGCATCACCATTAAACTCTTGATTTTATTTACTTTAATTAGTTTGTTTATGAAAATATTGTATGAACTTTTCACGATTCCAACGCTAACAAATAAAATTCAAAACTTACAATATGAACCATGCATTTATAAAATATGACTAAATCAAACTTGGTGACTCATGGCACTTCAACCATTAAAAGAAGATATATCTTTAATTACATAAAACTCTTGGAAGTTATACATTGGACAAACCTAAGCTGGTCATTTCTATACATGTGAAAACATTGGGCAAAGTCCATTTTTGTCATCATTGGATGCAAGAAAACCTGTAACACTTAATTAATAAACCTAATTAGACCATCAAAGTTTAATATCTTTGTTATCATCAAAACTATGAGATTTTTTAGGAGTTAGACAACTTCCATGTCTTTGGTTCTAACAATGATTTGTGGCTTTAAACTAGTTATTTATAGTTGTTTCAAACTCATTCAAAGCATTTAAAAAGTCGTTTGTGATAGATCAATTTTGAAATATCCATTTCTAGTTTATACATGGCCTAACTGGCTTTTATTTGTGTGTTGACTAAGTTTTTCATTAGAGGGCTTCATTAAGCTTAATTGTTAACTATTGTAATTTTCAAATGCCTCCTCATTTTGACTTTATTATCTTCTGCAAAGCATATCAAGAGACGTAGAACTCTAATTTTGATGACGTAGGTGTCTCAAGATCTGATTTACCATAATTAAAATACATTAAAATAAAATTACAATTAGTAAATAATGTTTAGATTAAATTGTTAACATATAGCAAAGTTCTAAATTATATTAAAATTATATTAATATGCATTTAAATTCTATTACTTTAAAATATAATTATAAACAATAATAATTAAAGATATCATTTTTAACACATATTCAAACTTAAAATAACTGATATTATTATGTATTTTATTTTTTTATTAAAATATAATTCATAAACTATTTTTTCTAAATAAAAAAAAAAGTAAATTACTTTCCTCTCTCCTAATAGATGTGAGTATTACGCCTTCTTTCTCCCTTATGTAAAAATATACAATTTAGTCCGTTTAACTTAACAACATCATGGCCAGTCCTGACATTTTATGGGCTCAGGGCGAAATAATAAAATAGGGCCCTATATATTTTTTGGTCCTAGATTAGAGACCACGGGTATTCCCAACCCACTGGATCAAAGACTAATTTCGCTCGTGGTGCGTGGCTGCCTCAGGCCCAAGGAAATTTTGCACATGGAGGGAATAAAACACGAATTTTCCCGCTAAATAGATCGTTCCCTCACATGTGAAAGCAGCAGGGCCTTATACCACTGTGCCAATCCTATGGGTTATAAGGCCCTTGTATATAAGTGTTCTATAATATAAACATAAATTATATAAAAAAAAAGTAGGACATATAATTTCATTAAAAATTATGTTTTATTAATTAAGTGAATTACATAGTTTAAAAAAATTTAAATAAGATGAATTACATTTTTCATTCAATTTACCCCTGCGCTATCGTCAGTCATTGGCAAAATATCATTGTCTCATATTAAACTTACGTGCATTTTTTTTATGTTTATTAATATACTTACTTTTTGTTTTAACTAGTATTTTAGTCTGTGTTACAGAAGATAAATAGTTATTTTTATATAATTATTATTATTATTATTATAAATATTTTTAAAATTTTAAATTATGTTATTGTTAAAATTCATAATAAATATTCTTAAAAAAGTCCATAATAAATAATTTTTTAAAATATATAAATTATATTTTAATAAATAATTTAAATTGTTATATAATGTTATTTTTAAACTAAAATGAATAAACGATTAAGAAACTTAAGTATATATAAAAAAACATAAAGGGAGAGTAGTTTGAGATTATTGATAGAGATGTTTTTTGCCCAATTATAGGGAATGTGTAACATCCTCATTTTCACTATTTGTAAATATTTTTCTATAAATATTATGATAAATTATGTACTGTATTTTATAGAAAACTTCTATACATATTTTCATAATAAAATCAATACAGTGTTATTCAATAAAAATTTCTGAACCTTTTGATACTTTTGTTTTTGTTTGAATTACTTGTTGATTGGACAATTGTGTCAGACAGTTGTCCCGAATAAATTTTTCTGTATAGCATTTTGGATTAAACTGTAATATAATAATTAGATAATTGAATGTAGATTTAAAATATATACAGTTGAGAAATTAAAATGCTAATTTCGAATTGTTAGAATTTTATGAAATTTAGAACTTTGAGAAATTATTACAATAAAATTCTATGGTATAAAATTAAGATAAAAATTTGTATGACACCTATAGAATTTTCTATAAATTGTAGTATGTCTAGAATAATTGTTAACATTGTTTAACTAAGAAAAATAAAAATAAAAGTATTAGCCAATTAAAATTTGACAACTCAATATTTTTAATGTAATTAAATTAAGCTAATTAGACTTTGAGTAAGAGATAATTAAGACACTACCCCAAGGTCTTTGATAGTGAGGAATTTAATGGTGGTGTTAGTTTCTTAAAATTCTAATTAGTTTGTAAGATAATTAAAAAGCCCTAAAACATTCTAGAATACTCTACAATTTTCTACATTCTTTGACCAATTAACAAAACAATTAGCAACTCACTTAAGTAACTAATGTTGGCCGTCCAAGTGGCTGGAAAATCTTGGCCAAATTGACTGCCTTGAACCTAGGGAGCTGGCCGTGTCTATAAAAAAAATTGGGTGGGGGAAATTTTCTAAAAACACATGAGAAACCAAAGCCTAAACAAAGCTCACAAAACCTAACTCTCCTAAAACCCCAAAACCATGAGTTGTGCAGCAGCTACCCCTCCATAAATATTCATCTTAACTACCAAAAATCAAGAGAGAAACCAACCAAAACCTCACAAACTTTAGTATATATCCGGCCAAAGAGAAGAAGTTGGGAGAAAAGCTCTAAAATTTCAAGAAGACAAGAGAGAAAAGGAGAAAGGGTTCAAAGGTTTTTCTTCATCAAACTAAGGATCTAAGGTAATGATCTTGGCATTTAATTTCAATCTAGACAACTTGGAAGTAGGAAAAACATGTCTTGAGGTTTAAATTCAAAAATTTAATCAAGAACCATGAAAAGATGAAATTAATTTAGAGTTTTTATATATTTGATGTTAGAAGTTTGAAATATGTGTTGAAGCAATGTTTTGTTGATTTCATGATGTGTTGTGATGGATTGAACTTTGATTGGTTTGTTATTGATTGAAAAATGCATGGTTGTTTTGGATATGATGTTGGAAATTTGTTGGAGGCCATTCGCCCATGGCAAGAATGAAGGGTTACTATGTGAAAAATTTTAAAATAACCAAGGGCAAATTAGTCATTTCACATGTAGGGACACATTGGGAATTTTATAAAAAAATTTAAGGGCAAATTAGTAAATTATAAAATATTAAAGGGTAAAATAGTAATTTCATATGTTCTAGAACATTTAGGGGTAATTTTGGAAATTTATAAAAAGATTAAGGGTAAATTAGAAAATTATAAAATATTCAAGGGGTAAAATGGTAATTTCATATGTTCTAGGGCAAAATTGTGAATTTTATAAAAAGATCAAGGGCGAAATTGGGAATTATAGAAAATAATAAGGGTAATTGGGTAATTTCATATTTTGAGGACATAATTGGAATTTTAAAAAAAATTTAGGGTAGTTTAGTAATTTTACATAGTAAGGACCTAGTTGGTATTTTAGTAAAATATTAATGTTATAATGTTAATTGTTGAATTTTATATCTTTATGTGATTGTTTAATATTATTTATTTACTTATGATCATTATCATATTGCATAAACATGAGTCTTTTGGGGGGAATATCAAGACTAAGAATGAAGAATGATTGATATTGGCTAACCGGGACTGCGGTAGTCAAGAATTTTAAAAGATAAGTGAGAATGACTAACCGAAACTGCGGTGGTCATGAAAAATTATTTTGATACATTAGAAATGATTTAATAAAATTTGGGGTGAGCAGAGTAAGTTAGACACGGCTGTATAGTCTGTGATTATATAGTCTGTGGGGTGAAGGATATTGGCAATCCCACAAGTGGCCGAAATCTGGACTGAGATGCGGTTGTGGTGGCCTTCCTGGGTATTCTGAACTCCTAATTCTGTTTAGCTTATTCGCGTGTAGAGGCTGATAGCCGAATTATAGTGTGTAATGTTAAGTCTATCTTTACTAAATACTCACAAGGGAAAGTCTCCATGGAGCAGAGTCAAAATGGTTTTGAGTTAAAAACTGCATTTGCATAAATCATACTGCATTTACTTTATGTGAATTATTAAGTAAATGTATGAAATGCATCTATTTTATATTGTTTCTAATGGTATGAGAAATTAAATGCCTGACCAGGAAATATTTGTCCCTAGATTCTAGGGAAGTTTAATTGTAGGTGAATGAAGAATAGTTAGAAGAAAAAGATGCTGATATTACCATAGCTATAGGATGGGAAAAAAATTTGGGCAGACAATTATAAAAGAATTATCATTTTGTAGTAGTGTTCTGTAAGTTTTAGTGATAAAATATTAAAAATATTTTGAACTTAATAGAATGTATTAGAACTTTTATGTATAATGTAAATTATATAGTTAAAAAAAAAAAAAAAATCTAGAAGGTTTGTATTTGCAGTGCCTCTTTGCAATTGATCTCACAACACAATCTTTGCTTCGATAAATTAACACCTTTTTTTGTTATTTGTGAACTTAATACAAACTGAGCTCTTGGCTGGCACTCATATTTTGTTATGATGTAAATTTTTTCTCATTTTTTCATATGCAATCGTGTTTGCTTTGTTCTTTATGAATTTTGTTTGCGGATCTCTGAATCTAATTGTCAGTCATTATTTTAAAAAAAAACCTAAAAAGAAGTTAAAATTGTTTTTGGATCTATGGATTTAATTGTGCATTTTCCTTTTCTTTTTCAGATCTGGAGGTTCCCCACGCCTCTTTCAGATCTGATGCACACAAGATTGTGAGTAGCAAATTTCGTATCATGGATTTGGATCTACATTTCATGAAGTCGTTGTGAATTGGAAGTCGTATTTCATGATCATTCGTTTGTTAATTTTCTTTTTCTTTTTGTGAATGAAAAGGTGATTGAGATTCTTCTCGGTATGGTGATTTTCTAGTTTTTCGCCCCTGATTTGCTATTGATTTTCAATGTTTATTATTCTCACTATAAATTGAAATCTCATAGGGAGATGTAATGAATGTTGGCTATAAATTTTAATTTCTGAATCTATTTTTTTTAATCCAGGTTGAAGTTTTACATTGGTTCTTTTCATAACCAATGTAAAAAATAATTTTTACATCAGCAGGATCCACATCAATTCTACAGTCGATGTAGAATCTTCAAAATAACCAATGTGAAGAGGTCCCTTTGTAGTAATGCTTCTAAAGGCTAACATATTTTGTATTCCAGAAGAGGTATTCAACTGTCTTCTGCTATTCCATTCTCTTGTGTTGTTGGTTCTTGTTGGTGGTATTCCAGAGGTGATGTTGGTATTTAACACTCAAGAAACTAAGTTTTATGATGGACTATAGCTACTGCAAATTATGCAGAAAATATATAACAAGAGGAAGAGTTTGGTGTTGAATAATTCTTTGTTTTGATTGCTTTTCTGAGTTACTTTCTGCAGTACATTCATAGGTATTTATAAATTGAAAAGTAACTCTTAGAATACTATAACAGTTACAAATATAAAGAGTCACATGAATACTACTAATCACTCTTTAATAGGTCTCCACTAAGCACTCTTTATTATACCTCCACTGAGAACTTATTAATATCTCTCCACTAAGCACTTATGACAGCACTAAGCACTTATGAAAGCACATTACTCAACATTCTCTCCCCTTTAATGTGTTGTTCTTGCACTCTTAGAGCTTCTTTTATTTTCTGAAATTTGTCGGGCAAAACCTTATTGAAAATATCAGCAAGTTGATCATTGGACCTGCAAAACTCCAATTTCACCTCTTCTTCTTCAATTGCTTCTTGAATAAAATGATGTTTGCATGTTTTTATCTACATACATAATTAAGTGTAGATATAACCAAAACATATTTCTACCAATGTAAGTTTGGGTGTAGGTAAAAGACTTGTAATAATTAAGACCCAATTTCTCACTATTAAAACTTACACTTACAGTAGTTAAATTTTGCTTGTTGCACTTTGAACTCTGTTTCTATTTCGCACTCTGAACACTATGGAAATTACATGTGTGGAATTTCTATCTCTCTCAAGACTCTTTTCTCATGATTATCTGAAACTCTTTTCTCTCAATTTACTATTCTTTCAAATATGTTAGGGTTGCCACGGAGTGATAATGGCAACAGCTAGGTTTTTTTAGTGTAAGTGCCGGCAAAACATTCATGGCAGTGGAGGAGAATAGTGCAAGAGGTAGGTCTTGTTTTTGTTTTCCCTCAATGTTGCTATTTATCTGTGCAATCTTCGTTTTTCAGCTGTTTTATTTTTTCCGATTATTTGATAGGAATTACTCACTGATTTGATGCTTAGTATGCGTTAGGTCGTCATTTGTCGTGATTGCTAAAATGTGTGTTACTTATTATGTTAGGTTTAACTCTTGAATATATTGTGCTTGTTAAGTTGAGGTTTCTAGCATATATGCATCAATGAGACTATTCATTTGGCTTCATGGTTCTCTATCTCTACTATTGAGCATTATCTTTTGTTACTCGTTGTCTTTTGCCCTTTTGATTTAATTTCATCTCTTTAATAAGTTTTCATGAAAATATTGTGAGATATTTGGGGGTTGGTTTTGCCAATTTATGTTGCTTGCAATGTGTTTGATGAAATGTCTCATTTTAATTTCACTGTTGCTTTTGCTCTGAATTTTGAATGGCAAGGTGCAACTTGTATAGATGGTTTGGTCAGTTATGGCAGTGTTGATTTCTGAAAGGCAACTACATTCTCATGGGTCCTTGCATTCACTAGGACTATGTAGTTTTGATTCACCTGATGCTGGATTTGCTTCTTTTTATAAGTCAGATGGTAAGACCTTTATGTAGTTTCTTAACCGTAAATAGCTGCCATTTGCCTTCAATTCGATTTTTATTCATTTTTTAGCTTTTGAGAATCTTTATATATACGATTCTTTTTTATACATAGATATATACAGAAGTTTATCATGGGAAAGACTACTTTCTGCAGATCAATATTTGGTACATTATCATTGCATTTGATTTTTGTTCTGTATTTGTAACTTCTTTTAGGATGAATGTTTAATTAATGTGGTTCTCTCTTATACTGGTTGTTTAATCAATGCTGTTCTATATACTGATTTTGTTCTAAATTTTAATTTACTTAAGAGCTTTTATAAAGTTGGCTAGTAGAAAGGGAGATAAGTAGGTTTCTCTCAACATATCATTGCCTTTTTCTAACCATGATATTTGTAAAATGTAAATTGCAAGTTGTCAAAAGTCCATTAATTTTATTACAAAATGGATGATCCTAGGATGATATTTCTTGACAAAAAAGTTGTGGCTATGGCTACACTACAAAAGAAGTGATGTATAGCCTTTTCTAGTCTCTTCGAATGAACTCCTCCCTTGGCACATTCTCTACAGTAGTCATTTTCTCCTCTCGCCTCTTACTTTATACACATGTGGCATTTATCCTACTTATGTTCAACCCATTATTATTATTTTTTTTTTTACCTAGTATACCCATGTCATGGCCCTATCAAAATATTAATATATTGTATTGGATTTTCAATTTTGGTTAAAAGAATCTGACAGTTGTAATAGAAGCTTTTTATATTAACTAGTCCAATGTATTTAGAGAATTTCAGCTTACAAAATTTTTAAATAAACTGTAAATGTAACTATTTTAAATTTTTATTTTAACAAAATAAGGTTTCTATTTTCTTTCTTGAAGTGTCATTAAATGTAACATCCACATTTTGAAAATTAAATATAATATAACGTAAAATTTTGGGATTTAAAATAGTAAAGTTTTACATTTTGAAGGGTACCAATTTAAAACTATTTCATTCATAAGGTTTTATCTATTTACGTTCTAGGTTGAATTTTATTTTTGATATATCCTATTTTGAAGAATGAGAAGAAAGTAGCTAAATTAAAGTTATAAAAAAAATAGAATTTTATTATTGGTGTGTTAATTATTTTCACTATTGCATGTAATGTAATCCTTAGTGTATTTTTAGTTAAATTTATTTTATAAAGTTTTAATTTATTTGATCTTAAATAATTATTTTAGTATGTCACAATTTATTTCCAAAGTTTTAAAATAATAGAAATATGAATTTAAAATATTTTCACCTATTGTGTAACACCTAGGAATAATACTTTCATGTGTTCTTTTCATCTCTTACCACACCTATTGCCATTGTAAAATTTCATACAAAACTGTACTCTTGATCACAATTTCTCTCAACTAACAGAACCTACACAACCACTTAAATGCCACATTTTAGTCTTTCCTTCCCCCATCTTCTTTCTTTAGCTTTTCATTCACAACTAGTGCTGTATCAGTTGGATTACACCCAAACATCCCAAACTTCTTCAATACTTTTTCAGCATATTTCTTTTGACAAATAAAGACTCCATCACTATCTTGGTAAATTTCTATTCCAAGAAAATGATGTAACAAGCCAAGATTATTCATCTCATATCTCCTCGTCATTACTTTTCTAAAATCTTCAATCAACTTCAAATTGTTTCCAATAATGATCAAATATTCCACATAAAGTGCAACAATTAAAATATATAGATATAATTGCCAATGTTGTTGAACCATGCTCTTGGTGCTTGTTTTAGTCCATAAAGAGCTTTCTTCAGTCTATAAACCTTTTCTTTTGGCCTTCAATTACAAAGCCTTGAGGTTGCTCAACATAGACCTCTTCCTTCAATTTACCATTAAAAAACGCTGACTTCACATCTTGTTGATATAATTTCCTCCCTTTTTGAGTTCCAAGGGAGATTAAAACTCTAATGGTGAGTAGACATGCCACGGGAGTAAAAGTCTCTTTAAAACAGGACTCCACCGAAACCAAGAGCCTAAAAAAAGAAGGTTTACTGTTGGTGTAAACCTGCAAGGTTTATTTCCTTTGTTTTTCACTTTTTCCGCCACTTCAAAGTCAATGCAGGAATTAGGAAGACACTCTCAGAATGCAAGTGCTTCAAGAATAACTGGTATGCTCATAACTATCTTAAGCAAGCACAAGTGAATTATGCAGTTATACTTGCCAACCCTTAGTCATTACATGTGATTTTTCCTTAGTATAGTGATAGAATAACAATTGTTGTACTTTCACTTGCGGACTAATCCCGGAATGGTATGCCATTGAAGAACATCCTTGAAATTATCATTGATTTCCTACAAAGGTGAAAACCATATTAATGTATGATTATTTTTAAATGCCTAGAAATGGATGAAATATTTAATGATCCATTACAAAGATCTCACTAGAATCTTCCGATTATAAATAATTATAAAATTGTTTAAATGTGCAGAAAAGATCTGGATGAGCTGTTTACTGAACCAATTCATGCTAATATGGTTATTAGTTATTTACCTTTTATTTGAAGATCTAATTAATTAGTTCTTGTTCATTTGATCATTGAGCTTTGTTAGTTATGTTGAGTAATTACTCTGAAAGGTGGAGAATTACTATAAAATTGTCGTGCAGCCAATGGATTTTGCTACCATGAGGACCAAACATCACAAGGGCATGTACACAGACCTCGAACATTTCAAGGTTTGAAAATCATCATACTTAACTCTGGTATTTATAGAGTTATTGTTATAATACATTCATTTTTTCTTTCGTCTCATATAGGAAAACAATGAAGCTAGACAAAAGAAAAAAAATGAATGTATGATAACAATAACTCTAAAAATACCAAAGTTAAGTATGATGATTTTCAAATGTTGAAATATTCGAGGTCTTTGTACATGCCCTCGTGAAGTTTGACTCTCATGGTAGCAAAATCCATTGGCTGCTTGACAATTTTATAGTAATTCCCCACCTTTCAGAGTAATTATTCAACATAACTAACAAATTTCAATGATCAAACAAACAAGAAGTTATTAATTAGATCTTCAAATTAAAGGTAAACAACTAACCATATCAGGATGAACTGGTTCAGCAAATAGCTCATCTGGGTCTTTCCTGCACAATTAAATTTTTTATAATTATTTATACACGGATAGATTCTTTTGAGATCTTTGTAATGGAACTTAAAATATTTCATCCATTTCTAGGCATTTAAAAATAATCATACACTAATATGGTTTTCACCATTGTAGGAAATAAATGATAATTTCAAGGATGTTTTTCAATTGCATACCATTCAGAAATGAGTCCGCAAGTGAAAAGTACAACAATTGTTATTATATCACTAAACTAAGGAAAAATTACATGTAATGGCTAAGCGTTGGCAAGTACAACTGCAAAATCCACTTGTGGTTGCTTGAGATAATTATGAGCATACCATTTGTTCCTGAAGCACTTGCATTCTCAGAGTGTCTTCCTAATTCATGTATTGACTTTGAAATGATAGAAAAAGTGAATAAACAAAGGAAATAAACCTTGCAGGTTTACACCAAGAGTAAACCTTCTTTTTTAGTCTCTTGGTTTTGGTGAGTCCTATTTTAAAGTTGTTCAAAGATAAGAAAGGCTTTACCTTTTATTTTACTTCGAAGAAGCCTATACAGATACTTAAATGATAACTTATACTTTTCATAAATTCACACAAGAAGTTATTTCATAACTTAATCTTAATTTTTATATGAGAAATGTTAACAATACACTATTTTCGTTTCTATATATAAGGCTTTTTTGAGAAATTTGTTTGTATTTTTTGAAGACCACTTTCAACTTATTTCTTGCCTTAATTTTTTTATTAAAATACCTTTAATTATTTTATATTTTTTTTTGTAGTCAATAAACAATAAATCCATAGTATAAATATTTAGGAAACTTTGTAAGGACATGTGTCGCGTTCTCATCAGATTGAGCTTCTTGCAAGTTTTGGAAAGTTTGAAGGCTAATTTCTTTTATACCCTTCTTTGATATTTTAAACCTAGTAGTTCTAACTTAAGTTTAGATTGAAAGTGAATCTGGAGCAGCATTGACTAACACCCAAAACCCTAAAATATATATATTTTTTCTCATTTTTGTCTCTTTTCTTTCCTGACTCCACTAGAAGGTTCTCAACTTTTCCCTTTTTCTTCTCCTATGCTGACACCTTTTCTATCCTCTCTAGGTCAGAAACAAAAAAAATAATCCAACTATAAAACGTTTTAAACCTTCTCTCTTTTCCTTCTCTTCCTTTTTTACCCATTCCATAACTCTCAATCCTTCTCCACTGATTCCAACTTCTGAAGGCTGTGGTTTAGAAAAATAAATTGGTTACAACTTTTCTCACCTTCCCCTATAAATTTTCCTTAAAAAATGCTCAAGAAAAACCTTGCCTTGATTGAACCCTATTTTGTGCTTTAGAGTTTCTTTTTTGATTGTGTGGAAGGAGAAAGGTGTCATTTTTAGAGAGTGGGAGAAGCCATTTTCAGAAGCAGATCTTCAAATGAAAATGTCTAGGGCGCTATGAGAAAGAGAAGGTTATCAACATTCAGGCCCCCCTTTATTGCAGGTATTTTGTTTTCTTTTTTAATTTCCTTTATTTTTTCAGCATTTGGAACATTTGATTATGGTATATATTCCTGATCATATTCAAAATATTCGATTTTTGTAATAACTATAGCTCCCTCCTTACCTCGAGGTGCTCAATGTTATTTGATCTTGTGTTTTTAGTGTTTGTGGGGACATCGATTTTAATTTTTTTTTTGGGTGATGAATGTGTGTGTTGGGGGTGACCTTTTTCTTTATTTGGTGTAGGGAACCATTGTGAGGGTTGAATTTGGTGATGCAACCACCATTGTTGACCCTCAAACCATCAAACTGAAAGCTGCTTTGGCCTTCCAGATGATAAGTTGAATGATGAAGTTGATGGGTTTATTGACATCGTCCCTAGAATGGTAAATGAACCTTGACTTGAACAAGTGATTGATTTTCTGTGATGGTCTTCTTGATGATGAACTAGACAAGCCTTGCTTATAGATGACCATTTTCCATGTTGCCGTTATTTGAGGTAATTCTTTCCCTTTTTTATTGAACATTTATTCAAAATATTTAATAATCATTTTTAATGTTTGTCCTATATTGATGGCTTGGATATTTTTTTTTGTTCTGATGGTATGTGGCTATTCAGCAAACATAAGTATCTTATGCCCAAAACATTTCAATAAATACTTATACATTGTTTTAAAACATTTTATGATATATTTTATTCTATATTTCTTTTAATGCATCATTTTAGATTTAGATTTATTTTGAATTTACATATGTATTTATTAGCTGCTACTGTTACTGTAATTTTCTATTTGTGATCATTTTCAAATAAGTGCATAGATTTGTTGCTTATTATGTATCACTGAACACATATTCTTTTATCTGGTTGTCAACCTACACAAAAATTAGCCTGCTATGGTTCATGATGTCACAACTACAAGGAGACATAATAATCTTTGATGGGATGTTCGACACATACTTAAATATCTTGGTTAATGCACTTTCATGCCGTTTCTCCTTGGTCTTGCTCTTTGTTGTTCCAGTTTGCAAAATTTACAATGTGAATGTCATTTTACGTTTAAGACAAAATCAATTGAGTTTCAATTAAAAGCTACATTGGATTATTTCAATTTGTTATAATCAACATTTTTACTAGACATTGTGCTGTCAAATTCGCATGCATTGCAGGCTTTGGGGTTTTTATTTTTCTTTTTGTAAGTTAGGTGACTTATATGATTTTTGTCGATTCAATACAAAGGAAAACAATATTCACTTCCTAATGTACTACAATATATTTGATGTTTCTTTTATTCACCACATGGCACATCCAATAATCCACTATGGCATTAGATAATTCAAAATTATCTTATAACAATATCTACCTTTTTTCAATCATATTAAAATTGCTGATGCAACTATGATTGTTTGTTGTTTTTTTCTTTCAATCTTTGCTCTTGATTTCTTAGATGGGTGAGTTAGACTATTAGTATGATAGATTTGAGTCTTTTTTTTTACTCCTATGGTCCAACTAATGATACCTTCTGCTACTTACAGTTTTAAACAGTATTATTTATTCCTTTTGATTATAGGCTTCTATATTGTCAACCACTGATGGGTTAGTATTTGTTTCACTGAATTGCATTAAACCTATATATGGTAGTGGAGTTATCTTTATCCTATTTGTATAACCATGTTAACATTTGAATATATTTTTTTGTTGCCAGTTTTATTTACCAACTTAAAAGTTATCATGTTAATGGTAATTAATTATTGACAAGATTTTGTTTATTTCTATGAGTTGCATTTACAACTTCATGCATTACTTATTTATTGGGAAATGGGAATGTAATATTTTACTGACTTTTTTGTGTTGCGTGGTGGTTCTATCAACAACCATTTCTCTTTGTCGGTAATAGCCAACATTTGCTTTCTTTAATGTATTGTTAGTCTGCTACTTAATTTTGATTTTTTTTTCTAGAACTGCACATGAGTATTCAGAAGCCAATAGGGTTCATGCTTTTCTATTGATTTTGTCAAACTTTTGCTATTATCATATTGAAGAAGCGAGGTTGCAACAGGAAATTGAAAAAAACAAAAATAAAGCAAGTGGGCAACTAAGGAAATAAAAATGGTACGCTGCTAATAGGGATTTAATCAATTTTTGATTTGTTTAAACTCTGGGAAGAAGGTAGCAATGTGATTTGTTCTATTTTGGAGAAATTGAAATTTGTAATTGTGTTTATGTATTGACTTTGTTGCAGAAGCAAAAAAAAAAATGCTTTCTTTGTTCAATTAACTATAGGACATTAGTCCATTTTTCTTATTGAAATATGCTCATTTTATCTTGCCTTTCTGCTTGCATAGGTCTTCCCTACTAAGGAAAAGATTGAAAACATTAATAGCCTTTTAGCATTTGATTGAAAATGTGAGCATCCATTTTCTAACACCCCAACTCCAATATCCAAATATTTATTGTGGAGAATTCATGATGCCTAATTGGTTTTGGAAAGAAAGGAATGGAGTTTTTATCCTCATTTTCTAACTTTTCATTCATATGTTGTCATCATTCATATTCAGTGAGAATATTTATAGGTTGCTGTCATTCTAATTTTGATAGAAAAAGTAAGCTATGCAAACAAGGTGTATCATTTTGACTCAGTGGTGGTGTATTTATCTTTTTTAGGTGTATATCACCTATTAATTCATACATGCCTATCTTAATCGTATATTTTTGGAGGAGGGAAATCCCAAATTTATCAACTTACCTTCAAGTTTGAAGACTAATCACTTTGTAAGCATATACTATATGACTCATTTCGAATTTATCAATGTACGTCATAATGAGAAGAAATTAGAATGTTCCTTTTTTAAGAATTTAACAACATAATGAATTTGGTAGGTAATGAACTCTGATAACAATAAAAAAAAATAAAAGCAATCAATTTGGTAGGTGCAAGGTACTGAACTATCATATTTTTTGTTGTTAGTTTGTCACTAGGACTTTATTCTGTTACTTTGTGATTAGGAGTTGATGTTCAAATTAGGACAGGTCCATTGTCACTAGGTAATGAACTATATACGATAGCAAGAAAAGCATTGAGTATATTAGCATGAATGTTTCATTAGAATAGATCAATATACAAAAAATTTCTTTGTATGCTAGCTTCTGCATAATTATGCAGAATTGTCAAACAAATATTTATAGAAATAAAGTTGCTGCATTATTTATCACAACCAATGTTTAGCCGATGAACTTCACAGGGAGTTTTTGTTGTTAGTTCGTGATTAGGAACTTATGATTAAATTAAGACAGGTCCATTGTCACTAGGTAATGAATTTTGTTAGCAACAGAAAGCACTGAGTAAACTTAACTTCAATCTTTTGAGCTCGTCTTTTCATATTGTATTCAAATTATGACTTCCTAAAAAAATTATGGAAAGAATTCTCACATGATTGTTGAATTTTTTTTCATTAAAAAATTGGCACAACGACTATCCTCTTTTTGTATGCTATTGTTCCCAGTGGGACTACTAAATAGAAGTAAACAATATTGCATTATTGAGGCATATATTCGCAAACATAGAAAACCCATCAACAGTGAGAGTATCATTATTGCAACTTAAAGCCTTTGAATAAATTTCTCGATAAACACTTATATATATAAGAGAAACAAAATAAAAAGAAAAAATGGGAAAAATTATAAGTTAAAATTTACTTTTGCGAAAGCTGATTTGGAGAACCTTTTTTATATTAATTTTTTTTTAACAAAAAGGTGTGCAAAGGTAACAATATAATTTGCAATCCCAACTAGGTTGGCACTACATCCAATATCAATCCTTTGCAACACACTTGGAATTCATAAAATACAGAAAAATAAATAAGTACAAAACATGGGGGACATGAACAAAACCCATGTAAGATTAGTCATTTGAACCTAAAGAATG
Organism: Pueraria montana var. lobata; assembly: GCA_026413185.1. Taxonomy (NCBI): domain Eukaryota; kingdom Viridiplantae; phylum Streptophyta; class Magnoliopsida; order Fabales; family Fabaceae; genus Pueraria; species Pueraria montana. The sequence continues at coordinate 7,492,762 of CM048655.1, forward strand.
GAAGACCAAACCTATTCCAAAAGAAATCTACCCGGATAAAACTCGGGATAAGATCCCACCAAAAAAATCCCTGTATCCTAAAACCATGATAAGCCAGTCTATCTGCACAAAAGTTACCTTCACAGTATATATGGGAGTATCTAAAGTTCATCCTACTAGTGATGTCTATACAATTTAACCACCTATTTCTAATTCTTCAAGGAACTAGACCAGGAGATTTAAAAGCCTTTATAACAAGCAAAGCGTCACATTCTAACAAAAGGTTTAGCCAACCAAAGTTTTTTTATATTAATTAGTTTCTTCAAAAATTATTTTTAATTCACACATATGTTAATTTTAACTTATGGAATTCTTTTTTCTTATTTTTTCTCTTATACAAGTAGTATTTATAGACAAAGTTTATCTTTAAGTTAAAATTTATATTAAAACTTGTTTTGTCTCTTTTCTATTTTTTTCATTTTGATTCCTTATGTTTAAATTTTTTTATTTTAATCTATTAAAGTGTCTCTCTATTAGATGAAGTTCATTTTTTTTGTCAGTTCACTATATTAATTTGGTTATTCATGACAAATTATAAGATGTCACATCATGTGAAGGTTTGACACGTCAGGTGAAATTAATACTGTTAATATAAGAAATTAATCAAATAATCAATTTGGCTTAATAAATATATTTTAAAAGATTAAAGTGAAACTTTTTAAAATTAAGAGATTAAACTGAAATTAAAAAATAAGATGATAGAGCGAAAGAGTAAGTTATTTTAGCCTTTGTTTTAATAGATAAGTAAGTTTAAACTAAACATTAAACTTATTATATAAATGAGTTAATTTCAAGTTTTATAGGTTAATTAGCAGGTTTACAGTTGAGGTGTCATGAACAGTGAAAACACACAAAGTCACAAACCGTTTAAGCATCAAGTAAACATGAATGCTGATTTAAAAGCATAAAAAAAATGAGGTATGAGGTGTCCAGTTTTAGGAATTCATAAATGTATACAAAATGTATAATTAACACTTCTTAAATTTAAGTTTTCAAGTTTTTTTGCTGCATTTCGCTGTATTACTAGAATTGTAATATTGTCATTTGCCACCAATTCTCTTGATATTAGCCGATAAACAGCATTATTATGTGTTCATGAATCTTTTTGTTTGAAGCAGCTTTCTTCCCTTGTTGACCAGAAGAAATCAAGAAGAACCAAAGAAGTATACATTGAAAAAGTCAAAATCCAGAGCGGTTGGATGGTCACATTCAAGCAAATAAACTATTACCCCTTTCTTAAGTTGTTTTCATTGAGTCATCCAATAAACTATTGTATTTTTCTTTGTTTTCTCAACTGACGCAAATAAATATTAGAATTATTGAGGTAACTACAAACCTATAATATGCAGCATATTTACAACCATGACCGTATAAACTATTGGTCAGTCAATATTTTATGATAGAAAGAAAGTGGTTAACGCGTTTACATCACAGTGACATCAAAACATTGACACGACTGAAGCATTATAATACCTCAATTCCTCACTACCATATCACCTTCAGCATTTGACTAAAGCTACAGAGTTCTGATACTATTTGCAAAAAAAAAAAAAAGAGACGAAATGGCCTTAGCTAAGGTTGGAGAGGCACTTATCTCTGCTTCTGTGGAGATTTTGTTGGATAGGATAACTTCTACGGAGTTTCGAGATTTCTTTGCCAATGGAAAGCTGAATGTTTCCCTCTTGGATGAGCTGAAGATAAAGCTGTTGGCACTCAATGCTGTGCTCAATGATGCTGAGGAGAAACAGATCACTGATCCCGCAGTGAAGGTGTGGCTTGATGAGTTGAAAGATGCTGTTTTAGACGCAGAGGATTTGTTGGACGAAATCAACACAGACTCTCTGAGGTGCAAGGTGGAGGGAGAGTTTAAAACCTTAACTACCTAGGTGAGCAGGGGCAGGTTTTATAATTTTTTAGGGTAAAATATGTTTTTGTTCTCTCATTTTATCTTGATTTCTGTTTTTAGTCCCTCATAAATTGTTCTGTTCTGTTTTTAGTCTCTCATAAATTGTTTTCTTTTGTTTTTAGTCCCTGACATTTTTTCACTCCTGTTTATGTTTATTATTTTTATCTCCCACACTCTGTTCTGCTTACATATTTATTTACTGCTTTTACTTTGCATTGAATTTATTTCTTACTTTTCTTCTTTGCCATTTTTTCATTTGTTTACTTATTTTTTCAATTATCATTTGCTTATTTATGCTATTTGTTCCCTACTGCCTTTACTTTTCATTTGTCTTTTGTATTTGATTATTAGTGGTAGGCTGCCATGGTAAATATCATTAGGCCTTTCACATTCGTTCTTTCCTGCATTCATTCAATTATCATAGTATATTAGATTATTATTCGGAATTTTCTGCATCTGATTCTCAATATTTTTTTTGGTCTTATTAGTTTTTTTTATTTAACTATTTGAACATCAGTTAATTAGTTAAGGTCCTTTATATAAGAAATAAATGCATTTATTTTTTCCCTCTTAATCATTAAAAAAACATGGACTCACATTTAGATATATTAATTGCTAATTCTCTTTCATACCCTTAATTTATTGTGGAATTTATTAATGAGATGTTTGCTCATTCTCCATGCAAATAGATGTATTTGTTTGCCTATTACATTATAAGTTACACTCATTAGTGAAAAACAATTATCCCTTGAATTGCATATAATATCATTAAATATTACCATTACTTAAATATCATCTAATTCTATGTGTACTTTTTGTATAAAATTTAGATTTCTAAAATGAACTAATTTACCTCCATTTGTTGGTCTTGATGAATTATTATTTATTTGTTATATAAAGGATCAGAGGAGGAAGTATTATTTATTAGTTTATAATGTAATGACTTTAAGGGTTTATTTATTAGTCTTTGACTTATTAGTTTGTAATGTCTTTTTTTTTTTTGGGGGGGGGGGGGGGGGGGGGGGGGGGGGGGGTTCTTACTAATGCTTATTATTGCCATTTTTTTTTTGTAATGGTAATTCAAAATAGATTTAAGATAAAATTTTATCTGATTATATTTTTAAGGGTGTTGCTATTATTTTTATACCTTCTTCATTTTGCTATTGGTCATTGGGCACTTGTATGTTAGTTGTACATCAGTACATGTTAGTTAGTATCTCTCTTATGCTCAACATAATTATTTATTTCTTTTCCTCGTAGAAAAATATTAATTATATGTCAGTTTTTTTTGTATGTCATATATGTGAAAATTAATTTTTTTTTTAAGTTATGACTTTTTATATTAACCCCCTTTAAATACAAATTCTGGCTCTGCTCCTGTAGGTGAGATCATTACTTTCTTCGACCTATAATCAATTTTATAGGAGCATGAATTCCAAGATTGAAACAATATCTAGAAGGCTAGAAGATTTTCTGAAACTGAAAGATGTTCTTGGTTTGAAAAGTGTTGTTGGCAGAGTCACATGCAGAAAAGATACAGATCGGTCGGCGGAATATGTTGTTGCAAGAGAGGATGACAAAAAGAAGCTGTTGAGCATGCTTCTCTCTGATGAAGATGAGAACAATAGTAATATACAAGTGCTGACAATATGGGGCATGGGAGGTCTAGGAAAAACAACTCTAGCTCAGAGCCTTTTAAATGATCATGCAGTGCAGAACCATTTTGATCTCAAAGCTTGGGGATGGGTATCTGATCCTTTTGATGTGTTAATGGCAACAAAGGCAATTGTTGAATCTGCCACTTCTAAAACTTGTGATATTACTAATTTTGATGTTCTTCGTGTTGAATTGAAGAAGACCTTTAAAGATAAAAAATTTCTGCTTGTGCTCGATGACATTTGGAATATGCAGTATAATGATTGGGATCAACTAATAGCACCTTTTAGCTGTGGGAAAAGGGGAAGTAAAATCATTGTGACAACCCGACAACAGAGTTGCAGAAATCACTCGTACATTTCCCATTTATGAGCTGAAGCTTCTTACAAATGAAAACTGTTGGTGTATACTTGCTAAACATGCATTTGGAAATCAAGAATATGACAAATATCTAATCCTAGAAGAAATTGGTAGAAAAATTGCAAGAAAATGCAATGGTCTACCATTAGCAGCAAAAACACTGGGAGGTCTTCTACGATCAAATGTTGACGCAGAGTACTGGAATGGAATTCTGAACAGCAACATGTAGGCAAATAATGAAGTTTTACCAGCTTTATGCATAAGTTATCTTCATCTTCCACCACATCTGCAAAGATGTTTTGCCTATTACTCAATTTTTCCTAGACAACATTGGTTGGATAGGAAGGAATTGATTCTGTTATGGATGGCTGAAGGCTTTCTACAACAAATCCACTAAGAGAAGGCAATCGAAACAGCAGGTGAAGACTACTTCAATGAATTATTATCTAGATCTTTAATTGAAAAAGACAAAATTGCAAGAAAGGAAAAGTTTCGAATGCATGACCTTATCTATGATTTGGCCAAACTAGTATCTGGTAAGAGATCTTGTTACTTTGAAGGAGGTGAAGTCCCAATAACTGTTCGCCATTTAGGATATCCTCCAAGAGAGTTTGATGTCTCTAAAAGATTTGAGGGCTTGTATGAGCTAAAGTTTTTGCGCACCTTTTTACCACTATCTGAATATAATTATTGTTGTGTAACCAAAAAGGTGTCACATGATTGGCTGCCAAAACTAAGATATTTGCAAACATTGTCCTTGTTTCGATATGAAAATATCACTGAGCTGCCTGATTCAATAAGCAGTTTGGTACTTTTGCGGTATCTTGACCTTTCCTATACTTCTATCAAAAGGTTGCCCGATGCAACCTGTAGGATTTACAATTTGCAGACTTTGAAATTATCAAAATTGTAAAATTCTTACTCAGCTGCCTGAACAGATAGGAAATTTGGTCAATTTATGCCACCTGATATTAGAGACACAAAGTTGTTGGAGATGCCAGCACAAATATGTAAGCTACAAGATCTCCGTGTGTTGACTACTTTTGTTATAGGCAGAGAAGATGGAGTAACCATTGGAGAATTAAGAAATTTTCCTCACTTGCAAGGTATGCTTTCCATTTTGAAGCTACAAAATGTTGTTGATCCCAAGGATGCATTTCAAGCTGATTTAAAGAAAAAAGAGCATATCGAGGAGCTTACCTTGGAGTGGGGCAGTGACCCACGAGATTCACAAATTGAGAAAGATGTACTTCAGAACTTGCAGCCATCAACAAATTTAAAGAAATTCAACATCAAATCCTACCGTGGCACAAGCTTTCCAAAATGGTTGGGTGATTCTTCATATTCTAATGTTATAGTCCTTTCCATCAGTGATTGCAACTATTGCTTGTCACTTCCATCATTTGGACAATTACCTTCTCTTAAAGAGCTTCTGATTAGAAGGATGAAAATGGTCAAGACAGTCGGTGACGATTTCTATTGCAACAATGGAGGTTCCCTTTCATTTCAGCCATTTCCACATTTGGAGAGTATCCAATTTGAAGAGACGTCAGAATGGGAGGAGTGGCTACCATTTGAAGGTGAAGGCAGCAAATTTCCTTTTTCTTTCCTAAAGCGTTTGAGTTTACAGAAGTGCCCCAAGTTGAGAGGAAACCTGCCCAACCATCTACCTTCATTGACAGAGTTTAGTATATCAGAGTGCAACCAGCTAGAGGCAAAATCATGTGATCTGCACTGGAACACATCAATTGAATCAGTAGATATTAGTGAAGGGGGAGAAGGCTTGTTGTCCTTGCTTGACAACTTTTCTTATAGGTATCTACGCATTGAAAACTGTGACAGCTTGTCATATTTGCCAAGAATGATACTAGCTGCCAATTGTCTTCAAAAGTTGACTCTTCGAAATATCCCCACTTTGATTTCCTTCCCAGCTGATGGTTTGCCAACGTCATTGCAATCACTTCGCATTACCGACTGTGGGAACCTAGAATTTCTGTCTTCCGAATCATGGCACAGATACACATCACTTGAAAAGCTGGCCATTTCGAGAAGCTGTCATTCCCTGGCATCCTTTCCATTAGATTGTTTCCCTTCCCTACAATTTCTGGATATTGAGAATTGTCCCAGCATGGAAGCAATTACTACTCAAGGTGGAACGGCTGCTCTCAAATTAGTTAATCTTCAAGTCTGTGATTGTAAGAATCTTAGGTCACTTCCAGAACTGATTGATCTCCCTGCCCTTCAACCGTTATTCCTTTTTGGCCTTCCAGAGCTAACATCATTGTCCCCAAGGTGTTTTCGTTCCAGTTTACAATCACTTTCTGTTGATGTTGGAATGCTATCATCATCTATGTCTAAACATGAGTTAGGTTTCCTATTCCAACGCCTCACTTCTCTGTCTAAACTTTCCATTTGGGGTTTGGGGAAGGAAGATGTTGTTGACACCCTGTTGAAGGAGCCGTTACTGCCCACTTCTCTCCAGCATCTGCATATATGGAGATTTCATGGTTCGAAGTCTTTGGAAGGAAAAGGGCTTCAACATCTCATATCTCTCAAATCTCTGAACCTAAGGAATTTTGGTGATTTAAAGTTGTTGGAAGGAAACGGGCTTCAATATCTTACTTCTCTCACAGAGCTTCATGTCAGCCGTTGTAAAAGCCTTGAGTCGTTGCCAGAAGATCAGCTTCCATCCTCTCTTGAATTACTGGAGATAAGTCGCTGTCCTTTACTAGAAGCAAGGTATCAAAGTCGGAAAGGGAAACACTGGTCTAAGATTGCTCACATTCCTGCCATCAAGATAAATGACGAAGTGATAATATGACCTGTTGCATCAGTAGGAATTGTCTATAAGGTAAGAAGGCTTCAATTATTTTTAGAAAGTATAGTGTTAATGTTACTACATGTATAAATGAGTTTAACGTGGTCATTTTATTTTTATTTCTACTCCATGATGTCATTTTTATTTTTATTTTTTGTTATCATTGTGGCAGAAGCCTCAAGAAATTAAAATATATAAGTCACACACATTTATGACTTATGAATGACAGTGTAAATTATTATCCACCCATATACTATTTGTTTCAAACCATTTTGTGGTGTCATACTTTGTATCGTGGGGCTAAATTTTATTTGACTTTTAAATAGACTAAAATGAGTTTAATGGAATGAATAGTACTGAAAAGCCAATTATTAAATTTAGTGAATTGTTAAAAATTGTCCACAAGTTGGACTATAAAGTCACATTTTATAATATATTCTTTGTCTCTTTAACTAAGGTAATGTTTACTTTTAGTCTTTTAAAAAAAACGATCTCTTTTTAATCTTTTATTTATGGAAATGTGTCGTGTGGTTCCTATTTCTTTAAATTAGAGATTAAAAGGAGACGATTTTTGTGAAAAATGGGGACTACAATTCACATATTTCAAAACCTGAGGGAATAAAATTACATGAGTTATTTTTGAAAAACTAAACATTAATATTTCTATATTTATATATTTAACCCTTTTATAATTTTTCAAAGTTTCAGGGATTTATTTTCCAACTTGAAACATGTTTAAATAATTTTTTTCTGTCAAAAAACATTAAAACTTCTACTCATATAAAGGGTGATGCTTTATATTGTCTTAAAGTAATGTTAAAAAAAATGATCTCTTTTTAATCTTTTATTTATGGAAACGTGTCGTGTGGTTCCTATTTCTTTAAATTAGAGATTAAAAGGAGACGATTTTTGTGAAAAATGGGGACTACAATTCACATATTTCAAAACCTGAGGGAATAAAATTACATGAGTTATTTTTGAAACACTAAACATTAATATTTCTATATTTATATATTTAACCCTTTTATAATTTTTCAAAGTTTCAGGGATTTATTTTCCAACTTGAAACATGTTTAAATAATTTTTTTCTGTCAAAAAACATTAAAACTTCTACTCATATAAAGGGTGATGCTTTATATTGTCTTAAAGTAATGTTAAAAAAAATGATCTCTTTTTAATCTTTTATTTATGGAAACGTGTCGTGTGGTTCCTATTTCTTTAAATTAGAGATTAAAAGGAGACGATTTTTGTGAAAAATGGGGACTACAATTCACATATTTCAAAACCTGAGGGAATAAAATTACATGAGTTATTTTTGAAACACTAAACATTAATATTTCTATATTTATATATTTAACCCTTTTATAATTTTTCAAAGTTTCAGGGATTTATTTTCCAACTTGAAACATGTTTAAATAATTTTTTTCTGTCAAAAAACATTAAAACTTCTACTCATATAAAGGGTGATGCTTTATATTGTCTTAAAGTAATGTTAAAAAAAATGATCTCTTTTTAATCTTTTATTTATGGAAACGTGTCGTGTGGTTCCTATTTCTTTAAATTAGAGATTAAAAGGAGACGATTTTTGTGAAAAATGGGGACTACAATTCACATATTTCAAAACCTGAGGGAATAAAATTACATGAGTTATTTTTGAAACACTAAACATTAATATTTCTATATTTATATATTTAACCCTTTTATAATTTTTCAAAGTTTCAGGGATTTATTTTCCAACTTGAAACATGTTTAAATAATTTTTTTCTGTCAAAAAACATTAAAACTTCTACTCATATAAAGGGTGATGCTTTATATTGTCTTAAAGTAATGTTAAAAAAAATGATCTCTTTTTAATCTTTTATTTATGGAAACATGTCGTGTGGTTCCTATTTCTTTAAATTAGAGATTAAAAGGAGACGATTTTTGTGAAAAATGGGGACTACAATTCACATATTTCAAAACCTGAGGGAATAAAATTACATGAGTTATTTTTGAAACACTAAACATTAATATTTCTATATTTATATATTTAACCCTTTTATAATTTTTCAAAGTTTCAGGGATTTATTTTCCAACTTGAAACATGTTTAAATAATTTTTTTCTGTCAAAAAACATTAAAACTTCTACTCATATAAAGGGTGATGCTTTATATTGTCTTAAAGTAATGTGATTTCTTAATTTAGATTGTTTTTGGTAAAGTGGAGTATAAGAACCATTTTATATTTTGTTTAAATTTGTTTTCATTTGTTAAATGGACTTTATATCATATGTTTGATTAGAAATTTCCTAGGTATTGCTAAAGAACATGGTGAGACATGTAAGCTTCAGATGATATAAAGTCCAGTTGATAAATAGGAAAACCAAGTAAGCACAACAGTGTTTGAGTAAACTCTTAACCTTATTGAGTAGATTGCATAAATCAATTGCACAAAGGATGGCAAAGTAACAGGACTAAGATGCCTTCAAAGGCTGGAATTACATGCATGGTTTTTCTTTATTTTTTTTTTTCTGATTTAGTTTTTATGGCATATACTTAGTCTTGCATTTCACAATAATTCTTTGGTGTTTACTAGTAGATACTGAGTGGTAAAAGTAAAGGGTAAATTTTGGTGTGATGGATTATTGAGGTAAATTAATGCTAAGGAAGGAAAATGATGGAATCCATCTTTCTAATCTGTTATCCATTTAAAAATAAATAAATAAAAATTCCATCAAATACTATACTCTGTTTACAAACTCAAATGGGATTTGATTTGATGAAATGATTGTTATCTCTCCTAGAATCTGAAACTTGTTATGGGATGATACAGTTTTGCACTATTCTTATTGGAATATTGATTTTGAAATGTTGACTAGAGAAAACAATATGGTTTTATTTGTTACTGAATACAGATGGTAGCTGAGGTGGTGGACACGTAATACTTGTTGACTGTAGTCGCTTTTGTTTCTTCACCAGTGGAAGGTTTCTATTGAATCATCTGAACCAAACACTAGAAATTTCCTCTAAAACATTTGTAATTGGTCCAACTAAACCTGTGGTTTGTTGGTTTTTTTTTTTAATATGCAAAAGATATTTTATTGGTGTGGTTTGCTGATATATGTTCTGTTAGCTGGTTTTCCTATAGTGAACTATCTTTGCAAAACCAGAATGTATTGGATTATATTTATTATGGTGTGAGACCATCCAATTTTATGCATATCAGTAATTGGATTTCGTATTGGATGTTGGATGATGATTGGTATTTTTATAGCTATGTTTTCTTGCAGTAAATTGTAAATTAACCCTACTCTTTTGTCCTTATTTGCTACAAGTTGAATATTTAAGCCAAACTTAAAATCAAAGATTTCAACGCAATAAAAAGTGTAACTAAACTAGCAAATCCACCACTTGAAATCATTTTAAAGTTTTAGAAACGATAAACATCTACCTCTCACCTTGCTTCTCTTCTCATTCACTCCCACATACGCAATACTTACCTAAATGTTTTAAAGGCAACCCATAAATTTTGTATCTTCATTCTTTTAACATTAGCCATGTAATTTTGTTATCTTTTTTTTTTAACTTCCTTTTCATTTAATCAGTAAATTATTTATCAAAATAAAATTAAAATTTGTCAACAAACAATAATATTATTCCATTGCTTTATTATTTTCATTTATTTAATTTTTTATTTGATCAGTATTTGAACAACAAAATGATACTAAGGTGTATTCCTTATCCAACATACTCCACTCTAGCAATATATAAGTCACATTTTATCTACTAAAAAAATGGAAAGGATAAACAATATAATTATCTACTCAATCATGATAAAAATATCAAAGTAAAGGAAGTCAATTTAAAAAAATAAAAAGATGTATAAATAATTTAAAATAATTTGAAGTTCAAAATTTATATTTTTTTTCTCCAGCAAAATTCATATATAATGAGGAACAAACCCACCAGCGGTTGTGGAAAGAGCAAGATATTGAAATTCCCTAAAATAACAATAGCCCATGCAAACCATACTTTAAAGTACTGTGCACAACATGTGTCATTATTTACTCTTATATTTACATACACAATATCTCTCTCTCCCCTTTATTTTCCCTTCTCCACAACATTTACAACATGCCTTTTACAAGGACACACAGTATAAAACAATGTTGAATAACCTAACTAATTTGGCACAGAATAATGTATGAACAAATTGTTCATAGTTTTTTATTAGCAATTTCTTTAACAGAACCTCAATAAGATTGATTTTAAATTTCTTATTTAGAGGATGGAGCATGGGAATATTTGTTTTCATCACCTTGAGACACCACTTTCTCCTTCATTTTCCCTTTCACTCTTCTCCTTATTTCCACCTCTCTTCCACTCACTCACTGACTCATTTCAAGCTCATGTGCTCTCACCCATCCGCCTTATTTTTGCCTCACTACCTTGTTTTAGAAGTCCCAATTACATATAAGAGTTGTTAGCAATAGTTCTCCCATTGTGTCATTTTTTTTTATTTTGCAAGAATTAATTGTATTTTTGTTGATTTTTCTTGGAATCAATTTTAATCTTAGTTGTATTTTTTAAATTATAGTGCTTGTATTTTTTTTTTTTTTGTTGATTTTGCATTCTATTGATTTGTCCCATTTTCTATGGTAATAAACAATTGCTTAAATAAGAAATGTTCCTCTAGCTGACTGCAAAGTACACTTCTCCAACAGTGCAATCTTCTTTGGGTACCATTCCTTAACAATAAAAGCGAGTTAAGCAAGACAGTTAATGTTGCTCTTATATATTCAATGTCAATTATGCTTTTTGCTATAGAACAAAACTTGAATTGGAAAAGCATATATATTAAAGATAAAGCTTATCAATTCAAGATTTGTTTATTATTTGACTTAATTTCTTTTTCTGGTGGAAGAAGTGAGATGTTGCTCTATTTCAAGATCAAAACATGTAATAACCCTATATAAGGTTTACAATGATACCTTTCACCATGTCCTACCAACAAAGGACCATCAACAAGAATGGAATCAAAATCCTTAGAATCGATACGATTCAATATTAGTTCAATCATTCATCATTACATAATAACCTTGTAATTAAGACAAGGTTTAAAACTGTTTTCTAAAATTGATTGTTTTCCTTTTGAATTAATCAACAGAAAACAGCAACATCCCAAAGAAACATGTATGCCATTATTTCATAGTAACAACTAGCGAAACGAAAAGATGTATCAATTGAATAAATTTTTCCTCGCTGACGGAAAGATGACAACATGGAAATTTTTGCACATTGATTCTCTTACCTTCATTGCAATATTTTGTTGGCAATAGGAAAGGTCGGAGATACATCAACAGGTACCTAGGATATGCAATACAAAATATACAGAATTAATTTTGTAATATTTTAAAATCACAGTTTCTATGAAGAAATAATGTCTTAGGAGACTTCAGACACGGGAAATTTAACCTAAGGGAATGAGTTGTGCACACATGAGCATATGAGCAGAATAAGGACTCCTAAAAAAAGTTAACAATGGGCACACATCATTATCCAGTGACTTGGAAAAGAGTATGTAAAGAATGAGTGCATGTTGTACAATTATGATTGCTTAAAGGAACATCTTTCACTTTATAAAACAATAACATTGATTAACATTTTCAGGGATATGTATCGTGTACATAAATTTGAGAATTTTAACGAGTCTTTGATAAAAATAATTATAAGAGATTGTAATAATAGGATCAAGACCATGTGGCATAAATGTTTGTAATTTAATTTTCAGATCCTTTCAGTTTTTCTTTTTCCTATGTACCTTTAGTCGAGATAGGCAAGGCTATGCTATGCTTATCATACAATAATAGTCAACTATATTTAAGTTGGTCAATGCAAACTGTGACATTATTCACATATCTAATGCATAGCATATAAACAAGCTATCATAAGTGGATGAAAACATATATGGATGACTTCAGCTTTAGGTACACTACTACTGGATATTAGACACTAAGTGATACGCTAAAATGTTTCCAACAATTCAATATGGTTTAATTGAAAGTATAGAAAGCTTAAAGAAAGGTATCAGCTTCATGAGTGTTAAAAACTTGTCACAAAGTGAGATGCTAAAATATTTTTAGTAATTCAAAATGGTCTTTCAATTGACATTCAAAAAATTAAAAACAAGGTATAAACTTCCAGTGTTATGAAAATATGGGTCATAAGTAAATGCTAATTTAGACAACTAATTGGGGTTTTGTAGTGTGAAAAACTGTGAAACTCATTTTTTATGTTGGAACAAAGCCTCATTTGGCAGTACAATGTACTAATCATCTAATCGCAACTAACAGAGTACTGTGGTCTAAAGATTTATACCTGAATATTCTCCAAGTTTTTTAGAGCAACTTTCAGTGGTTCTGTCAACACGTAGAATTTCTGGAGAAGTAAATAGCGGCCTCTTTATCGCCTTTGGCTTGTATGGTGAGTATCTCTCTGCTCAGTGTAACATACTCATTTTTATTTTACTGTGTGTAAATATTTTTCTATAAATATTATTAGAAATTAAGTACTGTATTTTATAGAATACTTTATGTACATATTTTCATAATAAAATTAATACAGTTCTATTCAGAAAAATTTCCTGAGTCTTTTGATATTTTTGTTTCTATTTAAATTGATTGTTGACTGGACAGTTGTGTGAGACAGCTGTCCAGGATAAATTTTTCAGTGTAGAATTTTAGAGTAAACTGTAACTTAATAAATAGATAATTGAATGTAGATTTTAAATATATACAGTTGAGAAATTAAAATGCTAATTACAAATTTCTAGAATTTTCTGAAAGTCAGAACTCTAAGAAACTATTACGATAAAATTATAAGGTAGAAAATTAAGATAAAATTTGTGTGACACCTATAGAATTTTATATTAATTGCAACATACTTAGAATAATTATTAAAATTGTTTAACTAAGAAAATTAAAAATAAAAGTATTAGCCAATCAAAATTTGACAACTCAATATTTCTAATGTGATTAAATTAAGCTAATTAGACTTTGATTAAGAGATAAGTAAGACACTACCCCAAGGTTTTTGATAGTGAGGAATCTAATGGTGATGTTAGTTTCTTCAAATTCTAATTAGTTTGTAAGATAATTAAAAAGCCCTAAAACCTTCTAGAAAACTCTACCAAGGCCTACAAACTTTGACCAATTAACAAAGCAATTGGAAAGTCACTTAAGCAAGCATTTTTGGCCGTCCAAGTGGGCTGGAATTCTTGGCCAATTGACTGCATTAGAACCAGGGCAGCTGGACGTGTTATAAAAGAAATTGGGTGGAGAAAAATTTCAAAATCATAAGAAACAAAAGTTAAATAAAAAGCTCACAAAGCTAGCTCCTCTAAAACTCCAAAACTGTGAGTTTGGCCAGCAGCTGCCCCCTCCATTTAACTTCATCCTTTCTTCCAAAATCAAGAAAGAAACCAACCAAAACCTCCCAAATTTCAAAATAGCTTTGGCCAAAAGAGAAGAAATTGGAAGAAAAGCTCAAAATTTTCAAAAGACAAGAGAGAAAGGGAGAAAGGGGTTCAAAGGTTTTCTTCATCAAACTAAGGATTTAAGGTAAAGGTAAGGATCATGGCATTTAATTTCAATTTAGACAACTTGGAATGTAGAAAAACATGTCTTGAGGTTTAATTTTCAAGTTTGATTAAGAACCATGAAAAGATGAAATTGATTTAGGGCTTTTGTTTATTTGATGTTAGAAGTTTGAAATAATGTTTGGTTGAATTCATGATGTGTTGTGATGGATTGAGTTTTGATTGGCTTGTCTTTGATTGAGAATTTCATGGTTGTTTTGGGTTGGATGTTGGAAATTGAAACTTGTTTGGTTTGTTATTGATTGGAAATGCTTGATTGTTGAAAAGAAAATTTGATATGATGTTGTAAAATGGTTTGATACCATTTGGCCATGACTAGGGTTTAGGGGATACTATGTGAAAAATTTTCAAAGACCAAGGGCAAAATAGTCATTTCACATGTAGGGATAACATTGGAATTTTATAAAAAGATTAAGGGCAAATTCATAAATTATAAAATATTTAAGGGTAAAATAGTAATTTAGATGTTCTAGAAAGTTTAGGGGTAAAATTGGAATTTTATTAAAAGTTTAAGGGCAAATTTGTAAATTAAAAAAATATTGAGGGGTAAAATGGTAATTTACATGTTCTAGAAAGTTTAGGGGTAAAATGGGAATTTTATAAAAAGATCAAGGCAAGTTTGGAAATAATAGAAAAGTATAACGGTAAAATGATAATTTCATATATTCTAGAAAGTTTAGGGATAATTTCGGAATTTTATAAAAAGATCAAGGGCAAAATTGGAAATTTTAGAAAATAGTAAGGGTAATTTGGTAATTTCACATTTTGAGGACATAATTGGAATTTTTGAAAAAGATTAAGGGTAGATTAGTAATTTACTTAGTCATTACCTAATTGGTATTTTAGCAAAATATTAATGTTATAGGGTTAATTGTTAAATTGTTGTGTTTCTGTATGTGAATGTTTAAAATTACTTATTTAATTAGGATCATTTTCATATTGCATAAGCATGAGTCTTTTGGGGGATTTACAAAGATTTCAAATGAGAAATGACTGATGTTGGCTAACCGGGACTGCGGTAGTCATGAGAAATGATTTGACAGATGAGAAATGATTTTTGGGTGAGCAGAATAAGTTAGACAGGGCTGTATAGTCTGTGATTATATAGTCTTTGGGGTGAAGGATATTGGCAATTCCACATGTGGTCGGAATCTGGACAGAGATGCAGTCGTGGTGGCCTTCTTGGGTATCCTGATCTCCTAATTCTGTTTAGTTTATTCACGTTTAGTAGGGGCTGATAGCTGAATTGCATTGCGTAATGGTAGGCCAGTTACTTACTAAACACTCAAAGGGGAAGTCTCCATGGAGTAGGGTCAAAATGATTTTGAGTCAAAACTGCATTTGCATAAATCATACTGTAATTATATTATGTGAATTATCAAGTAATGTATGAAATATTACCTTGATTGAAATTGTTTCTAATTGTATGAGAAATTAAATGCCTGATTCGGTAAATTTTGTCCCTAGCTTCTAGGGAAGTTTAATTGCAGGTGAAAGAAGAATAGTTAGAAGAAAAAGATGCAGATATGACCAGAGCTGTAGGATGGGAATTTTTGGGCTGACTATAGTTAAAGAAATATTTAGATCATTTTGTAGTATGATATTTTGGGTATATAATAATTGTATTACTTAAAATTATTTTTGTAACATTGTTTTTAGAAAATTTTAGTAATGTAAAAGTTTAAATATAATGTATTTTTATAGATTGTATTGAAAAAATTTAATAGTTAAATTAAATATTTATATTAGAAGGGGGTTACATTGAGGCTTTCAACTGCTCCTTCAATCTTGAAGAAAAATTTAATTAATATCACCCATCTTAGGGTCAAACAAACATAAAATAGAGGGACTGAGATAGAAACAGAGATTTGAAAGCAATAATACCTTGGTAAAATCAACAGAGACTGTGCCTTCAGAATCCCAGACAAAGGCTCATTTCTCATATAACCAGTTGAATTGCAATGCTTGTCTTTTTCTGCCAATATGCAGTAGATTCAGATATGCTAAATCACATCACAATAATAAACACGAGATGAAAGAAGAATGCATAGCTAGCAGCGCACCCATGAGCATCCTCTAAACCAAAACGTACTGACCGAAAGCATCTAGCAAGAAAAGAAACATACATGGACTTCAATAAACTTTCAGAAAGCAAATCCTGGTAAAATCAGAGGCAGTCAATGACATTAGCGTCAATAGTAAGCCTCAAAACAAAATAATGTCTAGAAAATGTATGAAGTGAAACACAACATTACACTTAAACTACTTAGTTAACAAGTGAGGAAGACACTTCAAAAGCTTAGTTATATATGTGATGTTAAATATATTAATTTATAAAGTTGCTTAACATGTTTGTTGTAACACTATGATTTTTTCGTAATGTATGTTAAGTGCTTGATTAACATCACAAGAGGAAATTCAATTTAAATTCATGATATGTACAAAAGAATTTAATAAATAGATTATTTTGTTATGTGCCATAGTATTATTGTGAATTTTTTTGGGACTTTTCGTGAGTTCCGTAAGTTATAGAAAAAAAAAAGAGAAGGGGGGGTGTTCTTAGAGGAAGTAAGGTGCGAAAAGTAAAAATCTTAATTAAGACCCCAATTTGAACGTGCAAGCTTCCATTCTCCGATTTTCTTCATTTCTTCCTCCCTCTCTAAGCTTCTCTTTTCCTCTCAAGAGATTGAGGTTTGTGGGAACTCAAAGAAAGCTTTGATTTTTGGTGTTCCTAGAGCTTCCTTGATTGATACCTAGTGGGTAAGCAACACTTCTCTTCTCCTTTGGGTTCTTAAAGTTCATCTTCTTCCCTCTCAAGGAGTTTTCAAATGGGTTTTGGTTAAAATTTTGATGGGAGGATGAAATCTTGATTGAAGCTTGTTTTGATGTTGGTTTAGGTTCCTTCTAGTTGATTCCATAATATGACTTGAGGAAAGATCACTCAAAAGCCACAAAGTATCTCTCTTTAACTCCTTCAAGAAAAATCTCAAAGTTGTTGGGTAAGGGAAGCTTTAAATTGTTTGAATGATTTTGTGGTGTTTTATGTTTGGATTGATGATGTGATTGATGTTTATAAGCTTAGGCGAGTCTTTGCATAAAGTTAGGATGAGTGGGTAAACCATTGAGGGCCATGAATTTTGCAAGTTACAGCCCCTTTTTGCTCATGCCCAGCATGAATCTTGGTGATGCTGGGCTAGAGAGCATCAGAATGGAATTTTTAGTTTCAGGGATTTTCATGCCCAGCATGATAGCGCTTGTGTTGTCGGGCATGAGAGTATCATAATGTATTTTCATTTCCAGGAGAGCTTATGCTCAACATGAAAGTTGGGGATGCCGGGCATGAGAGTCAGTAGCAATTTTTAGTTCCAGGAGAGCTCATGATCAGCATGAAAGTTGGGGATGTCGGGCATGAGAGAGTCAGTAGCGATTTTCATTTCTAGGAGAGCTCATGCTCAGCATGAAAGTTGGCACGCTCGGGCATGGGGGCTCTAGCTCAGCATAAAAGTTGGTGCGACCAGGCATGAATTTGGTTAATTTAAATTCTCCTGAAACTTTTCCCCTTTTGATTTATATGATTTTAAAATGTTTATATAAAGGTAGTTGTTTAATTATAAGATGATTATGTTGTTTTTGGGGTGTTTATATTATGGTAAGGTAGTTGTATTATTGTTGTAATAATTATGTTTTGATGAGGTGGATGTATTATTATTGGGATGTATATGAATTGTTGATGGGATGATGAATGATAATCTTGTATTGTAACCATCCCTATATGTTAAAAAGGACTTAGCTATGACCTTTGGGAAGATCTTTATAGAAAAATGGTATACTTGGGAGGGGGAGTTTCACGCCAGAACTCCGGCCCACTAAAGCGACTCTGGGGTCTCGCCTAATGGGATATCTTCCCAAGTACCACCCCTATGTTTTTACTCCGAATGGCATGTTGGAGTGTAGAGAACTACTTCCCAAGAGGTTTAGTGACTCTTTTAGTGTATAGGAGAGGGATTATTGTCATGGTTAAGAATTGTTGATGTTGTTGAGATATATTTAGACCTTAAGACAGGCCATTGGAGATGGCGGGTACGGAGGTGCCGTATCTCAGACTATAAGGGACTCTAAATATGTTTTTCCGCTGGAATACGATGGGTGCACATAGTTGGTGTACTGAAGTATTCTGAATGTGGTATTTGCACAATTGGTGGATAGGTGTGCACAGTTGGTGCACAGGCATATGGGTAGGAACGTAAGTTGAGGGTGCTAGGTAGACTCTCAACCTAGTGCTGGAGGTTTTCATGGTGGCTAACGGTGGGCCTATAGAATAACCAAGTGGGCGAGTTCCTATAGATGTAAGGTTTTGTAAACCTTAGAGAGGTAAGCCCACACTTGTCTATATTTGATTAAATCCACACTTCCTCCATAAGGTCAGCTCAAGGGACTCCCTGAATGGTCAGAATATATAGACTATGGTAGGGGATGGGGCCTATGAAGGATCACTCATATGATGTTGAAACTCCATGGAGTAGAGTTAGTATTGTTTACTAAGGTTATCTAGTGGTTTGTGTTGTACATCACCTTGTGATGATGGTTGTTGGTGGTTGCATTATGTTGAGATTGTGACTTTTGTTGATTGTATGTAATCCATGAGATTTTATGATTCATGTTAATAATTGGTGATATAAGTATGTTGTATGAACTATTTGAGATGGTTGAGCCATGATGGTGTTGTTTATTGGTGTTTATTGATGAATCGAGTTTTGAGTTTATGAACTAAGTTTTATATAACATTTTCAGTTATTATGTATAGTTTTGTTTGGTAAGCTTACCCTTGCACTGTTGCACGTGTGGTTTGTGCCTATCATGATCTCGAACATCGTGTTCGGGGGAGCAGATGGACTCCTATTGGAGGCGTGGTAGATGGAGCGAGTACAAGATTGAAGTTGTGTTCTCTCTTTTCTTTGTTTGGTCTATATAGTTATATGTATAGGGATGACCAGCTTAGGTTTGTCTTATGTATAAGTTCCAAGAGTTGTTTGTAGTTAAGAATATATCTTCTTTTAGTTTTAATTTAATCATGTTTTATAAATGCATGATTTGTATCTTGAGTTTTGAATTTTAGTTATTACTTTTGGAAGTGCGAAAAGTTCACGCAATATTTCCATAAGTAAACCAATGAAAGAGTTTCTAAACTAAAAAGGAAACTAATCAAGGAACCTTAGCTTTAGTAGTTATGTAACATAGGCGGGTCGTTACATTTGTAAGTTGGTACTTGTGGATTCAATCTTTGTCCTTCTATCTCCCAACTTGGAAGTTTACTATAATAAAGTGAAAAGTGTTACGGATTTGCACTATCTAAGTTAGTTTATAGTCCATTTGGCTTGAGTGCAACCATAAGAATTTTGAGAAACTATTGTCTGCCATGGATTTTTCAGGGGATTTGTTTCTTAGAAATTTATAGATATTGAGAGCATAGTCAAGCTGATGGTTTACTTTTTTTTCATGTCCCTTTCATAGGCTATCCCTGTCTTTTAACCTTTCCTTCAATAAATTCTTATTTCATCCCTGAGAGAATAAAAAAAAGTATAATAACTAACCTGGGAAATTAAGAACCTCAATGCCCAAAGGCCAACTATATCTGCTTTTGCTTCTTCAAGAGCCGAGTAAAATTCTTGTAATTCCTGTATCAAAAGGAATGATATTGCAATTTGCAAATAATATATTATATACAAATAGAATGGTGTGATAAAGTATGTGCACAATAGTCATTTTCTAAGCTTAAGATGGTTCTCATTACTTGATTTATAGTATCCAAGGTATTACTGAAAGCATAAGAGTTGACATGATAAAGATGGCAAACAAGACTGATAATCTTGTCAACTGAGGATGTAAGATTATCTGGTAAGCAGACAACAAGGAATAGCAGGACTAAAACTAATGGCCAAGAAGTATCAAAGTTTGCCAAGATCTTTTGATGAGGATCAAAGAGGACCATCAAGTGAAAAGGGAAGAATTAAGAAGGAGAATGCTTTAATTGGGCTAGGAGGACCTATGGCTAGGGAAGAACCAAGAAGGCCAAGGAGGCTTGACAACAGGAGGTGATCAACATATTTAACCTCAAGCAAACTATGGAAGAAGAAGAAGCCAAGTTGGTCCAAATAATCCAAATTCAAGAGGACTTCAGTTAGGACCTTATTTAGGCGTAATTGGGTTTGTAATCCAATTAGAACCTTGTTTGGACGTATTTGAGCTTCTACTTGTATTGACTTGTTTGTAGTTTGGGCTGCATGGGTCATTGGGTTGCTCAAGTCATTCTAGGTTTTCTATTTGACATATCAATAACTGTCATCAACATATGCTATCTAATAAATACATACTTGAGCTGAATGCAAGTAAAAGACAGTGGTCAACTTCACTGTGTTATATATTGTACTACTAAACTATAGAGCAAATCAGCCAAACCAAGCCCAAAGAGACTCTTTAAGGCTATACAAGGATTTGTGATGACTACAGACCATGCCAACAGACTCTCCAATAGGGAGGACTCTACCACATTCACATAGTCTACTTAGAGATCCCAAGTCTTCAAATTCCTCTCCAGATTGGATTCTAAATATGACCCAATTTGGGTTGAGATTCTAGGAAGAGAAGTTTCCTTCGCTATCAAACGTTTTATATATCATTTGAAAAGAGAACTGCAAAAAATTTATGTTGAATGCAAAAGTCATTGAGGGTGCAGCCTTGGCTTCTAAAAAGGCTCAAAAGCTAGCACCTCCTCTAGAATCAAGAAGCCTTCAACAAAAGCCAACTAGGAGAATTTTTGTTGAACTCATTGTAGAAGGGTTGGCCACACTATAGAGCCCTACTTTAAACTTCATGAAGAGGACAAAGTTCATAATCGCTCAAGGGGGGTATAAAGGCATCTCAGACAAGTAGGCTCATCAAACTATATCTGATTCGGAGGTTACAAGTGGTTATCAACCAGCACTTCCATCCAATGAGGAGGCACCTGCTGTTAGTAAAGTTGAAGTGGAACAATTAAGGACCCTCATGGAATCATTTAGTGAGCCATATGTCACTTAGTCTCTTGTTATGCCTAGTATGAATTCTAAGATCTTATCCTTTAATGTTTTGGGAACTGTGTCTAAGGATCTTTGAATTATTGACTCTAGTGCTACTAACAATATGACACCTTATTCCTCTAGTTTTTCAACATATTCTGCTCTTTCCGGAAAACATCACATTATCATTGCTAGCAGGTCACTTACCCCAGTTGTTGGATGTGGTGACATCCACCTTCATCCTTCTCTTCACCATGTCCCTAAACTATCCAATAATCTTATCTCCATACACAAACTTACTCAAGATTTGGAATCTGCAGTAACATTCTTTCCCTCTCATTGTGTTTCCCATGATCTACCCACGGAGAGGATAATTGGAGCTGCTAAGGAGCAAGAAGGATTATATTATTTGCAGCAATGGAGATAATGGGTAGTTCCAAGTAGGTGTCCTCTTCGTGTCATCGAAGTAGCTTAGAGTTTGCATCGTCTCAAATTTGGCCCCTACACAAGCGTCTTGGGCATAGAGGAGAAACAGTAGGCATAGAGATTCTGGAACCGCATGTTTGAAGACACTATGGAGATTGGTTTATTTAGTTACAAATTTACAATACATACACATAGTTAGAGGAGATTTTGTTTCCTCTAAATCAGATATGACCTGCCTATAAACCACTATACAATACAGAATAATTGATTCAGATTTTCAACAGTAACTTTTTAATAATAATAATAATAATAACAGTGACAATGAATTTAACGGCCATACTGACGGTTTACTGCAAAAGTTTTAGCAATCAAAGAAATTGCTCAAGTGAAGTATATTGTGGAACTGACCAATCTGACAGTAGACTTTTGGCCATTTGGAAGTGTTATGGTATGTGGTCCAATTCCATGGCAGCATTCATGGCAAATTGTATGGGTAAAGAATGATTCAAAATCTACATGTTCTTGTTGCTCCTTTGCAACACAGGCAGCAGCTATAGGAAGAAGAATATGCTTGAACCTGTTAAGAATTGACAGGTTCATAAAATATCCATTTAGAAAAATAAGAAATGGAAGAGACCCATTCACAATTTGTAAGTTGTAACTTGAACAAACCAGAAATTTTAGGGTCAGAAACGTTACGTAGCCTCTGAAACATTCTTAAGCATGACCATTGATGATCCCCGGTCTTTTACAATGCGCTTATCATTTGGAAGATTGAAAGCAAGAGTTTGTGGTTCCTTGACATCCTGAAATAATTCATCCATGTAAAATTTCTAGTTTGATAGTTTTAAGCATAGATTACTGCATTACAATTGAGAACCCCTTGTGAATATTATTAGAAAGAACATATGGAAAATTGTGTCCACCATAATAACTAAGCCAGATGTCATGGACTGTACTGTTTGTCCATTAAATCATGTTTTTTACCAGTATTTTGGACAGCAGGTTAGTTCAAAATTGAACAGAAACTGGACAATTACTGTCAAAACTCAAAAGCAGATTTATATATATATATATCATCTTTGACCATAAGATTAAAAAAAATAAAGGGAGGATAGAGAGTAACTATTTTAGAGTTACTCTTGGAGTAACTTAATCCCTCCTTTTATATATATAGAGGAGGATCAAATTACACTGGTGTAACTTGAACAAATATTACACCATTCAATAACTTGATATATAATGTGATTTTTATCGATCTAACCGTTGAATTATATCTACATATTACCAAGATTGTTTGTACCAAATTTTGTCAAAATTGAACAGCAATAAACGGGTAATCAAAAGATCCATATTGTAGTATATTTTGAAAAGTTTATATTACAACGATTTTAATCTATATGAATGAGGTAGCAAATAATTTTGGATTAATATGAAATTTTGTATACTTGATCTATGTGAAAGGAACTTTCAATCCAACGGTGGGTTTTAAGAAAATATTATCCAATTGAAAGTTATTGAATGGTGTAATAGTTGTTCAAGTTACACTGGTATAATTTGATCCCTCCTCACACACACACACACACACACACATATATATATATATATATATTTGCATGTGTGCGTGTGTGTGTTGGAGTAACTTGATTCCTCCTCATATATGTGTGCGTGTGTGTGTGTGTAGAGAGAGAGAAACACAAATTCACACTCAATATTCAAATATTCCTAACACTCACCCCTGCTTTATATAGAAGCTGGATAACATGGATAGGTGCTGCATTCACATCTTCTGATTTGTATGCACTGTCCATTGGGAGATTTTGCTCCAGAAGCTTGAGATGTAGAATTATTTGAGATGTGAATTACTAAATTTAGAAAAAATAAAAATAAAAATAAAAACTACAAAACTTATTCACAATGGAATGCTTGAAGCATAGTACCTGCAGATTATCACCAAAGAGTTTCAATTGAGCTGTTGCTTCATCATCCCTGATTCCAATATATGCTTCAAAGGAAGCCTAAAAGAAGTGCAACACAATTACTAATACTGATTCACAAGTTCAAAGATAGCGTAATATGTCTTTTCAAGTGGGATAATGCTAGCATGTTTCCAGTGAATTTACACTGAGGAATGATTTATATTTGCTTATTCATGATAGTGCAAAATAATTTAGAGATTCAACCTAGAACATGGTATCCATATCCAATAGATGATTTCACAAATATGATTCAACCTTAATTGCACCAGAAATTGGTCCATTAAGCTCTGGCTGGTCAAAGTTACTTTATGCTTTCAGCAAAGCAACTTTACATACTTAATCTTTTGGAAGCTTACATTATCCTGGCAAGTGTTACTATTTTAATATATGGGATATATGAAATAATGACAAGGGTCATCAAAAGATATTTTAGATACAGTTGTACTACAATCTTCCCTCGATGAACTCATCCAGTCAATCTCAAATTATGCAGGAGTACCTCAAACTATTAAGAACCACAGAGAATTCAGGGGATGCAACCATGAAAATCATCAATGTGTGTGTCCCTTATAAAATCTGACAGTAAATACTGTCATTCTTGGTAATGAATAGAATTTTGTCTATGACAAACCATACCATGACACTGATCTCCAGATCTAAATTTGAAATTACATAAATGAAAATAGAATTTTTTTTTATTTTTTATGTCCATTGTCAAACTACTTCATTAATATGCTATAGTTTTGAGAAGTATTAATCATTCCAATATGAAAAAACCATTTAAGTTTAATATAATTATAGGACTTAAATTGTATAAGATATACAAAGCCTCATTGTTAAGACTTACCTTATATCCAAAAAGTTTATCCTCATAAGTTTCATATGGACCAATAGTGACATCCAACTTAGAGTCCTGCACGGAAAATAATAGAAGGTAAAAAATAACTTCATGATATTAAAATGTATCGCAATATAAACAATTTGGCAATAGGTTAAAACAATATAACACCAATAATACTTTATCACATCAAAAATAAACTTATAATCTTAAATATAATTCTTTGATTTTAATCAGCTAGAGGCGGTTAAGAGAAACAATCATGATGTTTTCTATTTTGTTTTACAAAGGATTTAACTTATGAACTAAATGCTATACAGGAGAGGAAAGAAATAAACATGGAAGAAACCAAATATCATCAAAATATCATGAAAGTAGAGTAGCATGTCCATGTCTATGTGCATGACTAAGAACACTGGAACCCTGATAAAAATTAGCATTCTTTGAATAAAATTTGTCGTTTACATTACTGAAGCTAATAATACAACATCAGTTTTTTGATATAGAATATCTAAATATTGGACTTATTTTGATACATGAGAGTAACTACTAACTAGATATATTCAGTATTCACAACAAATCTTATCAACTTGCCTACAACTTCGTGTGTGTTTGGATTGGCGGTGACAAAATTGATTTTGAATGAAATTGATTTTGCAGAATTGATTCTGGAGTAACATGATTTTTGTTTGAATAACACATATCAGAAAAGTAATTTTTTAAAAGAATGTTGTTTGGATACTTTGAATCAAAATTGATTTTGAGGGTATAATGACCAAATTGTTTATAATAACCTTGTTTGGTTTGATAGAAACCAAATAAATATTGCTTTAAACATAGTAAAATTTCAGGTTTTAATTCGTAGCCAATCAATACCAGTTTTTTTTTTTATATATTTGGGCCAAATTCTAAGATTTGCCTCTGTTTTAGTAGTTTTGCTTTCAGGGTCATAAGTAGGGTTATACAACTTAAATCATGCACCACTTGTCCAACAAAAAAATGAAACATAATAGATTCAACTGTTAATTCATATTAAAATTATCCATTCAACAATACCAGTTTACATTTAAAGTCAAGAATATTTTCTATATAATCCATTTATAGAGTGACAGAAGTGTTTTGAACATACTACATAAATATTTAATCTGTGTTAGATCAAGTAAATTGTTTACAAAGATGTCAAAGAAATCCAGATTTTAGTATTAAGTTTAGGTCTCTACCTGGATTACTATTAATTTTCTCTCAAGTTTAAAATTCATTATTAATTCTTATTTTTAGGCTTTCTATATCTAATTGTTTACTTAGCTTTTATTGTGTTCAAATGCACTATCAGATTTTCCAAGCCCAAAGCAAGCCACTAAACAAGGCAAAATAAAATTCCAAGGATTGCAAAACCCCACAAAAACACACTAGCAATTTTTAAATGTTTATTTACTCTTCGATAGGTGATCAAGAGTATGAACTTTGAACGGTTTGAACTCATATTAGACAGATTTATAAATTTCACAGAATAATAGTAAGTGTGTCAAGAATGCATTGAAACATAAAAGTTTTTCATCTCTTCAAATGTAGCGTTCTGATTGTTGCAGGTGAAGCACCTGGAATTTATAATGGATGAGCAACAAAGGATCAGTGCTATTACTTCTCCCTCTAACTCTTCTTCTACATTATCTCCTAAAAAATATGACGTTTTTCTAAGCTTTCGTGGTGAAGGCACCCGCAGAAACTTCACAAGCCATCTATATAAAGCTTTGAATGAAGAGAAAATTGAAACCTATATAGACAATTGGCTTGAAAAGGGAGATGAAATCTCATCAGCACTCATCAAAGCCATCGAAGATTCTCATGTATCTATTGTCATCTTCTCAGAGAACTATGCTTCCTCAAAGTGGTGCTTAGCTGAACTCAGCCATATTGTGGAATGCAAGAAAGGTAAAGGACAAATTGTCATTCCTGTGTTCTACAATATAGATCCAACCCATGTGAGGAAGCAGACTGGAAGCTACAAGCAAGCCTTTGCAAAATATGAGGGAGATCCCAAGTGCAACAAATGGAGAGATGATCTCACTGAAGCAGCCAATTTAGCTAGGTGGGACTCTCGAACATACAGGTAAATAGAATGAATTGAGAGTGATTAATTTTTTTGAAAGAAAAAATGAGAAAGACAATGTATTCTTTTAAATTGAGTTGTTGCCAAATTTGATTTTAAATTGAGCATACTTTTGTAATACAACACTTTTCATGGTAGTTTGCCTAAGCAGTTCGATGCATAGGAAAATCAGAGGCATTAATTATCTTCTCTAAGTCATTGGATTTTCATTCCTCAACTATATATGTTTTTGTTTCTTTCTCTACTATAAGGATGAGCCCTGACGCAACTATAAAGTTGTACTTTGGTGACCAGTTGGTCATGGGATCAAATTCGAAAACAACCTATTTGCATATGCAAGGATAAGGTTACTTACATTGACTCTCCCACATACCTTCATATAGTGAGGAGCCTTCTGGCATTAGGGTATGTTAATTTTTTTAGTTTACATGTTTACTACACTACCACATTGATCATAGATTATGTTTGACTTATAGTATAGTTTTTTTTTTTTTCTCTCTTTGGAGTTAGTTTGACTTATAATATATCATTTATTTCTTCAATTCCTACGGATAAAAAAAATATCATTTATTTCTTTGTTACTTTTTTCATATGCTAGGACTGATCCTGAATTCCTTAAGGACATTGCTGAAGATGTTTTGCAAAAATTGGCTCCTAGATACCCAAACCAATGTAAAGGACTCATTGGAATTGAGGAAAGCTATGACCAGATAAAAGCGTTACTAAAAATTGGGTCAAGTGAAGTTAAGACCCTTGGAATATGGGGAATGGGTGGGATAGGTAAGACCACCCTTGCTACTGCTTTATATGACAGACTGTCTTATGAGTTTGAAGGTCGTTGCTTCCTCGCAAATGTAAGGGAAAAATCAGACAAGCTTGACACTTTACGTGAAGAACTTTTTTCTGAGTTGTTAAAGAATAAAAATCATGGTTTTGATAATTTTGACATGAGTAGGCTTCAATGTAAAAAAGTTTTCATTGTGTTGGATGATGTTGCTACCTTGGAGCAATTAAAAAAACTTTTTGTAGAATATGATTTATTGGGATAAGGAAGTAGAGTCATTGTTACAACTAGAAATAAGCAAATACTTGGCCTAGTTGATGAAATATATCAGGTCCAGGATTTGAGTTTTCATCACTCTCTTCAGCTTTTCTGTATGACTGCTTTTGGAGAAAAACAACCTAAAGATGGATTTGGAGAACTATCAACAAGAGTGGTTTCTTATTGCAAAGGTATTCCTTTGGCTTTAAAATTTATGGGTGCAAGTCTTCATTCAAGAAGTAAAGAATTTTGGGAATGCGAATTGGAAAAACTTCAAAAGATTCCAAATATGGGAATTTATGAGGTATTAAAATTAAGTTATGATGATTTAGATCGTACTCAGAAGGACATATTTCTAGACATTGCATGCTTCTTCAAAGGAGGAGAAAGAGGTTGGGTAACAAGACTATTGGAAGCTTTTGATGATTTTTTCCCAGCATCTGGGATAGAAGTCCTTTTAGATAAAACTCTAATAGCAATTTCAGATGACAACAAGATAGAAATGAATGAATTGATACAGGAAATGGGTTGGGAAATTGTTCATCAAGAATGTATCAAAGACCCTGGAAGGCGAAGTCGACTATGGAGGCATGAGGAAGTGCATGACGTGTTGAAACATAACAGGGTAAATGGAAAATGCAATTGCTTCTATTTGATAATACATGTATCTTTTACAGTGTAGCAAGTATGATAAGCTTTGCTAATTATTATTCTTTTTGTTTTGCTAGGGAACTGATGTCGTTGAAGGCTTGATTATAGACTTATCTAAATTAACTAGAGATCTATATTTGAGCTCTGATTCCCTTGCGAAGATGACTAACATGAGATTTCTTAAAATCCATAGAGGGTGCCAGTGGAGTAGCAGATTTAGTGTGTACCTTCAAAATGGCCTTGAGTCATTATCTTATAAATTGAGGTACCTTGAGTGGGATGGATTCTGTCTTGAGTCGTTGCCATCTAACTTTTGTGTTGAACAACTAGTAGAGCTTCGGATGCCTCGCAGCAAGCTAAAAAAGCTTTGGGATGGGGTTCAGGTATGAATGTGGCTATGCAAACTACATTTTGCTTATGTTTCACTTTTAGCTAAGGTTTTGTTTATGAATTTAACAATTTTTTAACAATGTGATGCATCTTTCTTATTACAGAATCTTGTGAGTTTAAAGATAATTGACCTTAAGGACTCCCAAGACCTGATTGAGATCCCTGACTTATCTATGGCAGAAAAACTTGAAAGTTTTTCTCTTTTTGGTTGTAAAAGCTTGCGTCAGCAACATCCACTCATGTTATCTCTTCCGAAGCTTACAAATTTGATTTTAAGTGGATGCAGAGAGATTGAAATCCTTAATGTTGTTTCAAAATATCTCCGTGAACTCAATCTTGATGGTTGTTTATCTCTTAAGGAAATCTCAGTGACATCGGAGGAAATGACAGAATTGAACTTATCTGGCTGCAGAGTGATTCAAAGCTTTAATGCTAATTCAAAATCGCTCAGTGCACTTTATTTGAATGGTTGTTCATCTCTCAAGGAAATCTCAGTGGCATCAGAAGAAATGACAAAATTGAACTTATCAGAGTTGTTGAATTGGTCACTTTTTGTCTTTAGGAGAGTTAGACCTAAGTGGAACTAATGTTGAGAGCTTGTCTGCAAACATCAAAAACCTTTCAATGTTGAAAAAGATTTTCTTGATTAAATGCAAGAAACTTGTGTCTCTGCAGGAGCTTCCACCATCCTTGGGAATGCTTTTGTTAGATGATTGCAAGAAACTTGTGTCTCTTCCAGAGCTTCCACCATCAGTGAAAGTGGTGAGTGCTTTGAATTGCAATTCTCTAGAGACAGAGATCACTCAACAACTAGTGTTACAACACTTGTTACAGAGCCGTATACCCTACTTACACAAACATGCCCATGATGATTATGACATGTTACTACCAAGTGGGTATATCATGTTCCCCGGAGACCATGTCACGAATGAGTGTGGGTTTCATACAACAAAGAGTTCGATAACTATTCCTTATCTTCCAATATCTCACTTGTGCGGTTTCATTTATTGTATCATTCTTTCTGGGGAACTATCATTGAGGTCGCTTTTACAGTGTCAATGTTCTATTTATCAAAATGGCACAGAGGTTGGCAGGAAATTGAAGAATATATACGATGCAAATTTAACTTCCGATCACATGTCATTTTGGTATCATGACATCAGCAAAATTGACCGAATAGGTGCAGTGTTTGATCATTTCAGCAACACAACATTTAAATTTGAAATTGAATTATTTCATGAAGAGTGGATAAAAGGGTGTGGGGTCTTCCCAGTATATGTCTCAGAATCGGGGTTGAAGCTGATATCTAGTAGTAGCAAGGAAATTTTGGAATGGGAATCCATTACTCAAATATCTGATAATGAGTCACAGCATAGAGCAATTGTGTAACATTCCAAAATTTTAAGACTAAGAAAAATAAATAGATGATTGTGTGGAAATATAGTGTAATAGCCTTAAAAATATTGAAAAATATAATTAATTTAAATTAGACTATCTAGTGGCTTGAAGTGCTCTGAAAAATAAATAAAACCATTAGGAAAAACTCAATCTATTTATACTATATAAAAGCTGAAACACAAGCTTAGAAGCTGCCATTTG
Source organism: Pueraria montana var. lobata (assembly GCA_026413185.1). Taxonomy (NCBI): domain Eukaryota; kingdom Viridiplantae; phylum Streptophyta; class Magnoliopsida; order Fabales; family Fabaceae; genus Pueraria; species Pueraria montana. Next base: position 7,523,266 of record CM048655.1, read on the forward strand.
GATTGCTTTTCTATCATTTCATACCACATCAGCAATTTAGCACAACTGTCAACATGGGTCGTATATAAAAGCTTTTTGCTGTGTGAATAATACATAGAAGCTGAAAAACAAACGTTCTTTTATTCAAAAAAACATAAACAGTTCCATGTCTCATTTACAACCATTAATGGGTTAAATAAATAATTAATTTCTAGCAACAATCAACAGTTTCAGAAATGATTAGCTAACAACCGTTATTCTTCATGAATTTAGGAATGCCATGATGATTCATTTCAGCACAGAAAATATGATACCAAAGACTCCCATACCAGAACAGGAAATGTTAATAATACAGGGAGCTGGTGTAAATGTATTACAGCACCATATTGCCCTTGCTATAGATACTACCATCACCCAATGCAGCAAAAATGGCGTGTTCAGTTGAGACATACTAGCACAAACAAGGCACCACCAAGAGCTATAACTTCAGCACAACACAAGCAGTTGAATAAGGCAATTTATTCGCAAAAGTGTTTTATCACCTAAATGTTCAGAGTACTGCATTTCAGATTTCTGATTTCAAGAACATGACTCAATTCAAAATTTACCATCTTTTATTTTATTTTATTTTTATTTCCTTCAATTGTCTAACTATTGGTTTCATTATTTTTTCTGTCTTTTGTTACCTCAGTCACTTATAATTCTTGGAAAAGGACAATTCAATTGCTTTACATCTCCAGCCTCTAACATCCTCTGACAAACACGTTTCATGTCTCTTGACTTTTTGACTTTGTATACTGTAGCGTGTATATATACTGTATAGCTGTAATAATTGGGATCAACTTGAATATAATTGTACTACTCCCCTCTTTTGCTTGAACTATATATATGCATCCCACGAAGTAATTCTCGGTTGGGTTGACATCAAATTCAAATATTGGACTTGTTTATTTAAACTTATTTGTTAAAAAAAGTATTTTTTTAAATAAAATAAGTAGTTTTTTATTTTATTTTTTAATGTGTTTGTTTAAATTATTTCTACTTAAAAAAATAATTTTCTGTTTTTTTCAAAGCACTTTTTTTACAATTGTTTTTTTTTTTTTTTAAGTTTAAACAAAAGGTCCGTCATGTCTCTTACAGCCCTTGGTGTTGATGGCTCGGCATAATTATGGCAAGCTAAGTACTAAGTAGTATTATAAACTAATACAATGCAGTATGTGTTCAAGTGTGTGTAGGTATGTAGAAGTTTGGTTCTTCATTTAAAGGTTGACTATGCATTGACTTGGCTTGTTGTTAGTTTTATCTTCTAATAGCTGTATTGAAATTTGTGGTACTTTTGAAGTTCAATTTTCTTTGTTTTTCTCTTTTCTTTGTTCAAGTTGCATATACTATGCTTCTGAGAAGTTTCACTTCGTCTCCTGTTAGGTCGTCTCTTGGTCAAGCTCAATGGCTCCCATGTCATGAGATCAATTTATATGCAAAGTCTAGTTTTTTAAAATTTTGCCTACTTGCTAACAAAGTCTTTATAGATATATATGTATTTCACATTAGAGCCTTCTAAATGACACACACACACAATGCATAAAAAAAATGACACACAAAAAAGAAACAAAAAACTCTTCATTGATGCAGAAAACTTTTTTTTTTTAATTGGTTTAGAATTCAAAAAATAGTTTATCAAACATAATAAATTTCTAAAAATATAAATATATTGAGTGCATAAATATATGGCAGTCGTTGAAACGGAAAATGTTTCTTTTCAACTGAATTATATTTATATATACATATCATTTTTAGGAATAGAATTGACGAGAGAATTGACAAAAAAAAAAATGTATGATTACTAATTAACACTAGATATTGACTCGCACATTGCGTGGTTTTATAAATAAATGTGTATGATATGATTTAGACATATTAAAAATATTTAAAAAAATAAATATTACATTAAATTATAAAATTAAATAATTATAAAATATGTGTTAAAATAGAAAGAAAAAAACATAAGGTTTATATGTATAAAACATATGTTTGTTAAAATTTAGGAGACTAAGATTGTTAGGATAATGTGAATGATACGATTGTAAGTGTAATTAATGTGGTTGTTGAATATGAGGATAAAACTAATTACATTAGCATTATATAATAAGATCTTTAAGGATAACATTAAGATTAATAAAGTGAACTTGACGTGAATGAAGAACAAAAAATTATTTATATAATGAAAGAAAAATAGGAAATCATTATGTAAAATTTTATTATTAAATGGATTTTTGACATTCTTTTTTTGCATGCCAGTGGTTGTTGAAATTTTTTTCTTGAGTCTGGTCACTTTAAATTTGATTATTAACTCTTCATCAGAAAAATATTAAAACATGTTTATATAATAATAATTAATATGCTGTATCTATAACTTTATTTAGAGGCAAATAATTTAAATTATAATAATAATAACATTGCAAAGAAATTTAAATTTACAAATCATTTACTAACAAGTTATAATAATAAAAAAAAAATTAAAGTAGGAGGGTGGTCACAGGGATGTGTTTATCAAGAAAAAGTTACTATGGTTTAAAATAACACTTTTAAATATCCACTTTATTTATATTTTATTGATTTGACTGTTTATCATAAATATTAAGATTGAGAATATTAAAAATAAGTATTAGTACATCTATCTATATCTATATCTATCTATCTATATCTATATCTATATCCTATACATTTCCCACTCACTTTCAAGAAAACTTTGGCCACATGTCAATTTTTGGTGACTTTTGCCACATGTCAACTTATGGTGCAATGCATTGTGCAACACTATTCTATTGTCTTGATAAAAAAGGAAATGTTCATTTGAATTTAAAATTCAAATAAAAAACATTAATTAATTGTCCATTAATCTATTTTAATTGATTGTCCCATAAAATAAATATGGTAACTTTTTATTTATTATCACAATTTTTATAATTATGGCAATTAAGGTGATTCTAACTGATATATATTCTAATTTGAATTAATTAATGTAATTATGACCAATATATTGAGCATTCTTTGTATTTTTATCTCATTGGGATTCTTTTTACGTCTATATATACCAAATATTAGAATTGAAGGTCTCCCCGTATGGTCATCTTCTTCTATATCTTCCTTTGATTTGTTTAGGGGGCAACATATGGTGATACTAAAAATGATCAGCTCTCGGTCATTTTATTATGAGAAGTTTTCATTATTTGTGTTTAGGACATACTTTGATTGTATTGTCAAAGGTAAGCAATGAGTTTATTTTATGGTTCTTGATTATTTTTATTATTCTCAATTGCATTATCACAGTCTTGCTTATGGACTGTATTTGCTTTTGTAGCTCTTGCTTGCTGTGTTTCTTAATGACGACGTTTCATCTACACATGTTCGCCTCACAGATGAAGAAGGGACGGATTGTTCAACTCCGTCTTTCAAATAAAGATCAAAGCAACAATTAGATTTCATTTTTCTTTTTACAAGAAATTAGATTTCATATTCGTTATTTAGAATATAATCACTACAAGAAATGAATGCAATAGTGACAAAATTTAGTGACGAAAAATGATTTTTCATCACTAATACCAGCGTCACTAAAGTTTTACTGACGATTTTTTATAAATTACATGTAAATTATTTTGTCACTAAAGTTAATTATTTTTGTAGTGAATGTACATAACTATGGATGTATGTAAGAAACACAACTTAAGTTGTATTTTGTTTTCTATTTTAAAGGATTATGAATTGATAATTAGTAATTTTGTAAATCCAATTTTGTTAATTAAATTGTTATTTTTTAAAATAAATCTAGATGTGCATTCTCTTTATTTGTTACTAATATTTCTATTTAATTCCTTATTTAGAATATGATGAAATAGACTACTTTGCAACATAATTGGGTGGATGTATGAGTAGTAGTATAAGAACTATATATTTTTAAATCAATTTTTTGACTACAAACATTCAACACAAAATGATTATCATTTATCCTTAATTATTTGTATAGTTATATTTGTTACATTAATAAATTTAGTTTTAAAAAAATTAAGTTTCAAAATAAATTATTTGTATAGTATTATATAAAAAAATTCTCACATTAAATATTAATTCTTTCATATGCCAAAATATTATTTGAGATCATTTCTACTTTTAGATATCAGTAAATCAAAATAAATTAATGTGACTAATGTAATTAATATTAATTTTTATCAAACAAATGAAATTAGACAAATTCATTTCAAATTATTATTTTTTAAATTATTATTGCATTGATTTTAATAGTTTAAATGAGATTAAAATCATCTGAATTTCTTTTTAATTTTACATAGCAAAACATCATTTGAGATACACTTATATAATATCAAAATTTTTGCTTTTATATAAATATAATAATAATTGAGGTTTTTCCTGCTTTTATATACCAACAAATCAAAATTCATTAATGTAATTACTATTAAATAAGTTGTACATAAATAAAATCAAGTAAACAATATTCTAGATTCTTATTTTTTTAGTTATTATTGCATCAATTTCATTGAATTTATATGAAAATGCAAATTGTTTGACATTTTTTTTTTGCTTTTTTATACCAAATTTGTAATAAAGCTTATATTGATTATCCTGAAAATAAGACCTCAAATGTGTGTTATAACCAATGTGTGGTTGCTTTGCATCAAACCAAACAAGGGAGTAAAGATCCTCTGCATTTCCTTTTCTCTCCATTTCTTCCATTACTAGGCATTTGAGAAAATAAATATCACTCTCCATAAAGTGTGTATCATCTCCATTTCATTTATTTTCTCAAAAGTTTATAAAATGGAAGAAATGGAGGAAAAAAAAAATGGAGAGAATCCATTCCCCAAACAAGGTTGAAGTCTAACATGCATGGTTTAACTTCTATTATTAATACGCACTGCTAGAACATTAACTTAATTAGCCTTAAACAACCTAGGCTCTGAGAAAAGCATTGACATCAAATGGAGAAAGAAACTTATATGCAAAGCACATATTCACAACAACATAGAAAGTGAAGCAGATGGCTGCAATTACAAATTAAACCAACATGTCAGTTAAAATTCGCAAATCTAACAACTGAAAGTAGGTCTACTTAGATTAAAAGGAGATTTTTGGATGACCAATCTTAAAGGAAATTAGAATCTTATGCCCCGAGAACAATTGTGGGCTTAACAAAAGCAAGCTTGACCAATAATGTATACACATTTAAGGGGGAAAAATACACATTTAAGGGGGGAAAAACACATTATTTTTCATCATAGGCAACCACAGAACCACTCATGTTTTGAAGTCCATAATCTTTTTTCTCAGGAACCTTTCACATTCTTAACCCATTCTCTTTCAGCTAAAACATGGGAAAACAAGAAATCAAATTAGTCATATCCTTTCATCTCTATTATTTGTACTAGGAGATAAATTTGAAAACGGAGAAAAAGAGCTTACCACAGAGCCAATCCAACTTCTTGGAACGGAGAAGAATCCTCAGATTATTTACTTCAACACAAGAGCTTTTCGGGTGCATCAGAGAATAATTAGACAACAATTATATAGTGGGGTTCTAGTGGGTCCCACATTCTCTGAGCAAATAATCAACGTATAGCTTTGGATGAATCCAAGGGTTGAAGATTGTTTGACTGTAGACAATCCAAAACCCTCTTGGCTTATCTTGGGTAGATCGATGCAAATGGTTTTAAATTCTTCTAGCGCATACTTCAAACCTCACTTTGTTTTTCACGTAGAATTTTGTTTCACTCACTAATCGTCAATTTTGGTGATAGATGTACCCAGTTGTGGTCCCTTTGTGACCTGAGATGGTATCTTTGTGATAAATTCCTTGCTCCTGATAGTAGATACCGTGTTAATTATATGATTAGAAAAATGTTAGCTGCAGGCATTAAAATATGTAAGAGGAACACAGTTAGAACATGTATATATGAAGCATACATTTATCTCAAATAGAACAAACAGTGTTTATGATAAAAGCTATAAATAGGCTTTGCGGTCCATAGTGGTCCTACTCGACTCGAACAGGATTACCTCCTGTAGAGGATACTTAAGGTCTATACCAAGATAAAAAGAAAGTATAAATGGTACTAAAAAATGGGCAAAATTTCTTAATAATTTATTCAGTGATTTTCTTGCTCTTGTGTTTCTAGAGTTTCTTGCACAAAGAGCATTCTACATTTCAATATTCCATTCAGTGCTTCCATGATGCCCAAGTAACTAGCTATTGAACCAATTGAAAGTGGTGGACATAATTGGCTGCAGCTGCACAAATGCTTATAATAAATATCATCTGTGAAGCTGTGTCCTCTTGGATGGCTTATTTCTACATTAATTCATGTGTATTGGATATTGAAACATTTGCTTTTCTCCCACATTAGCAATGTCACTGCATTGCTTTCTCGAGCACTATAGTTCTATTAGACCCGTCAGTCCTGATCCATGAATGCTTTTATCAGGAATAAGATGTCCTTGTGTTGTGGGCTGTCCTAGACCACTCACGTATTGAGCATCACTTTCTCATAATTAGGCCATTAAAACTCATAAGGTAGTTGCTATTTGCAGCTCCTATATTTACTTATACACCCTTTCTTTAAATTTCCCAAACTACCCTCCTAAATACCCTCTCATCTCTCTCACCTTCTCTTTTGTTCGCCCTAGGGCTGCATCTCCAATGTCACCAAATCCGCCACCCCCATACCACTAGCATCCCTCGGCATCACACCAAACCAAAGCATTTAACTCTTGTGATCACAGCAAGCCATGAACCAGAGTTAGTGTTCGTCGAGCCAACCTTAACCCACGACAACTACCAGCTACAATGACCACCACGTCACTGGTCCACCACCACTATGTGCAGTGATTGTTCCTCCTTCGTGAGCGGCAATGAGGCCTTCTCTTGTGTGTAAGGTTACGGCGTCGAATCCCCATTCTTCTTGCACAAACTACTTCTAGCTAGCAGCTTCTAAAATGGGGTTATGACTTATAATGATCCCTTTTGTGCATAGAGTTATTTTTTTCTTTTTAAATTTTATTATTATTTTTCTTCTTCCCAGTTCTATAACACAATGGGGCCTAATAGCCTTTAGTTGAATGGAAGTTCTTCAATAACAAGAAGAACTCGGTGGTGGCAAAATTTGTGTTGAAGGTAGGGAATGATAGGGAGTAGGAAGAATAGCAAAAAGAGAGGTCATTTAACCATCTTGGGTTGGAGAAGAGACTTCTGGAAAATAGTTTCCGGAATGTACTGCATTCTGGAATCTAATTTCTGGAACTTGTACACATTTATATTCCAGAGTTTTCTTTTCGGAAAAGGATACCTCGGGAAAAAAATTATAAAAGGGAGGTGTAATAGTAAAATAGGAGGTGAATTTAGTAATTGCCAACTCATAATCCCATTACACTGAACCCATGCACACTTGATTCCTTGGCTGGACCCAATTTAATGACTTATTTCATTACATCATTTTGATATGGTACATCTCCAACATGCATAAAGCAAATGTCACGTTCCAGCTGCTTAATCCAAGCCAAATTCCAGCCTAATATATAGGTGAATATTAATGAAAATTATTAAGATTAATGAAAATTTAAATAGAGTTATTATAAGGGTAGAAAAAGTATATCAAAAATTGTGTTTAAAGAGTAGAATGACAACTAAACTAAAACACTAATGTTGAGTTGTTAAATATTACTTACATGATAGACGCTACAATACACACTTTAGTATTTATATATTATAAATGGCTCGATGACGATAGATAATGGTGGAGTACAAGAAGTTATTATACCAATACATGGAAAATAAGCAAGAAATCAATACGGTGCACAATGTCGAGATTTGAAGGGAGGATATTTGGAAGAAGAAAAAAAACTCTGCAAAAGTTTGATATAAGCAAGAATAAATTTCCTTGGATTTAAGAAAATATGTAAGAGTTGCGATACTATTAATCTTTTTTCATTTTTGCAATCTTTTCTCTTTGTGTTATATGTTCTCTTTTCTAAGCCTATTTTCCACAGTGTATGACAAATAGGGATGACATCAGTGTGGGTGTGTGTAAGGTTCTATATCCGAGTGGATTCCTATAAGGTATTATAGCACTTGTCTTTGTATCAATCATTGAAACGCATCCCTCTCAAATCTAAAGCACCAAAAGATTCTTTTCTTTAATTCAAAAATTCATCTTTCTTGCTCCTTTCACCATTCTGATTCATTTCAATTTTTTGCAAGTTGTTAGAATTCATGGTTCATAGGGGAGAAAAGAAAGAAAAGTGATAAAGCTAAAAAAGTGGATTTACTCAAATGAGAAAATCAGTTTACAAGGAGTACACTATGACTTATATAGCCAATCTCAATAACATTAATATTCTATATCTCTAATAGCCCCCCACAAGCTGGAAGTGCAAATTAGCATTTCCAGCTTGGGATGAGTAATACAATCCAAGATAGAGGAAATACAATGCAACTAAGTAATGAAAAAATACAAGAAAAATATAAACCGTAATCACATCGACTAAACAAAAAAGTGGCAGCGACCAAGATTCATAACTCCTAAAAGTCTTCGACCTACTTCTGGGCCCCTTCGAACTTCTTCCAGCATCTCCAAAACATTCCCTCCAACAGAATCAAGAATCCCAATATTGGGCGCAACCATCAAATGCCAAATTAGGCAAGCAAAGCTTAACCACCAAGCAAAAGCCACAACTGAAGGCTTAACCACTTTGGCAAAAGCTAGAACTATCTCAATGCATAACCATCAAGATAGAACCTCAAGCCATAGGATCTTAAACAACAACAAAATATCACTGAAGCAAAACACCAAATAGTTGGTGTGCATAAAAAAAAACTACAACAAAAAAAGTAATATCAAAATATTGAAAAATAGCAATGAAGCAAATCACCAAACATTTGGTGTGCAAGAGAAGCTACATCCAAAAGAGAACCATGACCAATGAAGAAACCTCTTAATGAACCGAAAGTCATAGCAAAAATAGCATAGCATCAAACAAATTTCAAGTCTAGCGATTGCAGTAGACTTCAGAAATCAACACAACAACAACGCATAAACCAGATCTTGCGTTCAGCACAAGATCGAAACTAGATCGCCACAAATAGATCAAGGAGTGAAGAGTGAAAACCATTACAAACAACAACAGATCTACGCTCTTCATGATATAAGTCTTTATCTTCTAGAAATTTCCAATGATGCGAGAACACAAAGTGTGTGCGATTGCAAGGGGAACCGACGAACCAATTCAATCAAGCAAATTGAGCTTATCAACAAAATCATCACCAAGAACAAGTATCAAATTACTAGAACAAGAATTGCTTCTTGCAAACAGGAACAAATTTGATGGATGCAAACCAAAAATGGGAATAAGAAGTCAAACTAATTAAGAAACTAAGTGTAGATTTTCTAGTTTTCAAAAATTAGGGAAAAATTGATGTGAAATCAGAAAAGAAATTTTTGTTTTGAAACAATCAATATTTTGAATTGTAATATAATAAAAAATGAGAGAAGTTTCTATTAGAATTTTCTTGGAAAAAAAAAGGAAGGAAGGAAAATGATAAGTATTGAATGACAGCGGAATATATTATTCGGGCTGGTTGGTATGGCTCTGATACCATGTTAGAATTCGTGGTTCAGAGGGGAGAAAAAAGAGAAAAGTGATAAAGCTAAAAAAGTGGATTTACTCAAATGAGAAATTAGTTTACAAGGAGTACACTATGGCTTAATACAGGTCAATCTATTATAGATAATGCAAAGTCCGAAAGGAGGGTGCATTTACATAAGGAGTTGAAGGATAAAATCAATGGAAAGAACTCATCGCATTGACTACATTGTTGCACTGACATAACCGGGTGGTTACTGAAGTGAATCCGGCACAACCCAGGGGCAAGAAGTAGTCAAACTGGCATGGGGATCTTCTATGATAGCAGTGGAACATTGACCATATTAAGGAGTTACAAGGTTGGCTGGGTGGTGAAAAGAGAAGGGAGCGAGGGATAGGTCATGGGTTCTGTAACACCGTGTTACATTAACACAACCCATGCTGATTTATTTATTTATTTTAATTATTATGAAAATGCGAGTAAATTTTTGGCATTGTTTCAAGATGTATAAAATAAAAAATCTAGAAATAAAGAGAAGCTTGTAAACAATTACATAAAGAAACATGATCTTCTTTTATTAGAACCGGTTCGTAATACAAAATAAATACAAAATTTGAAGATATAGGGAAATATGTACTAATTATCCCAACCCATAAAACAAATAACCTAGTCAAAGTAGTACACATTTTCTACCATAACCAAAACATAAATATAAATCAAAATTGATCTTTGAGTCTCGTATCTTCTAATCAGTCCTCGTAATATTAGCAACAGTACCAGTGCTTGATCACTTGCCATGACCATTATCTTCATTATCCATCCCGTGAGTACATACACAGAAAACAAAGATAAATGAGTGAGGATTTGATTTCAAACTTATCTATATGTTGATGGCAGAATGACTACCGTCAATCATAGAATTGACTAGACTTTATGGGGGACCTGGTGTTTATCTAGTGATAACATCTTAACCCTCAAGACATAGTATGGACCCTGATTGGAAGTGATTGGGAGTACATACGCCTCAACCCATGGCAAAAGCCTTCATCTTTCACAGATGAACTCAATTTATCTCAACTATATATAAACCCGCACGTTGTGCGGCTACTTAATATCTTTGAAAAAAATAAAATTTATATTATAAAATATTTTTTATTCAGATGAATTTTTTAAATAATTAATAAGCAATCAACACATGATTCTATTGATGTTAATACTTTAGTGTTCAATAGTTTAAAGCTAGTAATAAGAAGAAAAGATTTATTTAACAAATCTAGTTGTCCAAAAAACAAAAACAAAATATATTTCAAAAACACAAGATTATTCATGTTTTACTGATAATTACACTGGTATCATAGAAGACTTTCACTTGTATATTGAATTTCAAAATGTTAAAAAATGTATGAATATGTAATTAATTTTCAGAAACAAAATTTTCTATATCGCTACAAAATTTTCTATATCGTTGCATGTAGTGGAGTTTGTTGTTGCAATGTTTTTAAAAGTACAAATTGTATATAAGACTTGGAAATATTAAATAAGTTACTATAAAATTTGTTCAAAATAGTTGAATGTTGAAAATTATTTTGCATTGAGTGATATGCAATGTTAGTGAGCATTTGTTGAAATGTCATAAAATTTTAAATTAATTTTAATATAAAAATATTCAAATAAGATAAAAAAAATGTGTTTTTTGTTTTTTTTTGTTTTCACAAAGGATATAACCCAATTGATAATCGGAGGCTAATATCTTTCGCGATGTAGACATTATCGAAGTAGGTTTTGTCTCTCCTAATTAACATAGCTAGTCATCTCTATACACATGGCCAAGGACAACATTAAGAAGTCTAACTATCTATCAAATATGTTGTGATGTTGATCTATATGCATGGGTAATTAGGTGTTGGAAAAAATCATATTTTATTTTAATTTGTTGGATTTTTTGTGTGAAGAAAAAGGAAAAGATAAAGTAGAATTTGAATTTGCAGAACATCTTCCAATATTTTTAGTAATGTAAAAATTGAGAGAGTAATATATTTAATAAAGTATACAAGGTAACTAATTATTTAAATTTGAATTGAATTACTCGGTCATTATATGTCTCCTACATTTAAAATATAATAACCATATCAATTGACATTTTAAATTCTATTTTCAAAATTATAGGATATTCTTATGTATCAGAAGATAAAATGTTTAGTAATTAATTTGAAAATAGAATTCCACCAGTCTAATTATAAAGTAGTCTAGTAACAATTCTCAAAGTTTGTCACACATTCCGTTGTGATATGGCCCTCTAGTGACAGGGAATTTTAGTTTACTTCTCAATTTGGCAGGTTTGTACTGGTTGATATAGCCTAAACCTTGGTACCACTTCTGCTAATGAAAATGATCAATTTATTCTAAAAATAAGTTTAAAATATTATTTTTAATCTGAACCCTTTATTTCCACTTGAATCTAAGGGCTCGGATTTATTTACTAAAAAGTCACGTGACACCAGAAAGACAAGTTCTTCGATTTCTCCATCCTCCATTTCTCAGAAGCCTCTCACTTCGTTATCTCTTTTCTTCCTATCACCAACAGAGAGCCTCAAAGGACACCATGAGAGCAAATTCTTATGCTGCATTGCTTCTCTTTTGTTGCCCTCAAGCGTAATACTTTTTGTTGCAATGTGCAAATAGATGGGATACGGGAACGTGATGATCAGACTGCGGTAGAATGGCACTTTGAATCCTTTCAATTGGTGCCGAGGTGGTAGCCAAAACGAGACTTCAACTTTGAATCCTTTCAATTGGTGTCTTAATATATATGAGCTCTGATTGGAATGGCGATTTTTTATTACTATTTTAATTTAGTTCCCTGTGTAAGAACTTCAATGAATAATAAGTTTTGTTTTTTTGCACATGAATTGTTTGTTATAAAACCCGAATGTTCATTCATGGCTTCTTCAAGGAACAAGTGTATTTTTTGGACTTAGAGTTTAAATTATGTATGTTTTTTCGACAATAGCCCAATGCACACTGTCAAAGTTTCTTTATTGGTGATAATATGCTCCAAAACTAGGCATCTAGTAACAGTCCGGGGTAGACAAAATGTAATGCCACTGTTAAATATGTATACTACTGGGAAAATTATCGATGCCTGTAACTACAAGCAATTTGGAGTCTTTTAACTTATATTATGCTTCCTTTCTGTAACATCATTGGTAGCAGTATTTTTTTCACCCTCCTCCATTAATTCTCTTTAGCTCCAAGCCCACAAACAGAAATATAAAAGACATTGTTTTAATTCACCATTAATCAACGCTGGCTTAATTCACATGGCATGATTGTTTTGATGTTGTACTCCCAATCCAACATCATTTATGGGAGAAAGATGGCCATAACACAAAACCAGTATAATATATCAAGTCTCAAGGTCAAGTAATATCGCAACAAAGTGAGTGGCCAGACTGTATCGCATGAGACAGAGAAGTGGGAACTGGGAAGACGCCAGCCAAGACGGAGAAGCATTGATAACGGATGAGAAGAAGAGGTGAAGTCACAACAGTCCGGGGTAGACAAAATGTAATGCCACTGTTAAATATGTATACTACTGGGAAAATTATCGATGCCTGTAACTACAAGCAATTTGGAGTCTTTTAACTTATATTATGCTTCCTTTCTGTAACATCATTGGTAGCAGTATTTTTTTCACCCTCCTCCATTAATTCTCTTTAGCTCCAAGCCCACAAACAGAAATATAAAAGACATTGTTTTAATTCACCATTAATCAACGCTGGCTTAATTCACATGGCATGATTGTTTTGATGTTGTACTCCCAATCCAACATCATTTATGGGAGAAAGATGGCCATAACACAAAACCAGTATAATATATCAAGTCTCAAGGTCAAGTAATATCGCAACAAAGTGAGTGGCCAGACTGTATCGCATGAGACAGAGAAGTGGGAACTGGGAAGACGCCAGCCAAGACGGAGAAGCATTGATAACGGATGAGAAGAAGAGGTGAAGTCACAACAGTCCGGGGTAGACAAAATGTAATGCCACTGTTAAATATGTATACTACTGGGAAAATTATCGATGCCTGTAACTACAAGCAATTTGGAGTCTTTTAACTTATATTATGCTTCCTTTCTGTAACATCATTGGTAGCAGTATTTTTTTCACCCTCCTCCATTAATTCTCTTTAGCTCCAAGCCCACAAACAGAAATATAAAAGACATTGTTTTAATTCACCATTAATCAACGCTGGCTTAATTCACATGGCATGATTGTTTTGATGTTGTACTCCCAATCCAACATCATTTATGGGAGAAAGATGGCCATAACACAAAACCAGTATAATATATCAAGTCTCAAGGTCAAGTAATATCGCAACAAAGTGAGTGGCCAGACTGTATCGCATGAGACAGAGAAGTGGGAACTGGGAAGACGCCAGCCAAGACGGAGAAGCATTGATAACGGATGAGAAGAAGAGGTGAAGTCACAACAGTCCGGGGTAGACAAAATGTAATGCCACTGTTAAATATGTATACTACTGGGAAAATTATCGATGCCTGTAACTACAAGCAATTTGGAGTCTTTTAACTTATATTATGCTTCCTTTCTGTAACATCATTGGTAGCAGTATTTTTTTCACCCTCCTCCATTAATTCTCTTTAGCTCCAAGCCCACAAACAGAAATATAAAAGACATTGTTTTAATTCACCATTAATCAACGCTGGCTTAATTCACATGGCATGATTGTTTTGATGTTGTACTCCCAATCCAACATCATTTATGGGAGAAAGATGGCCATAACACAAAACCAGTATAATATATCAAGTCTCAAGGTCAAGTAATATCGCAACAAAGTGAGTGGCCAGACTGTATCGCATGAGACAGAGAAGTGGGAACTGGGAAGACGCCAGCCAAGACGGAGAAGCATTGATAACGGATGAGAAGAAGAGGTGAAGTCACAACAGTCCGGGGTAGACAAAATGTAATGCCACTGTTAAATATGTATACTACTGGGAAAATTATCGATGCCTGTAACTACAAGCAATTTGGAGTCTTTTAACTTATATTATGCTTCCTTTCTGTAACATCATTGGTAGCAGTATTTTTTTCACCCTCCTCCATTAATTCTCTTTAGCTCCAAGCCCACAAACAGAAATATAAAAGACATTGTTTTAATTCACCATTAATCAACGCTGGCTTAATTCACATGGCATGATTGTTTTGATGTTGTACTCCCAATCCAACATCATTTATGGGAGAAAGATGGCCATAACACAAAACCAGTATAATATATCAAGTCTCAAGGTCAAGTAATATCGCAACAAAGTGAGTGGCCAGACTGTATCGCATGAGACAGAGAAGTGGGAACTGGGAAGACGCCAGCCAAGACGGAGAAGCATTGATAACGGATGAGAAGAAGAGGTGAAGTCACAACAGTCCGGGGTAGACAAAATGTAATGCCACTGTTAAATATGTATACTACTGGGAAAATTATCGATGCCTGTAACTACAAGCAATTTGGAGTCTTTTAACTTATATTATGCTTCCTTTCTGTAACATCATTGGTAGCAGTATTTTTTTCACCCTCCTCCATTAATTCTCTTTAGCTCCAAGCCCACAAACAGAAATATAAAAGACATTGTTTTAATTCACCATTAATCAACGCTGGCTTAATTCACATGGCATGATTGTTTTGATGTTGTACTCCCAATCCAACATCATTTATGGGAGAAAGATGGCCATAACACAAAACCAGTATAATATATCAAGTCTCAAGGTCAAGTAATATCGCAACAAAGTGAGTGGCCAGACTGTATCGCATGAGACAGAGAAGTGGGAACTGGGAAGACGCCAGCCAAGACGGAGAAGCATTGATAACGGATGAGAAGAAGAGGTGAAGTCACAACAGTCCGGGGTAGACAAAATGTAATGCCACTGTTAAATATGTATACTACTGGGAAAATTATCGATGCCTGTAACTACAAGCAATTTGGAGTCTTTTAACTTATATTATGCTTCCTTTCTGTAACATCATTGGTAGCAGTATTTTTTTCACCCTCCTCCATTAATTCTCTTTAGCTCCAAGCCCACAAACAGAAATATAAAAGACATTGTTTTAATTCACCATTAATCAACGCTGGCTTAATTCACATGGCATGATTGTTTTGATGTTGTACTCCCAATCCAACATCATTTATGGGAGAAAGATGGCCATAACACAAAACCAGTATAATATATCAAGTCTCAAGGTCAAGTAATATCGCAACAAAGTGAGTGGCCAGACTGTATCGCATGAGACAGAGAAGTGGGAACTGGGAAGACGCCAGCCAAGACGGAGAAGCATTGATAACGGATGAGAAGAAGAGGTGAAGTCACAACAGTCCGGGGTAGACAAAATGTAATGCCACTGTTAAATATGTATACTACTGGGAAAATTATCGATGCCTGTAACTACAAGCAATTTGGAGTCTTTTAACTTATATTATGCTTCCTTTCTGTAACATCATTGGTAGCAGTATTTTTTTCACCCTCCTCCATTAATTCTCTTTAGCTCCAAGCCCACAAACAGAAATATAAAAGACATTGTTTTAATTCACCATTAATCAACGCTGGCTTAATTCACATGGCATGATTGTTTTGATGTTGTACTCCCAATCCAACATCATTTATGGGAGAAAGATGGCCATAACACAAAACCAGTATAATATATCAAGTCTCAAGGTCAAGTAATATCGCAACAAAGTGAGTGGCCAGACTGTATCGCATGAGACAGAGAAGTGGGAACTGGGAAGACGCCAGCCAAGACGGAGAAGCATTGATAACGGATGAGAAGAAGAGGTGAAGTCACAACAGTCCGGGGTAGACAAAATGTAATGCCACTGTTAAATATGTATACTACTGGGAAAATTATCGATGCCTGTAACTACAAGCAATTTGGAGTCTTTTAACTTATATTATGCTTCCTTTCTGTAACATCATTGGTAGCAGTATTTTTTTCACCCTCCTCCATTAATTCTCTTTAGCTCCAAGCCCACAAACAGAAATATAAAAGACATTGTTTTAATTCACCATTAATCAACGCTGGCTTAATTCACATGGCATGATTGTTTTGATGTTGTACTCCCAATCCAACATCATTTATGGGAGAAAGATGGCCATAACACAAAACCAGTATAATATATCAAGTCTCAAGGTCAAGTAATATCGCAACAAAGTGAGTGGCCAGACTGTATCGCATGAGACAGAGAAGTGGGAACTGGGAAGACGCCAGCCAAGACGGAGAAGCATTGATAACGGATGAGAAGAAGAGGTGAAGTCACAACAGTCCGGGGTAGACAAAATGTAATGCCACTGTTAAATATGTATACTACTGGGAAAATTATCGATGCCTGTAACTACAAGCAATTTGGAGTCTTTTAACTTATATTATGCTTCCTTTCTGTAACATCATTGGTAGCAGTATTTTTTTCACCCTCCTCCATTAATTCTCTTTAGCTCCAAGCCCACAAACAGAAATATAAAAGACATTGTTTTAATTCACCATTAATCAACGCTGGCTTAATTCACATGGCATGATTGTTTTGATGTTGTACTCCCAATCCAACATCATTTATGGGAGAAAGATGGCCATAACACAAAACCAGTATAATATATCAAGTCTCAAGGTCAAGTAATATCGCAACAAAGTGAGTGGCCAGACTGTATCGCATGAGACAGAGAAGTGGGAACTGGGAAGACGCCAGCCAAGACGGAGAAGCATTGATAACGGATGAGAAGAAGAGGTGAAGTCACAACAGTCCGGGGTAGACAAAATGTAATGCCACTGTTAAATATGTATACTACTGGGAAAATTATCGATGCCTGTAACTACAAGCAATTTGGAGTCTTTTAACTTATATTATGCTTCCTTTCTGTAACATCATTGGTAGCAGTATTTTTTTCACCCTCCTCCATTAATTCTCTTTAGCTCCAAGCCCACAAACAGAAATATAAAAGACATTGTTTTAATTCACCATTAATCAACGCTGGCTTAATTCACATGGCATGATTGTTTTGATGTTGTACTCCCAATCCAACATCATTTATGGGAGAAAGATGGCCATAACACAAAACCAGTATAATATATCAAGTCTCAAGGTCAAGTAATATCGCAACAAAGTGAGTGGCCAGACTGTATCGCATGAGACAGAGAAGTGGGAACTGGGAAGACGCCAGCCAAGACGGAGAAGCATTGATAACGGATGAGAAGAAGAGGTGAAGTCACAACAGTCCGGGGTAGACAAAATGTAATGCCACTGTTAAATATGTATACTACTGGGAAAATTATCGATGCCTGTAACTACAAGCAATTTGGAGTCTTTTAACTTATATTATGCTTCCTTTCTGTAACATCATTGGTAGCAGTATTTTTTTCACCCTCCTCCATTAATTCTCTTTAGCTCCAAGCCCACAAACAGAAATATAAAAGACATTGTTTTAATTCACCATTAATCAACGCTGGCTTAATTCACATGGCATGATTGTTTTGATGTTGTACTCCCAATCCAACATCATTTATGGGAGAAAGATGGCCATAACACAAAACCAGTATAATATATCAAGTCTCAAGGTCAAGTAATATCGCAACAAAGTGAGTGGCCAGACTGTATCGCATGAGACAGAGAAGTGGGAACTGGGAAGACGCCAGCCAAGACGGAGAAGCATTGATAACGGATGAGAAGAAGAGGTGAAGTCACAACAGTCCGGGGTAGACAAAATGTAATGCCACTGTTAAATATGTATACTACTGGGAAAATTATCGATGCCTGTAACTACAAGCAATTTGGAGTCTTTTAACTTATATTATGCTTCCTTTCTGTAACATCATTGGTAGCAGTATTTTTTTCACCCTCCTCCATTAATTCTCTTTAGCTCCAAGCCCACAAACAGAAATATAAAAGACATTGTTTTAATTCACCATTAATCAACGCTGGCTTAATTCACATGGCATGATTGTTTTGATGTTGTACTCCCAATCCAACATCATTTATGGGAGAAAGATGGCCATAACACAAAACCAGTATAATATATCAAGTCTCAAGGTCAAGTAATATCGCAACAAAGTGAGTGGCCAGACTGTATCGCATGAGACAGAGAAGTGGGAACTGGGAAGACGCCAGCCAAGACGGAGAAGCATTGATAACGGATGAGAAGAAGAGGTGAAGTCACAACAGTCCGGGGTAGACAAAATGTAATGCCACTGTTAAATA
The DNA here is from genome assembly GCA_026413185.1 of Pueraria montana var. lobata. Taxonomy (NCBI): domain Eukaryota; kingdom Viridiplantae; phylum Streptophyta; class Magnoliopsida; order Fabales; family Fabaceae; genus Pueraria; species Pueraria montana. Next base: position 7,542,144 of record CM048655.1, read on the forward strand.
TGTATACTACTGGGAAAATTATCGATGCCTGTAACTACAAGCAATTTGGAGTCTTTTAACTTATATTATGCTTCCTTTCTGTAACATCATTGGTAGCAGTATTTTTTTCACCCTCCTCCATTAATTCTCTTTAGCTCCAAGCCCACAAACAGAAATATAAAAGACATTGTTTTAATTCACCATTAATCAACGCTGGCTTAATTCACATGGCATGATTGTTTTGATGTTGTACTCCCAATCCAACATCATTTATGGGAGAAAGATGGCCATAACACAAAACCAGTATAATATATCAAGTCTCAAGGTCAAGTAATATCGCAACAAAGTGAGTGGCCAGACTGTATCGCATGAGACAGAGAAGTGGGAACTGGGAAGACGCCAGCCAAGACGGAGAAGCATTGATAACGGATGAGAAGAAGAGGTGAAGTCACAACAGTCCGGGGTAGACAAAATGTAATGCCACTGTTAAATATGTATACTACTGGGAAAATTATCGATGCCTGTAACTACAAGCAATTTGGAGTCTTTTAACTTATATTATGCTTCCTTTCTGTAACATCATTGGTAGCAGTATTTTTTTCACCCTCCTCCATTAATTCTCTTTAGCTCCAAGCCCACAAACAGAAATATAAAAGACATTGTTTTAATTCACCATTAATCAACGCTGGCTTAATTCACATGGCATGATTGTTTTGATGTTGTACTCCCAATCCAACATCATTTATGGGAGAAAGATGGCCATAACACAAAACCAGTATAATATATCAAGTCTCAAGGTCAAGTAATATCGCAACAAAGTGAGTGGCCAGACTGTATCGCATGAGACAGAGAAGTGGGAACTGGGAAGACGCCAGCCAAGACGGAGAAGCATTGATAACGGATGAGAAGAAGAGGTGAAGTCACAACAGTCCGGGGTAGACAAAATGTAATGCCACTGTTAAATATGTATACTACTGGGAAAATTATCGATGCCTGTAACTACAAGCAATTTGGAGTCTTTTAACTTATATTATGCTTCCTTTCTGTAACATCATTGGTAGCAGTATTTTTTTCACCCTCCTCCATTAATTCTCTTTAGCTCCAAGCCCACAAACAGAAATATAAAAGACATTGTTTTAATTCACCATTAATCAACGCTGGCTTAATTCACATGGCATGATTGTTTTGATGTTGTACTCCCAATCCAACATCATTTATGGGAGAAAGATGGCCATAACACAAAACCAGTATAATATATCAAGTCTCAAGGTCAAGTAATATCGCAACAAAGTGAGTGGCCAGACTGTATCGCATGAGACAGAGAAGTGGGAACTGGGAAGACGCCAGCCAAGACGGAGAAGCATTGATAACGGATGAGAAGAAGAGGTGAAGTCACAACAGTCCGGGGTAGACAAAATGTAATGCCACTGTTAAATATGTATACTACTGGGAAAATTATCGATGCCTGTAACTACAAGCAATTTGGAGTCTTTTAACTTATATTATGCTTCCTTTCTGTAACATCATTGGTAGCAGTATTTTTTTCACCCTCCTCCATTAATTCTCTTTAGCTCCAAGCCCACAAACAGAAATATAAAAGACATTGTTTTAATTCACCATTAATCAACGCTGGCTTAATTCACATGGCATGATTGTTTTGATGTTGTACTCCCAATCCAACATCATTTATGGGAGAAAGATGGCCATAACACAAAACCAGTATAATATATCAAGTCTCAAGGTCAAGTAATATCGCAACAAAGTGAGTGGCCAGACTGTATCGCATGAGACAGAGAAGTGGGAACTGGGAAGACGCCAGCCAAGACGGAGAAGCATTGATAACGGATGAGAAGAAGAGGTGAAGTCACGTGTGGGGTATTTAATTGCTTAATCTCAGCCGTTAGTTTAAAATAAAATAAAGGGTCTAGATTGAAAGTAACATTTTAAATTTACTCTTAAAGTAAATGGATCTCTTTTCCATATATATATAATACATAAGGATGAATAATTTTTTTAAAAGCAAGTTACAAATTTTCACTTAATTCATAAGGATGAAAAATTTATCTGAAATTACATTAATATGAAAAATATTATGGCAAAATTATATAATTTTATTATAATAATTTTAATGTAAATATATTTATTTATGGCTATCTCTTTCGTGGTTTAAATTTATTGAATATTTTGTTTAATGAACATAGAAAGTATGAAAAAAAATATAACAAATAAAGATGAATATTGTTTTTACGAAAGTATGAAGAGAAAAATACAATAATATAATAAATTAAATTACATATAATATAGAATCTAAATAAAAGTTTTTAAACATTTTGTTCATTCTGTGCAACGCACTGGTCAAAATTTAGTTATTTGATTTATTAAAAGTAGTCTTTAGAGAGGTTTTAACTATTGAACCGAAATCAAGCTTTTTGATAATTGAATTCTTTGAAGACATTTAATTGTTTTTCCAATGCATGTACAACTTTTAGAAAAATAATAACTATTCATGTTATTGTTACATCTATTAAAAGAAGTTTATCGAAATTGAAAATGTTAAAATCCTATTTGCGATCTACTATGTTGCAAAGTAGATTAAATAATTTGACTTTGATTTTTAAGGAAATTTTTTTTTTTAAAGAATCTTGATTATGAACTTATTATTAATGAGCTTTGCAACAAAAATGGCAAGAAGGACAATATTTAAATAATTATTAGGACATAATTTTTTCGGTTTGCCAAAGGCACCAAAAATCTAAAGGTCGGCCCTGAGTCAACCAAAATCCAAATGGAACAAGAGGATCATAATATATTTAAAACCAACATTCATTGGGAGCTGGTAAACTGCTTGAACCATGATCTTGCCAGCTTGTCAGCGAATTCATAGTCATTAATTAATTACTCATTAGTTACCATAGAGAAGGTGATCAGCAACACCTTGACCTTCAGTGCTAGGAAGCCATGCAGCTACAAGTACATCTATAGTTGATAGATATGGCTGAATCACATACGTTGGTGATAGCACTTGGACGAGGCATAGCTATATAATTACATTTAACTGGCACCAAATTAATGTTTCAGCATACATGTGCTTGTCATGGACATATTGAGTGATTCTAATTGGCCTTTCTTTTGTACCATATAACTTACCCTTTAGCAATTCATGGAGAATAATTGGATATAGGAAATTTCCATGACATTTCCCTATAGATTATAAGAATACCTAACTGTTTAATATTATATATATCCGATCGAACCAAAAGTGATAGAAACACGCATAACTTTTTTGGGTGTGGTACTGAAGGGATGATACTCTAATCAACAACAGCAGTGACTGGATAAGTTCCCTTAGTTTTCCGTGATTCATTTGAGCTATGAGATAATGCCTTTTTTTATCCTTTATTTTCCATTTTATTTTCTTTCCTTTCTTTTAATTGCTTACATGGTTTTTTTAACTTGCAATTATTCTCTGTTGTATCCCAAAATTAAAGCTCTTCCATTTGAAGTAAAGAATATGGATTGGGAATGTAGTGTGGTATTTTAAGTTAAAATTTTCTTCCATTTCTAAACTTCTAATAATTTGACAGCCTTTAAATTTATATATGTTTATTAGTTTGTAGAGTGGCTAATGAAGATAAATGATTTTACATATCTTACATCATTTCGTACACCTATATTTATTTGGACAAAAAAAAGGAAGAAGAATAAGAATTAAGGAAAAGACACCTATATATATATATATGTGCCTTTTTTTATATTATTTTTAAAATAATATAATATAATAATATAAAAACGTCGTTATGCCTAATGTGAAAGTGAAAAGAAAAAAAAAAAAAAGGAAAATAATGTAATGCTTTAGTTGCTTATGACTTGTGAGTGTGCGTTAGCATTATATTTTCTGCTACCATATATACAATTCCAAATCACCCTACTTGCTACATTTTTATTTGATTTGATTGTGCAAAGCACTTCCGCATATTGTTACCGTCAAAAGCTAGATTACAAAACAAAAAATGAAATCAAACAAAACTAAGAAAAAAACGAGAAAAGGAATTTAATTAAAAATGAAAAAGCACATCAATAAGAAAGTTATTCATTTAGTGATTCATGTACCAGTAGAAGAGTCAGTAGCTACCGCAACACTTGCTTCTTCAAGCGGAACTCCAAGTTCAAGAGTTAAATATGCCAAGATATCAATATATTTGGTTTCATTATCAAGAGTACAAAAAGTCATTTTATAAATTAAGAATTCTCAAAACAAACAAACAATCAATTATTTAGTATTATCAATTAATTTTCTACAAGGTAATAACTAAAGTTCAAATCTTCTTTAGGAGAGGTGTTCACATTTTGTGCACAATCATGTTTTGAACATGACTATCTCTTAAGAATGATACTTAACTAGATATTGACCCGTGCAATGCACTGGGTATATATTCTATATTTTGATGAAGATGTATATTAGAATTATATAAATTGAATAAATATTAACGTGAATTATTTCGTTTAATAATTGTAAAATATTTGTTCTAAAAGAATAAAGGTCAAGCATTATGTAACTCGGGATATTAACTTTGAGAAACAAATCATTGCATTTTGTGTTGAGATTTTGGAGAAATTGGTATTCTATGTTATATGTCATGTGTAACCACTATCAATTTTTTTTTTTTTACTGCTACCATTTGTATAACACTATTTTTTTTATCCAACCAATTGTATATCACTATTGCAATTTCTATTGATAATTTTAAATTATATTTAATTAGTAGTTAATTTTTAATTGTTAATTTGTAATTAAGAGAGATTAAATTTGATTGAAATATCAGTACGTTATAGAAAAATTAACGAGTCAATGTTTTAGTAATTTGTGTATTTACCCAAAATCAGAACTTATTTTAGAACCACGAATCTTGTTCAACTGATACTTGATCAGGTTTTCCCAAGTCAATTGAAACAGTAATTTGGTTGGTCTTGTACTTTTCTCTTGGGCACAAATGATAAATTCAATTAACAGAAAAAGAGAGTAACATGGTTTTTAGAATGAATAATTTTCATGTTACAATTTTTTATAGATAGGTCCATCCATAAAGAAAAGACATAGGAGAGAATAAGGAAAGAAAGAACACCTCTAGCATCTCATGACCAAAAGTCGCTTTCTTTGAAAGCACTATAATCAGGTTGTCGATCATATTTTGGACAATTTTGATTGTCAGAAATGAGAGTTAACTCATGATCAACCTTGTCATATTTTCATGAAAATTGATTCTGAAAACAAACATGATGGCATTAACAAAGCAAAATCCTTCGTTTGGGAAAAGTTTGGCAATAGAAGAATATAATATGCCAAGACAATTTAAAACTTGCAAGCAAATTCAATATTGGACTATTGGTTGTATGCCTAAGTTTCACATTACAATATGATGCTTCCTACACCTATCAAAAGTATAGAAATAACCAATTGAAGTATTTATACCTTTGAAATAAAAGCTTATGAACCTCCTAAATCAGGATATCCCTACTACAACATCAAGAGGGGCACCTCTTGGAGCCTTTTTAAAGTGATAGTTGGAACAAAATCAATGAATATTTCCTGAAAACAAATCACAAAGGATGATTCCTTTGTTTCATGTGTCCTATCAACCAAGAAATGGACATATATATGTCAGTGTTAATATATGTAGAGGCAAATGATTAGAGGTGCAGCAAGTGTAATAAAAGGTTAAGGAAGGGAGTGAAAAAGTATGGGTAATTATGGTCCTTGCTGCAAAGCATGGAAGCAAACTCAGTTAATGATGCAACACTGACTCAAGAGTTCTAAATCCTTGCCTACATAGATTGCCAAAACTAAAACAAAGACTTACACATATATGCATATAAATTTGTTTACAATAAACATGTCAACATATAGATTTGTTTACAATAAACATGTCATTCGTTACTCATTGGTATATGTAAAAATTAACAACTGTAATTTACTGTAAATGGTGTTCACCACTAAAGAATTGGTTGCCATCATGAATGTTTGACAGCAAAGGGCTGACAGATGAAATGTAGGCCAGCAAACAGAAAATTAGTCTCATTAAACAGTCCAAAGGAGCAAACGAAACTTGTGGGAAAATCTCTGGGTCCCATTGAAGCTTTCCGTTATTTTTTGTTTTCCTTTATCCTCAACAAAACAATTTGTGTTTAGGGTTCCAGACTGCTACTTCTCTTTGGTTCATCTCTCTTTACTCATTGAGCTGCGTGCATGGTCATGTCTTGAAAGGTTGACGTGTAACATATGTTCTAAGAGTGCTTTAATTTCATCGAGTGCCTATGAGAGATTAATTTTGGTATTTTAATTAATTTACATTGTGAAAGGGAATTTATACATTCTTAATTAGATTGCTTTATTCGCGGGTTCTTTCTCCTCTCTGTCAATAATACTCTATTAAACTTACTCTGTCTGTCATCACCAAAAAACCTACTCTGTCTCATTTTTCAACATATGCTTCTGAATTATTTCTTATGAATATTACACCCTTGTAGTAGTGAATGCTGCCAAATGGAGTGCCACCTTAGAGCCAAAAAAATAAAGTAGTGAAGATGAGCATATTGAGGTGCGTGGATGAGGAAAGGAAACAAAAGATAAGAGATAACACAAATGAGGGTCTTTCCTTTATTTTTATTTTTTTCTGGAAGCAGTGATCCCATAATCTTTCCAGTTGTTGAAGGTCGAAGCATATTCCCTCTGCTTATTGCCTCTCTGAAGACGGAATTCCTAGTAATGTTGCTTCAGTGGCCTTTAGTCTATTCTTAGTCACTTGGATGATCAGTTTTGGTCATGATTCCCTCTTCTCCTTACTTGACTGATTACCATTCCTTCAATTTGATCAAACTCTGTTTCTACATTATCACTTTCGACACCTGCGATCTCTTATGAACTCTTCTCGAGCAAGGGAAAGCTCCAAAGAAAATAAAGAAGAAGAAGTGAAATAGAAAACAAACTGAATTAATTCTTCTCTGCCTTCTTTCATTGCTAACAGTACTATTATAGCTACAGGGTGTTCTTACATGTGTGGATCATGAGCCAAGTGGTTAGATCACATTGTTTGGTGCATAACAGAATGAAAAGGGAATGCAACAACAAAATATAAATTGGCAGTATCCTAACAAAATAGAGATATTCTAGAATTTGGCATGTGGTGACTCAGCAACTACAGAGCTTGATTCAGTTGTGGTTTGGTGATGCGTATCATTACCCCACTCTTTGAAATAAACCTTGCCCTGAAGGTTGTGTGTGTGACAAGCCTCCAAAAACTCAATTTCATCTATCCAAGAGATCTCCCCTTTATGTTGATGTTGAAGAAGATAACATCCCCTGGATCCCACTGTTTGAAATGAGCACAGTAGGAAATTAGAAATGCACAAATAACTGCATATACTAATTGAGGGCATATATAATGCACATGACAATCTAGAGCCGCTGCTGTTACAATCAAAGCTTCTCCAGCAATAACTTCAGTGTTAGCCCCAATGATCATATTAAAATATACCCCATCCAAGTGAAAAATGGGATACTCACAGTGTAGGCTTCATTGTCTTTGATCCACTCATTGTGGGATTGTAGGTCATCAAAGGATAAACTCAAAAGCTTCACTCCTCGTTGATAAAACACCTAAGAATACTGAACCATCTCGCCAAACTCAGTGGTAGAAGCGAGGGTAAAATCACCTAATTATACATGTACAATCATGCATGCATGAGAAGAAGGCAAGGTAGCCACAAAAACCATCAACAGAGGAAACTAAAAAATAAAAAGAAAGAAAGAAAACAAATATAGAAAGAACATTCATTAGAAGGCAATGACAACCTGGGTTATAGAGAAAAGAATGGTCCAGCCATCAGCACAAAATTTGTGGAAATGGATTCTGCCATGGGTAGTTTCAATTTCTAGGTCAGGAATAGTGACTCAAAGTAGTAAGACCTAGCATTTTCGATGCACCTCAAGAGAGGTTACTTGATTTTGAAACAATCCTTGCATTTTTTAATGTCATGGATCATATTTGTGTTTGGAAACTGTATTTTGTGTCCGTTACTTAGTTTGTGGGATGTGCAGTTACTTTTGTTTCAGTTTAATATTCTGTGGGTCATCTTTTTTATAGCGTATGATTGTGGGGTGTTTCAGTTACTTTTGTTACATTCTTTTTCAGTTTAATAGAAAGGAGAAACTGAGTAGGTGAAGAGTAACTGTTGTTTCTGAAACTGTTGATTGTGGCTAGTAATTAATTATTCATTTAACCCATAATAGTTGAAATTGAGTCATGGAACCAACATTGAGCGCATGATCATGAGGCACAATGAGAATTGACAGCTGTTAAAAATTACTGATGTGGCATCAAATGAGAATTGATAAACAATCCACATGGCAGATTGTAGGCTTATGCTTCAGCTTTTATATATTATAAATAGATAGAGAAATCTTTTAATTATTCCTTCATCTAATACCATGCTTATTATTACTAACTGAAAGTTTGAGCATTTTTTTATTTTGCAGCACATGCTGGATTCAGGTTAGGAATATCTGGAATACAGGCTACCTCAGCTAACTCAGATTGACTTTCTCAAATGGCTCAATGGGCTCAACTTAAACTATTATGCTTTTGTTTTTGTAACATTTTGGGATTATGTGAAATAAGCTCAATTTGATGAAACTGAAATTGGGGTCATTTTTTGTTTTACTAAAGGAAACCAGAAGAAATATGTTGAGAATAATGTAAGAACTTAATCATACCCTTGCTTATTCGGCTTTTGTTTAGAATTCTGATGGTCTCATAAGATATTATTGGCTCTGTTTTTTTTTTTTTTTTTTTTTTTTTACACTTTTATAGAACCTTGGGCCTCATAGAATCATTTGTAACTTAATCATGAAGTGACAAAGACACATCATTTTTCAACATTACATTGTTTATCTAAAAGTGTATATATCCAATATTTCAAAATGCAAACATTTCAACTGAAATAAAATTATTTAAACAAGTTGTGACATTCAACGGCTACCTCACTTAAATTATCTTGAAATCTTAGATAAGAAATTACATACATTGATATGCATGAAATTTGTTTCAGTTTTTGCAAATACTATGCATCTCCGATCCTATTAAAAGTGATCCAATATTTTAATGCATTTTGAAGAATGTTGTGTTATTCTTATTTTTTAAAATTAAGTTAATAAATTCTAAATTTATCACGAGTAAATTAAGTCTATAATTTCTAAATTTATTATGAATAAATAATTTTAATTTTTTTCTATATTAAACAATTGTTCAATTTATTGCAACATATTGAATCTAATTACCTGTTGTTTATTTTTAATATCTAAAAATAATTAGTTTACAGTTAATTCAATGACAATCAAAGTATCAGTGAAGTCAATGACTAAAGTCAATTTTTAAGCAAGTTATTATTTATTTTTTATTTATTGTCTTTTCAGTTATGGAACTACTTAAGATTTTATTTTACTTGGATCAATTTATTTTTTTTATACATTAATAATTCAATCCCTTAAAGTTTTCTAATACTATTTATAGATATTTTTTATATATTCATAAAACAAAAAGTGTCACCCGTGCATTGCACGGGTTATCCAACTAGTTTATCTATATAGTAGAAAATAATAATATAGTTAGATGAAAATAATAATATTTAGATGAGGAAGAACAAGTGATGGAATATATAAAGTTACGGTCTTGGCAATGGTGTGTGGCAAAAGAAAATCAATCTTACTCATTTGTTGGGTGGATTATGAATCCTCGGGCTTGTGTTGGTTTATTGTAATTGATGTGGGGAGGATCATAGGTGTATAGCTAAATGCTTGGCGGATGTGTGCAGTGCAGAATCAATTGGGGAAGTTTATCAAGCAGGTTGTGGGCATACTAAGGATACAATGTTTGTAGGTTGTTTTGGATCAGTCAAGAGTCATGGCAGCAGCAAACAAAGCACAATTATTACGAAATTTTAGTTTCAAAAGGTGGCACTTTTAAAATTTGCTTCGTGGTCTTTTGATATATGCTGGTTCTTTTCATGTCAGTCTCAAATTCATTATCGGTGGGTACAGAAAGGGAATGGTTCTATTTGTATTTGGTTTTTGTAAAGTAATGGTTAAGTTGTTTTATTGGGGTAGTATTGTGTGGGGTTGGTGCAACTAGTGGCAAAAATGGTTGGGGAGTGTTCATTCTTGAGATTACATGGTGTTTTATGCTGTCAAGTACTGTCCAACTTGGTACAACTTGTGTGCAATTGGAATCTTTTAATAAACTAGTGTTTAACCCGTGCTACAGCACGGAACATATATTAGTTATAGTTTGACAAATACTTTTTATATAAAAAATTATGTTTAAATTTTTTAAAAGGATTTAAATTATGTTAAATTTAAATATTTTTGTAATTTTGAATTGTGAAATGATAAAACAATTTAATTATTTTGAAATTATATTGTAAATAAAAATAAATTTTATCAATTTTATAATATTTCATGTTTATAAACTACATTTTCAATAGTTTAAAATATCAAATTTAATCAAATATTATTTTATGTCTAAAACTCAATTTGTATCTCATTAATATTTATGTAAGATGAGATAATAAGTATTTAGTATAGGTTATCTTCCTTTAAAAAATTTATATAGGTTCGACATATCACTAAATAGACTAATCGACTAACAGGACAATGATGAAAAACTTTATATAAAATAAATTATAAACTATGAAAATTTAAATTATTATTACTCAAATTATGAGACAAAAATGAAAATAGAAAGGCTAGGCTTTATAAAGGTTTAATATAACTTGTTTATATGATATTGTAAAATTATTTTATCTATAATAATAATAATAATAATAATAATAATAATAATAAAGGAAATAACTAATTTGCTCTACACATTTTGTTAGACTATTTTATCAAGTGTAGGGCTCATTTTATGTCTGAGAGAAAAAAATCAAGTTTAACAAAATTGCCAAATAAAAAGATGTTTCTGTAGTATAATGAAATGATAAAAAATATTAAAAAAAAAAGAATGTTTTAGTAGTTTACTTTTTCATATCTTGACGTGACTTGCAAGGAAAATATACCTTTTTTTTATTATTTTTATTAAATAATTTAATTTTTACCTAATAAATATATCTTATATTATAAAATATATTTTTTAATTTAAATAAAGGCTTAATTATATTTTTAATCCCACAAACTATGAAGTTTATTTTTTTAGTTCTCTAAATAAAAATTTGCATTTATTAGTCCCTTAATTTCGAAAAATGTTCTTTTTAATCTTTTCACCAAAGTTTAAGGGACTAAAGTGTAGAAGTTTTTTTTTTTTTGAAAAGAGGGACTAAAATGAACATTTTTTTGAATTTAAGGGACTAAAAATAAAAAATTTTATTTGAGAGACTAAACAAAACATACCCCTTAATTTCAGGGACTAAATACATAATTAAGCCAAAAACTTAAAAAAAAACTAAAATGAAACATTGAAAAGATATTTAAGATTGTAAAATATAGAATATAAATACGATTTAAAAATGCATAATTAACTTTAAATCTTCCCTCTATTTGATGGCTTGGTGGTAAAGGGAGAAGGAAGGGAAGGATAAGTCCTGGATTTGAATTTCCTACTAACAAAAACTAATATATTAACAACTAACATTTAGCCGATAAAAAAAACTTTAAATCTTCCCTTCGTATTTTATGTCCTTTTTGGTATGTTTTCTAAAGTCTAATCTAGTTGCAGGATGCAAGTGGAGAGAGCATTTGACATTGTCAGTCCAAATATAACAACATATTGTTTTCTTTTTTGAGTATAGTCTTCAATAAAAAAAAAAAAGTGTATTTGTTTGAACATCAAATAGGCCATTAAGTATTAAAATCATGTCAATTAAGTAAAATAACACAGAAGCTAAGAATTGTAACTTCAATCTGTCCAAATAGTTAAAACGCACGACCAAACATCTCTAAACATCAAATTTAGACATTTTTTTTAATAAATAATAGAGATAAAATGAAAAGAGAAACATGAGATAAAATAAAATAAATTGTGATAAAATAAATAAGTAATTAATATAAATTATTATTATTATTATTATTATTATTATTATTATTATTATTATTATTATTATTCCCTCTCAAAACAAAGTTACAGACGAAGTAACAAACTAAAGCTATATTTTACTTTTGCAAGTATGTATAAATTTATAGATAGCAATCTATGCAATTGACCTTAATCCTCGTCAAACTCATCATTGATCTATCAAAGTGGCAGGGAAGTAGTTTATATAAAGAAAATATAAAAGTATAATTAGTATACTGTTCTCAGTCATAATATAACTAATAATATAATAAGTATAGCCCGAGTGGTGTTGGGCTTGATTAGTAAATTGACACTTGTTGCAAAATGATTGAAAAGCTTGAGGATTAGTAAATTGCCATCTGTCCTGCAGAAGGTTTCTAAATTTAGATAGTATGGATTTCTTTTGCTTATCAAAAAAAAAAAAAAAAAAAGATGAAAAAGTAATACTAGACGTTGTAGGTGGGAAATAGTGTATTACTCATGTCACCGCCACATGGGTTCGTTTCTTCGTTTAGAAGTCTATAGTGTGAATGGTTCATGTAAAAAAGCAAAAAAGCATAGCCTACAACACTGTGTATAGTCAAAAAGTATGAGACATCATAAGCGAATTTACATATAATTTTCCACATGTGGCCCATTTATTGTTTCAAAGGTGGTGAGGAAGAGTTTGAGCACTTTGATCTGATATAGTTTTCTGCCAAAACATTATGAAGCGTGGATATCTCTAATTTGAATAACCAGCTAATTGAGTTTGGTATATATCACCCTCCTCATCTCTTTTATTGGCTCTTGTCATCAATAGCAGTGGCTGATTTCCCTTATTTTCTGCTGCATCAGTATCTCATCCGGTATCCCGTATTTTCTGATTTCTCTTTTTGGCTCTTTCAGTTTCTGGCTTTGCAGTGTTTTCCATTCTTTTTCTTCTTCTCACTTTTTTTCTAACATCTTGTTTTATTGTTCATTACACACAAGAAGCTCTTATCTTGAAGTAAAGAATCTGCTTATTCATGTCAAATGCAAGAAGTTCGATTGATATGGTCCTTTTCCAGAATAAAAAATGAAACTGATATGCCAAACTTGATTGCTTCTTGTTTTCCAGCATTAATCTGAATAATTTTTGTGTGACAAAATAAATTAGGTACCTATTTTCTCAAAGCTCGCTATGGATGTTGTCATTCTTTTGTTAAACTGACAATAGTTCCAAATGGGAAGTAAAGGCACGAGCTTCTAGGTACTCATTAAATTGGTCATCTATTTCTCCTCTTCTAATCTAAGCTAGTTGTATTTCCACTTATCTGATTAGATTTGTTAATTGTGACAGAATATAACTATGTTAAGCAAGTCTTACGCGGCTAGAAAGGCCTGAGTTTATGCTTGCTGTCATCTACATGACTAAATGTTGTTTTGAACATGACCATGAGTTACAAAACATGAAATAAAACATGGTTTCTCTCATTTGAAAGCTAAGACTTAAGCAATACACAGTTTTAAATTCTTTTTCAAAGTGAAGGTTCTTTAAGCATAATTAATAGTCTAGAAGCACCCGCTATTTTACTTATTAGTTGATCAAAGCATGTGGGAATTCAACCTTGTTTGGTTTGATAGAAACCAAAAAGAGATTGCTTTTAACCAAGTAAAATTTCATGTTTTAATTCCAAGCCAATCAATACCAGGTTTATTACATATTTTTGGACCAAATTCTGATATTGCCTCTGTTTTAGCTGTTTTGCTTTCTGGGTCATAAGTATGGTTAAACATCTTAAATCATGCACCACTTTTCCAATTAAAAGATGAAAGATAATAGATTCACTGTTAGTTCATATTAAAATTATATATACATCAAAACCAGTGTACATTTAAAGTCAAGAGTATTTTTTCTAAGCAATCCACCTACTGAGAAACTGCAGTGTTCTGAACATACTACGTAAATATTAATGTGTTAGACATAAGTTGTTTACAAAGATGTCAAAGAAATATAAATTTTAATCTGAAGTTTAGGTCTCTATCTGCATTACTACTCATTTGATCTTAAGTTTAGATTCATTATTAGTTCACAATTTTAGGCTTTTTATATCTAATTGCTTACGTAGCTTTTGTTGTGTTCAAATAGACTATCAGATTTTCCAAGTGAAAAACAAAGCCACTCATCAAGGCAAAATAAACTTCCGAGGGTCAGAAAACACCTCAAAATCTTGCAATTTGGTAAACATTGCTTATTTATTCTTCTGTAGGTATGCAAGACAATGAACTTTGAACGGTTTGATCTCATATTAGACAAGTTTATAAACTTAAATGATTATTAGTAAGGACAAGTGTCAAGAACCCATTGAAACATAAACGTTTGTTATCCATCTATTTACTATAATATAAGAAAATGTCCTAAATTAACATGTGACATTTTCTTTTTACGTTAACTTCCCGCCCCCATCTCAACAATTCTCATTTAACTACTTTGTTAACTATGATAACTCTGGCTGGTTTCAGTAATAACATGAAAACGGAAAATGTTTAAACTCCACATCTACACTTTTGCTGCACCTCTTTTTTATACTCTTTTTATTTCTTGTAGTTTTTTTAATAGACTTTTATTTCTCATAGTTAAATACTATAAACACTTAATCATTTTCATCTTTATCATTTATTACATGATTTTTTAAAAACTACAATAACATTTTTATATTTTTTATTAAAATAAAAAATAATATTATCTCAAATTAAACTTATCATTAAAACAAAATTGATTTTAAATGAATTAAATTTAAGAAATACATTTATTTTTTAAGTAAATTAAACCATAAAACAAAAGGAATAATATAATTTTTTTTCTAAATCAAGTCAATGTATGTGCATAGTCTAATTATTATAAAATTAATATAATAATATAATATTAAAATAAAATTAGTGTCAAAATATCTTTCCATGGTATAATAATAAATGTTAGGTGTAATATATTGTAAAAATATATTACTAAGTTAATAGTCAAAAAAATATTTTATTATTACAATATATTAAATAATAATTTTTTATAGACTTTATACACAATTATAATATTATTGTTTTATAATTTAATCCACGACCAAATCAATTATTATTTTATTAATCTAAATTTATCATATATATATATATATATATATATATATATATATATATATATATATATATATATATATATAATACCAACATAATATCTTTTAATATAATATTTACATATATATGGTCTAAGCATTTGATTACTTCTCTATACCAAGAGTTTGCAGTTGTTATGACGGGAGTGATTAAGAGTTGAGACTTTGATGCTAAAATTATGCATGAATTAATACATGCCATTTTTATTATGTTGTCTCTAATTATATAGTAATTAATTTATTATATTTCAAACCATTTTGATACTTACATAAAAACAAACGTATAACCAAAAAAAAAAAAAATGACCCGTCAATTAGCTAGTTTATTCAAAAGTAGTTTTCTATTGTTGCAGGTGCATCACCAGGAATTCATAATGGATGACCAACAAAGGATCCGTTTTGTTTCTTCCTCCTCCAACTCTTTTTCTATGGTGTCTTCTAAAAAATATGATGTTTTTCTAAGCTTTCGAGGGGAAGACACCCGCAGGAACTTCACATGCCATCTATATGAAGCTTTGAATGAAGAAAAAGTTGAAACCTACATCGATTACCAGCTAAAAAAGGGAGATGAAATCTCTCCAGCACTCATCAAAGCCATCGAAGATTCTCGTGTATCTATTGTCATATTCTCAAAGAACTATGCTTCCTCAAAGTGGTGCTTGGGTGAACTAAGCAAGATTCTTGAATGTAAGAAAGTTCAAGGGCAGATTGTGATGCCCGTATTCTACAACATAGATCCATCACATGTGAGGAAGCAGATTGGGAGCTATGAGCAGGCCTTTGCAAAACATGAGGGAGATCTCAGGTGCAATGAGTGGAAAGCTACTCTCACTGAAGCTGCCAATTTAGCTGGGTGGGACTCTGGAACATACAGGTAAATAAAATGAATTGAGACTGATTAAATTTTTAGAAAGAAAAAATGAGAAAGACAATCTATTGTTTTAAATGGAGTTGGCCAAATTTGATTCTAAATTCAGCATACTTTTGTAGTACAACACCTTTGATGGTAGTTTGCTTAGCAAGTTCATTACATTGAAAAACCAGAGGGGATGATTATCTTCTTTAAGTCATTGGATTTTCATTCCTAAATTATTTTTCTTTACTCTACCGTATTGATCATGGATTATGTATAATCATTTGAATAATTCTGTCTTTTTTTTTTTCTTTTGTTTTGTTAGAATCATAACATATCATTTATTTCTTTGTTTCCCCTTTCATATGCTAGGACTGATATTGAATTACTTAAGGACATTGTTAGAGATGTTTTGCAAAAATTGCCTCCTAGATACCGACACCAACATAAAGGACTAGTTGGAATAATGAAACATTGTAAGAAAATAGAATCATTACTAAAAATTGGGTCAAGTGAAATTATGACCCTCGGAATATGGGGCATGGGTGGCATCGGTAAGACCACCATTGCGAAAGCTTTATATGACAAATTGTCTGATGATTTCGAAGGTTGTTGCTTCCTCACAAATGTGAGGGAGAAATCAAACATGCAAGCTTTGTGTGATGAACTTTTTGCTAAGTTGCTGGGGAATAAAGATCGTAGTTTTGATTATTCTGAGATGAGGAGGCTTCAAGGTAAAAAATATTTCATTGTCTTGGATGATGTGGCGACCTTAGGGCAATTAGAGAAACTATTTGTAGAACATGATTTCTTGGGACCAGGAAGTAGAGTCATTGTTACAACTAGAGATAAGAAAACACTAGGCCCAAATGATGAAATATATCAGGTCCAGGGATTACGACATTATCACTCTTTTCAGCTTTTCTGTTTGACTACTTTTGGAGAAACAAAACCCAAAGATGGATATGAAGATCTATCAACCACAGTGATTTCCTATTGCAAAGGTATTCCTTTGGCTTTGAAAGTTCTGGGTGCAAGTCTTTGTAGAAGAAGTAAAGAGGCATGGGAATGCCAATTGAGAAAACTCCTAGAGATTCCAAATTTGCAACTTCATAATGTATTAAAATTAAGTTATGATGGCTTAGATGATTATGAAAAGAACATATTTTTAGACATTGCATGCTTCTTCAAAGGAAAAGAAAAGGATTGGGTAACAAGAGTACTGGAAGCTTTTGATTTCTATCCAGTTGATGGGATAGAAGTTCTATTAGATAAAGCTCTCATAAGAATTGATTCGGGTAAGATAGAAATGCATGACTTGATACAAGAAATGGGTCAGCAAATTGTTCATCAAAAATCTAAAGACCCAGGAAGACGAAGTCGATTGTGGAGATCTAATGATGTGCTTGATGTATTGAAAAATAACAAGGTAAGTGGAAGATGAAATTATTTCTATTTGATAATACATGTGTCTTTTCAGAATATAGCTAGTATGATAGTCATTTCTAATTATGATTTTAATTTTTGTTTGTCAGGGAACTGATGTTGTTGAAGGCATAATTTTAGATTTATATACATTATCTGAGGATCTATATTTGAGCTCCAGTTCCCTTGCAAAGATGACTAAGCTCAGATTTCTACAAATCCATAGAGGGTATTGGAGTAAGAACATATTTGAAGTGTACCTTCTTAATGGTCTTGACTCATTGTCTGATGAATTGAGGTACCTTCACTGGGATAGCTTCCCTCTTGAGTCTTTGCCAGCTAAATTTTGTGCTGAACAGCTTGTAATGCTTGACATGCCTCACAGCAAGCTTAAAAAGCTTTGGGACGGGGTTCAGGTATGAATGTGGCTATACATATATACTACATTTTCTTTCAATTTGTACCTAGGATGATGTGCTTGTATGTATGCTTAGGTTTGTCTATTTCTCAAGAATATGAATTTAATAACTTTTTAATCATGTGATGCAATTTTCTTATTACAGAATCTTGTGAATTTAAAGACAATTAACCTTAATGGATCACGAGACCTGATTGAGATCCCAGACTTATCCATGGCAGTAAAACTTGAAAGTGTTTGTCTTCGCGGTTGTGAAAGCTTGTGTCAGTTCCATCCATCCAAGTTATCTTTCCCCAAGCTTACATATGTGGATTTAAGATGCTGCAGAGAGATTGAAAGCATCAATGTTCATTCAAAATCTCTCAGTGAAATTCTTGTCTCTGGTTGTTTATCTATGAAGGAATTCTCAGTGACATCAGAGAGAATGACAAAATTAGACTTATCTCACACTGCTATACATGCATTGTCGTCATCAATGTTATCTCTCCCCAAGCTTGCATATTTGAATTTAAGTCACTGCAAAGAGATTGAGAGCCTTGATGTTGATTCAAAATCTCTCTGTGTACTGGAACTCACCGGTTGTTCATCTCTCAAGGAATTATCAGTGACATCAGAGGCAATGACAAAATTATACTTATCTGGCACTGCTATAAGTGCATTGCCGTCATCTCTCCTCAAGCTTACCGATTTGGATTTGAGTGGATGCACAAATATAGAAATCCTTAATCTTCATTTGGAATCTCTTCGTGTATTGAGACTCAATGGTTGTTCATCTCTCATGGAAATCTCATTAACATCAGAGAAAATTACAGAATTGGACTTATCTCACACCGATATACGTGCATTGATGTCATCAATGTTATCTCTCCCAAAGCTTACAAATTTGTGTTTAAATGGTTGCAAAAAGATTCAGAGGGTTGATGTTCATTCAAAATCTCTCTGCAAACTTGTTCTTTATGGTTGCTCATCTCTCAAGGAAGTCTCAGTGACATCTGAGGAAATAACTAAATTGGACATATTTGACTGCAGAGAGGTTGAAAGCCTAATTGTTCATACGAAATCTCTCTGTGTACTTAATCTCAGTGGTTTATCATCTCTAAGGGAGATCACAGTGACATCAGAGAAAATGCGGATTTTGAAGTTATCTCACACAGCTATACGTGCATTGCCGTCATCAATTGGTGACTTATTGTCTATAACAGTGTTAGACCTAAGTGGAACTAATGTTGAGATCTTACCTACACACGTAAAAAACCTTTCAATGTTGAGAGAGCTTTGGTTAAACGATTGCAAGAAACTCATGTCTCTGTCAGAGCTTCCACCATCCCTAGAAGAGCTTTGGTTAAATGATTGCAGGAAACTCGTTTGTTTGTCGAAGCTTCCACATACCATGTCTGAGGTGAGCGCCATGAACTGCATTGCTCTGGGGACAGAGATGATTCAAAGGTTAGTGTTACAACACATGTTACAAAGCCGCATACCCTACTTACACCAACAATATCTTAATAATCCTAAGTATAGTGACGGTGGGTATTTCATGTTCCCGGGAGACTATGTCACGAACAGCGAGTGTGGGTTTCATACAACAGAGAGATCAACAACTATTCCTTATCTTCCAAAATCGCACTTGTGTGGTTTCATTTGTTATTGCTTCATTCTTTTTGAGGGACAGCATTTAGATGAGGGTTGGCAAGATTTTGTTTCGGTTTATATCCATCAAGATGACATAAAGCTCTGCTGCGAAATCATCCATATAAAATGCAATAAAAGTTTAATTTCAAAACACGTGCTCTTTTCATATGTTGATGTCAGCCAATTTGACAGAATAAGTGAGGTGTATGATCATTTCAACAACATAACATTCAAATTTGAAATGACATTATTTAAAAAGAAAATAAAAGGGTGTGGGGTCTTCCCAGTATATGCCACAGCATCGGGGTTGAAGCTGGTGAGTAGTAGCAAGGAAATTGGAATTGGAGTTGAAGGCTCTAATAATGAAAATGAACAAGACCCGGAACAACCTCTTCCCGCAACCTAGAAGAAGAGGACTTCACAATAAATGATAATCCTGGTATTCATTTCAATGTCCTTTGACACAGTAGATTAGTGATATCAAGTTGTGATCATAATGGATCGACGATTCAAATTGTAGTCATATCCTCTTAATTTTGTAGCTATCCTCTTGTATTGAGGTTGAGTTCGTATTAAGTTGTTTCGTGTCTTATCTATGTTGAAATTAATTGTGATTTTGTTTTAACTCATCTAAGTTTTATATACCGTGATGGTATAATAATTTATCATTTTTGCCCTTTAATTTCTTCTACATTAGTCATAAAAAATATCAATATTAAACCTTAAAGTAATAGAGAATATCATATTATGAGATAGACTATATTAACCCTGCAAAAATGAGTTGACTCTTGGCAAAATCCTCAAGACAAAATTTGTGGTAATTTGGCCTCAATTTTCACATGCTAACAAGTTACAATTCTTTTTACCATTCATTTCCTATGATGAGATATCAAGAATATTAGTGATAGCCTATCTAAATAAAAGTTGTGATGATTTGGTTTTACAGTAATGAGATGCTGGTGTCTCTCCCCAAAAATCATATTTCATTGCCCTTTTTTTTTTTTTTGAGATAAATCATATTTCATTGCCTTTTTTCTTCTTTATATGGATAGACGCATTAAATATAAATAAAAGAGAGAGAGAGCCTAAAGTAATTAAACTGGGAAAGGTGGCATTCGTTCTCCCCTCTTGTGAAGGTTCTAAATAGCAATTCTCATCATACATCACAGCTGTCATAAAAAAAATGAAGGTGATATTCATTCTTTCTTTTATTTCAATCTTCATGTTTTATCTTTACCCATAATTTTATTTGGAGACCCTTTTTTAAAAAAGTCCTCTTTATTGCAATTCTCTTTGTTCTTCACACATGTTTCTCGTGTTTTTTTTTAAGGTTGTGTTGTAGTTGAAGTCTTGACGGTTAAGGTTGTGAAAATCCAATTTTCATGATAAGGAGAATGGCAAACACGGAACAAAATCTGGTAGGTGCTGAGGTCATCAATTTGGGGATACATTGGAACAAGATTTCCGAGATACTACGGCCATCAAATTCGAAAATCACCAAAAAAAATAGGAATAACGGGACTTCATAATTTTTTTAATAATGAGTTTTTACAAATTTATTTTCTTATAATTCTTTTTCCATTTGTCTTTTTATTTTCTATTTCCCTTTTTATTTCTCATCACTTTCATATTACATCTAAGATTTTTTTCTATCTCCTCATTCTATCTCTCTCTTACCATTCAAGATGAATGTAGATCCGAAAAGGTATGCAATCATTTCCCATAATTTTTTAAGGTCTCTCTATTTTTCTTAAATGTTTCATAATAATAAAAAAAAAAACAAATGTTAATCGGTGTCTAGTTAAGGAAGTAAAAGGAGAAAGTTTTTCATTGTGATGTGTAAAAATGCACTCCCATATTATTTCTAATAAAGTCTTTCTCCTTTTAATTCCTTAACCAGTGCTCTTAGGGGGCACTGGGACACTGGTTAGCAAGACCCTAAAAAAAATCAAAAGAATAGTATTTCTTTGTGGTATTTCTTTTTTAATCAGATAATGTATTATTCTTATTATTCTACACAAGTGAAAACATAAATTTTGTTTTAACAAAATTTGAATATCAATTATACTTTTAAAACTTTAAACATGATATCTAAATATATGAAAGATTTCCTATTATTGAAATTGCTATTATGATTTTTAAAAACTAAATCTCTTTTCTCTAACTATAGCGTTATAGTCTTGTATTTTTTGTTTAATTTATATAATTTTGGTTTTTGTGATATGTGGTCAATTATTATGAATTTTTTAATTGTTGGTTAAATTTAATGTATTAATTTAAAATTATAATTTAATTTAATTTTTATATTTATCCTTCAAAGAAAATGCTCTAGTTTCACCCCAATCATATATCATAGACAAAGTATCATAATTTTATATCAAAGCTTATGTATATTTTTGTTCTTTATTAATGTACTAATTTTTAGTTTTAATTTTTTGATTTGTGTTTCTTATCTTGTTAAAAAAGTTATCACTTTAAGACAATTATCATAAGTTCATTTCATGTTGATATGTCATATAGCTAATGAGTTGAAAATTAATTTAACATGAATTTATGAACGTAACACATAAAAAAAATTACTACACAATTATATAATTGATTTTTTTTGTCTCCTTCTAATATAAGAGTTATAAAGAGTTTTTTTTTTTCTTCTTTTGATACGTTATAAAGAGACATTTCATTACTATAACTTAATAATTAAAAGTATGATCTTTAATAATAATAATAATGTTTGGAATAAAATTTTGTTTCTAATTTAAGTTGTTATTATAAGACACTTATTTTGTAATTAATTTACATGAATAAAAAATTGAACTCATGCTTTTTACCAATATGGGATATGACCCCATGTGGTCCTTGTGTTTGTGAAAATTATTTTCTTAATATAAATACAAATTAAGATACCGCTGTATCTATTTGAAAAAAATGAAACCAAGTAGGTTTGATCCATAGGGGACGTGATCTATGTGGTCCTTTGGTCAGTGAAAATTATTTTCTTAGTATAAATATTACTAAGTATCAAATAAATCACTGATATGATTATTTTATTGATTAAAATTGTAGTTTTAAAATTATTATATTTACATAATATAAATAAATACAAGGTTTTGAGACTAAATTAAATTCATGCTACAGTTTTCAATATAAAAAGTGTTGTTACTAAGTTTAAAATGACACTAAATAAATATATTTTACTATAATAATGACATTAGATAAATGAGATAATTTTATAATTGTTTAATTAACAAATTTTAATACTTTTATAATAAATTTAAATTTTTAAACAAAAAGTATACTAATTATTATTATGTCTCAACTTCGGAAACTTATAATTATCAATTATAAGCTCAAGATGTGTTTTGTCGCAATTAATCTCTTATATAGTTATTGTAGATTAAGAAACATTACTTTTGTATAATAAAGAAAATAAATAAATGATTAGAAGTTTCTATACTATATACAAAGTTATTATTTTATCTACCAAATAAAGATGTTATTTTATGTATACAAGTTATTATTTTATATGTGAAAGCTACTGTTATATAAACAAAAGTTGTTATTATAATTATTAGAATGTTTATTCTAAGTAACTAATATTTATCTCATAGGATAAATTATTATTTTATGTGAAAAACTATTATTTTATGTGAGAAAGTTATTATTTTATGCATGAAAGTTATTATTTTATAATAAAATAACTATTATTAGTATATAACAATTAATTTGTAAGAAAGCTATATATTTTATGTACTAAGATATTTATTTCATGAGAAAATTTATTATTTTGATGAAGGTTTATATTTCATGTGAAACAATATTTCAAAGTTATTATTTTATAAGTATAATCAAGTTTATAATAAAAGTTGTTATTATAATTATTAGAATACTTACTTCAAGTGAATAACACCTACTTCATATGTTAAAATATTCCTCTATGTGAAAATGCTTTATTTTATGTGAAAATTATTAATTTATGTTAAAAAGTCATTATATTATGTATGGAAGTTGCTATTTTATAATAAAAATAATTATTCTTAGTCAATAATAAGTAATTTGTGGGAAGGTTACATATCTTATATACTAAGATATTTATTATATTAGTATATAAATATTTTAATGTGAAATATATTATTTTTAGGTGAAGCAATGTTAAAAAGTTATTGTTTTATGTGAAATACCCATTTACTAAGTATGTAACTTGTCTACAAAATGTTAAGTGCCCTTCTTAAATTAATTAGTACCTTAAATAAATGTCACAAGATGAATACAAAACTAATTTTGGTGGGTCACACTTCTCATTTAATTATTCTCTCTCTTGATTTAGAAGTGGAAGCCACCAAAATTTGTGATTTCTAATAAATTTTGGTTAATCATAGAGAGAGTGTTAGAAAGAGAGTGTCGGATAGAATGTCGCTAGCATTCCTAACAAACAAGTAACTATGTGAAAGAGTGTGTGTCATGTGAATGCATATGTATATATACAAGCAATGTTGAAATTATTTATGCTTTAGCATGAAAAATGGTTGTACCATGATTATGGATGTGTTAATTATGCCATGTTATTATTGTCAAGTACCAAGCTCTAGATCATATCTTGAAATTGAAATATATATATATATATATATATATATATATATATATATATATATATATATATAGTGAGAGTACTTATCTTATATGAGAGTGAGAGGAGTAAATATTGACCATTAGATCTATTTTGAATGATCAAGATTAAAACAAATTAAGTCATGTGAATTTTTTAAAAAGTCACATGACTTTTTAAGTAGTCACATAACATTAAATCTTGACCCTCCATGTATGGTTATATGATCCATATTTAACCCTCTCACTCTCATATAAGATGTCTTCCTCTCATAATATATGTCCTCTATATATAGCCTTGAGGACTTGGAACAGTCAAGTTGGACGGAAGGTACAAATGAATGTGGTGCGAAAAGTCACAATTTGGTATGCTGTAGATTGAATGTCATGGCCCTCGAGTGGGTCTAAGGGGTGGCAACACGAGTGTGAGATTTCCAATGGGGTAGGCTAGCTCCCTACGTGCCAAGATGAATAATGCCAACTCGCACACCTCAATAACTCTTGGCAATCTATGACGGTGCAGAAGGTATATCTCTTGCAGAGTTTCGCCCAGTTGGTTACGCGTAACGAGATTATAATTGATATTGATATGGATATTGATGATTGACTGACGTGTTGGTATTGGTGTCAGTGTACGAAGGATTGGATAAGAGATATACTTACTCCTCATTGCTTGTTAAGAGTTGATTTGTGATCAGTGGTTGATCAACCAAGAGTATGGATCCATACAACTATGATGATGTTGATTATGATAGTGCTGACAAGACAAACTATAAGAGCTTGGAATGAAACCTTAGGTTCCCCATAGGATAGTATTGTTTGTATATGTTTGTTATTGTGTGTTGTAGTGAGAAAACATCTTGACTCTCTTCATAGAAACAATGTTGAAAGACCAAAACACCTCACTCCATACTTTTATTTCTTTTGTATGTATGCATATGTATGGTACAACATTGGAAGTTGTCGATGAAAGATAAGGAAGGGAAAAACGAGCATCAGGACTACCAAAAGGATGCAAATGAAGTCACATCAAGGATGTCTGAAGCCGTCCAACCTAGACATATATAGTTGCGATCTATGCTAAGTAAAAGAAGTGTACATAGTCAGTAGAGTCACTACTTTGGTTTAGGAGTCTTTTGTTCTTGTATGGTCTTTTATGTTTTGCATATTTTGATATTTTGGCTATGTATAATTATATAGATAACAGTGATGTATGTTGAGTATGTGATGTATTCAGGATTTTGTTGACTCTCTAAAAGTGATTTATTTGGCCTATATATACAGTTTGCTAGTAATACAATTTGAAAAGGAAAGTAAAAATATTTACCAAAGTTTCTTTATAAAGTAAATAAATTTAATTAATAAAATAAACGTTAGAAATAGAGTCAATATAACAAGAGGTGTTACACCAAACCCGGCCTTGAGGCTACCCCATTTAAAGAAATTATATAAAGCATTCTCCATTATCTCCATTCTCTTGTTATATCCATTCTCTCTCTTCTCTAATTTTTTTTCATAACTGTCTTCTTTGATTCTAAAATAACTAGATTTTGACCCGTGCGTTGCACAGGGTAAACAAAATGTTTAAAAATTTATTTGAATTTTATATTGTATGTAATGTAATTTGTTATACTTTTCTTTTCATACTTTCATCAAAAAATATTCATCCCATTTTTATATTTTTTCCATACTTTCTGTGTTCATAAAATAAAACATTCAATAAAATATTTAAATCAAGAAAGAGATTGCCATAAAAAAATACATTCAAATTCAAATTATTATAATAAAAAATATAATTTCACCACTTAAACAAATAAAGTATGTGAACATGTGCGACGCACGGATGAATTGTGAGGAGTGTAAATTTCTACTTGCTTTTATAAGAAAAAATATTCATCCCTATGTGTTATATTTTATATATAATTTTTATTTTGATATATTGGCATATACATATCAATGTATAAGAGAAAATTAAAATTTGTCTAGCTAGAAGAAAATCATGAATAATTTATTTAAACGAGAAGAAAATAAATAATAAATAAATAATTATTTGCTTAAAATTAATTTTAGACACTAAATTTGCGTGGAGAAAATAATAGTGATTATGTTGATTTAATTTGATTTTTGATATGTAATTAAATATATATTAATTATGTAAAAATATTAACTTTTTTTGGACAAAAATCTTTAGTAAAAAAGTTTATCTCTGTGAATTCAATGTAAATTTTTCTACTTGTTTTTATAAAAAATGTTCATCCCCGTGTGTTATATTTTATATGGTAAATTAAGTCTAAATTTCTCTTGATACTTTCATGAAAAATATTCATCCCCATTTGTTATATTTTTTTCATACTTTCTATATTCGTAAAATAAAATATTCAATAAATCATTTAAATCAAGAAAAAGGCAATCATAAAAAAATACATTCAAATTAAAATTATTATTATAAAAAAAATATAATTTTACCATAATAATTTAGATAGGTAAATTGTTCATCTTGTGAATTAAGTAGAAATTTGTACTTTTTTTATAAGAAAAAAAATTCATCCTTGTGTTATATGTTATATATGATTTTTATTTTAATATATTGACATAAACATATGAATGTATAAAAGAAAAGTAAAATTTGTTATATATGATTTAATTTGATTTTTTTATGTAATTAAATATATTAATTATGTAAAAGAAATTTTAACTTTGATTGGACAAAAATATCTAGTAAAAAAATTTTATCCTCTTGAATTCAATGTAAGTTTTTCTACTTGTTTTTATAAAAAAAAAATGTTTATCCACGTGTGTTGTATTTTATATGGTATGTTAAGTCTAAATTTATTTTGATACTTTAATAAAAAATTGTAACACTGTGATTTTTCGTAATGTATGATAAGTGATTTAATTAAAGTATAAGAGAAATTAAATTTAAATTATGTTACGTAATGAGTTAATTAATAAATGGAATGAATTGTTATGTGCCATAGTGTTATTGTGAGATTTTTTAGACTTTTACGTAAATTCCTTGAGTTGTAGAAAAATATATATATATATAAGAAAAGGGGGTGTCTTTAGAGGAAGTATAGGTGCGAAAAGTAAAAATTTTAAATAAATCCCAATTTGAACGTGCAAAGCTGAAGCTTCATCTCATTTCTTCCATTTTCTTCTCCCTCTCTAAGCTTCTCTTTTCCTCTCAAGAGATTGGGTTTTGAAATTCACTCAAAGAAGACTTTGTTTCCTTAATCTCAAGAGCTTCTTTGATTGATTTCTAGTTGATGAGTACCCCTCTTCTTCTCCTTTGGTCTCTTAGGTTTTTTTCCTTCTCCCACCAAGTAGACATGAAATGGGTCTCATGTAGAATCTTGGTTGGTGGGTTAAAATTTGATTGAAGCTTGTTTTGATGTTGGTTTACGTTTCTCCTAGTAGATTCTATAGCACAAATTGGGGAAGGATCACTCAAGAACCTCAAATTTCTCCTCCTAGTTTCTTTTTCAAGAAATTTCAAGAGTATAGGGTAAGGGAAGCTTCTCTATTTTAAGTTTAAGTGTGGTTGAGAGTTAGGGGGCTCAACCACACACAACATGAATGACCCTCATCTGGACTGTTGTGTGTGTTTTGTTTGAATGCTTGAATGTGAGATTTACCGAAAAAATAAAAGTGGCAGTGGCTGTTAGTTCGTCCAGCTCTGGACAGTCCCCACAATTTTGTGAATTTTATAAGATCTAACCGTTATTTTTTCACGAAATTTGTTTTGAATGAAAATAGACACGAAATGGAGAAACTTTAATACCTTGGAAAGAAAACCTCATCTCGGGGTTCATCCATGACTCGCAAAATGGTTGTTCTGTTTTCGAGTTTCCCCTGGAACATGTCTCGGTTTTTCTCAAATTCCCACTTGTGTGCTTAATGTTTCTTTTTCATTTTTGCACCATTAAAAACTATACAAAACAATATTTTTAATCATATATTACAAAAATTATCATGTCCAATTTCTAAATTAACCTTTTAAAAAGAAACAGGGCAAGGGTTTTGAGCTCTGTTTTGAGTCTGAAACTTAGGCTGTTAGAAATAAATTTACTGGGAATAGTTGGGAAATAATTTTGAGGCAAGGGTTATCTTTTTAGAAATATAAAGATGTTATCTTTCTACTGTAAAAAGTTTAGCTCAAAACGAGTTTGTGAAGTGGGAGAAATTTACATTTCTTTGAGCTTTGTTCAGTGAGCACCAAAAATCCAGGGCTTCTGACTTAGAAAATTTTATAAAAATTTTCTAGATGTTTATTTTATAAGTGGGATACCTTTCTGTAAACTAGGTTTCAAGAGCTTCGATTTGATATAAAAAAAATTTAATTCCAAGGTCATTTGCTACAATCAGTTAGAGCTCACATTCAGTACTGCCAAAAAGAAATCGACCTTATTTGGTCAATTTGGTCAATATGATAGAGTTATTTGAATGATAATGTTTGTTTATTGAGATGTGAATCTTGAATATTCAATATTTGAAATATGTTTTGTGTGATACAGTCTTCTGATTGTGTGATGGACCTTGTAATCATGTTTTGAATGAGAATGACTTTGTTGTTGGAGTTGGTATACTATGGTTGATGGGATATAATTCGTTGAGATTATTATATTATTGATTGAGGTGCTTAAAATTTTGTTGAGAACATTATTTATTATTGAGGTGTATGTGTTTTGTTGAGAAATTGAAATGGAATGTTGATGAGATGATGATATATGTGAACTATGTGTTGGAACCATTCCTATATGTTAAAGAGGAGTTTATGTCCTTTGGAAAGATTTTTATAAAAAAAAAAATGGTATACTTGGGAGGGTGAGTTTCACGCCAAAACTCCAACCCACTAAAGCGACCCGGGGGTCTCGCCTAGTGGGATATCTTCCTAAGTACCACCCCTATGTTTTGACTCCGAATGACGTGTTGGAGTGTTGAAAATTACTTCCCAAGAGGTTTAATGACCCTTTTAGTGTATAGGGGATGAATTGTTATCATGGTTATGGGTTATTGAGATGTATTTGGACCCGTAAGTCTGGCCATTGGAGATGGTGGGTAAGGAGGTGTCGCTGGAATACGATGTGCGCATAGTTGACGCACAGAAATATTCCGAATGTTGTATTTGCACAGTTGGTGCATAGGTGTGCATAGCTGGTGCACAGACATATGGGTAGGCACGTAAGTTGAGGGTGCTAGGTGGGCTCTCAACCTAGTGCCGGAGGTTTTCATGGTGGCTAACGGTGGGCCTATAGAATAGCCAAGTGGGCGAATTCCTATAGATGTGGTTTTGCAAACCTTACAGAGGTAAGCCAATACCCACACTTGTCTATATTCGAATAAAACCACATTTCCTCCACAGGGTCAGCTCAAGGGATTCTTTGAATGGTCAAAGGTGAGACTATGGTAGGGGATGAGGTCTATGAGGATCGCTCATATGATATTGAAACTCCATGGAGTAGAGTCAGTGTCTGAGGTTAAGGTTGCCTAGTGGGTGTTGGCGTATGACAATTGTGATGATGGATTCATGATGAGATTTTTATAGTTGATGTACTATAGTGATTGAGAATTTGTGATGGTTATGGCTCATGATGATGAGCGGTGATGGTTTATGTTGTATGAATGATTTGAAATGGTTAATCCATGATATTGTTGTTTATTGGTGTTTATTGATGATCTGAGTTTTTGAGTTTATGAACTAAGTTTTGTATAATGGTTTCAGTTATATGTATAGTTTTGTTTGGTAAGTTTATCCTTGTGCTGTTTGCACGTGTGGTTTGTGCCTGTGATGATATTGGATGTCGTGTTCGGGGGAGCATATGACTTTCTAGGTGGATTCTTCCTCTTGGAGGTTTGGTAGATGGAGTGAGCACGATATTGAAGCTGCGCTCTCTCTTTTCTTTGTTTGGTCTATATAGTTATATTTATAGAGATGACCAACTTAGATTTGTCTCATGTATAAGCTCCAAGAGTTGTTTGTAGTTAAAATTATATTTTCTTTTAGTTTTGAATTTTAATTATTACTTTTGGAAATGCGAAAAGTTCACGCAACATTTTCATAAAGTAAACTAATGAAAGAGTTTCTAAACTAAAAGGAAATCAAGGAACCTTAGCTTTAATAGTTATGTAACGTACACGGGTCGTTACAAAAATCATCCCCATTTGTTATATTTTTTCATACATTCTATGTTCTTAAAATAAAACATTTAATAAATTAATTAAATAAGGAAAGAGATAGCCATAAAAAAACACATTGAAATTAAAATTATTATAATAAAAAAATATAATTTCACCATAATAATTTAAATATTAATGTGACTTCAGATAAATTGTTTATCCTCATGAATTAAGTGAAAATTTCTACTTGCTTTTATAAGAAAAAATATTAATTTCTATGTATTATATTTTATATATAATTTATATTTTAATACATTGACACATAAATATCAATGTATAAAATAAAATTAAAATTTGTCTAGGTAGAAGAAAATCATGAATGATTTATTTAGAAAAAAAAAAGCTATGTACTAACAGTATAAAAACAACACTGTCATCCAATCACAATTGTATGGTAAGTTTGTTGACTTTTACAATAACTACCTTAGAAGTCATACTAACGATGATTTCTGACTGGTTAACAATGTAAAATAGTTTTACAATATCAGTGTATGACCATTAAACTCATTTATTCAAGTGAGAAGATAATAGATAAAAAATGAATAATTATTTGCTTAAAAATTAATTTTATACACTAATTTTGCATGGAGAAAATAATAGTGATTATCTTTATTTAATTTGATTTTTGTTATGTAATTAAATATATATTGATTATGTAAAAGAAAATTTAGCTTTTATTGGACACAAATATTTAGTAAGAAAGTTTATTCCTATGAATTTAGTATAATTTTTTCTACTTATTTTTATAAAAAAAATGTTTATCCCTGTGTGTCATATTTTATAAGATAAATTAAATCTAAATTTCTCTTCATCCTTTCATGAAAAATATCCATCCCTATTTGTTATATATTTTCATACTTTCTTTGTTCGTAATATAAAACATTCAATAAATTATTTAAATAAGGAAAGAGACAGCTATAAAAAATATATTCAAATTAAAATTATAATAATAAAAAAATATAATTTCACCATAATAATTTAGATATTAATGTGACTTCTGCTAAATTGTTCATCCCCGTGAATTAAGTGAAAATTTTCTACTTATTTTTATAATATATATATATATATATATATATATATATATATATATATATTCATTGCTATATGTTTCATTTTATATATAATTTTTGTTTTAATATATTAGCATATACATATCAATGTATAAAAGAAAATTAAAATTTGTTCAGGAAGAGGAAAATCTTGAAAAATTTGTTTAAGTGAAAAGATAATAAATAAAATATGAATAATTATTTGCTTAAAAATAATTTTAGACACTAATTTTGAGTGGAGAAAATAACAGTAGTTATGTTGATTTAATTCAATTTTTGTTATGTAATTAAATATATATTAATATTTATAAGAAATTTTAATTTTGATTGGAGGAAAATCTTTGGTAAAAAAGTTTATCCCAGTGAATTCAATATAAAATTAATATTTTACATTTTAAAAAATATATATTTATTTATTAAGCAATAAATAAATATATATTTATTACTTTTATATTATATTAAAATTATATATTTATTTGTATATTTTAAAATATATATGATGAAATGCATTAATATTTTTTTTAATCAATATTTTATAGAGACTTAATCAATCAATCAACTGATATGCATAATATATTTAATCATTCAATCTATCATTTCAAATATTAAATTAAATAATGACTACATATAATATATTTTGATTTTAGTATACATAATTTTTTATTTTTTATTTTTATATTAGTTTGTATTTAATTTGCATTTAAGTATCATTAATTGCTCTAGAAATATCATTAATACCTTAACAAACATGAGGCTGTATAATTACATACTTACCCTTAAAATGAGCGGAAAAATTGAATTTACGAAATTACCCACAACTCTTACTTTTACATATATAATTAGCAAGAATGATTTTCAATACGCAACTAATAAGACTTTTGGCGATATATATTTTCATGGAAACTACTAATCCACTATGTTGTAATTTCAAAAAAAAAAAAATTGCACATAATATTTACCTACATGTTTTTTTGTATTTTCACAAAAAAATAAAATATTTAAATTCAATTATGAAAAAATAATTAGAATTATTTCAAAAAGTATAAAATACAATAATGGGGAAGGGTTCCTTAGGAAGCCATTGATAGCCTCGACGAGATGCCAAATTGAAAAGTGAGTGGTGCTCGCCTTTCTTTAAGCCGCCAGCTAAAGCCACAAAATAGTGCTCACCTTTTCGTAAAGCTATATCATCTAATGCCACAATATATACAGAAGGAGAAAAACAGCTGGAAGCAATAATAGAGAGAATTTAAGTAAGACAACTTCCGATGGTAAAAAAAAATAATATATCGTTTTTTTTTGTTTTATTAAAAAATAATATAACAAAATTGATATATAAATATTATTATCTCTAATGTGAAAATGTAAAAGGAAATGATCAAGAAGTCTTTTTTATATCAGTGATGTTTGTGGTACTAAGCATTACATTTTCTGCTATCATATATGCAATTTAAAAGGACCCTACTAACCACATTTTTTTTTATTTGTTTCTGATCTAGCAAAATACAACCACATATTATTTTAGTCAAAAAGCCAAATTACAAATCAACAATTTAAGAAAACATAACTATTAAGAAAGAACAATAAAACAACATTTAATTAAAAAATGAAACATTGATAAAAGAAAATATGCAAGAAACATTTTCAAGACTTTTGACTGGTTAACTTTCGTGGAAGCTACTAATCCATTACATGATAACTAAACAAAAGTAAAAAAAAAAAAAAATTACAGATGAATTTTATGGGACGTATCAAGTGAGAACAGTTTCCATTTTAAAAATGTGAAAACATTATATAATCATACATAAATAATTAAGATTAAAAGTTGTTTAATGATCATATGACCACTTTAAAATTAAAAATCACGTGTAATTTTTTTTAATCTTGATCATTTAAATATGTGTGTCTGTGTGTGTGTATTATGCACTATTTTTTTTTTCTTATTATGCATGCGATGCAAATTCTATGTTAATATATTATTTTCTAATTTTATATATTGCATTAATCATTTCACACTTCAACATGGCTTTTATTTATGCTTAACATGTTAGAAAACATTTGTCACATGTTCATTCGTATAATTTTTTAATAGACTATATCTTAATGAAAAACTATTTCGATCAGTTCATATAAATGATTTACTTTTAAATATATACGAATTATTTATTTCAAAACTTCAAATGAATTTTTCATAATTTAATTACAAACATGGTAAAAACATGTTTTTTATTTTTATTTTTATTACAATGTAGTATGTTGCTTCTAAAATAGTTTATCCATAGCCAAACATATTTTGTCAACTTTATCATCAATCCTAATCCTCATAATGAGATTCCTAAGAATATAATTTAGTTGAAAATAAAACATTCCATACTTCAACCACTACCTTATATCTATGTACTTAATAAAAATTAGTTGAATTTTAACTTTATTATGTCTACAAAACTACTTTTATGAACTCAATTTATTCTTATAAAATTATTTTCCACATCAATGACGGGTGGATATCTTCTCTAAAAATCTATAGTATGAATGTTTGAAGCAAAAAGAAAAAAAGTTAAAGCATACCACTAAACACTTTATAGTCAAAAAGTAAGTCACATGGCATAAACACAGCAAAGTTACACCTATAAACTTTACAAATGTTGCCTAGTTATTGATCCATAGGTAAAAAAGAGTTTGAGCACTTTGATCTATATTAATTTATATGTACTGCAGATTTCTATAATTTGAATAACTAGCTAATTGAGTTTGGTATATATCATCCTCCTCATCTCTGTTTGCTTTTTGTTCTTGTCATCAACATCAGTGGCTGATTTTCCTTATTTTCTGATTTCTCTTTTTAGCTCTTTTCCCTTTCTGGTTTTGCAATGTTTTCCATTCTTTTTCTTCTTCTCACTTTGTTTTTGTTTAATTTCATATTTATTGTTTATTGCACCCAAAAAACTCTGATGTTGAAGTAAGGAATCTGCGTATTCATGTCAGATGCAAAATGTTTCATTGATATGGTACTTTTCCAGAATAAAAAATGAAACTCAGAAACTGATATGCAAAATGCTTCTTGTTTTCCAGTATTTTAATTGTCTGAGAGAATTTACTCTGTTTTGTACCTATAATTTTTTTGTGACAATAATTAGAAATGGGTAGTAAAGGCACGAGCTTGTAGGTGCTGATTAAATTGGTCATCTATGTCTCATCTTCTAATTTCTAATTTTTAATATTCTTATAAGATATAATATCATTAAAATCTTTAATAGAAAATTGATCGAAATACTTGGACAAAAATAGTCTTTTAAGTATTTGTTACAACTAATATACTTTGCTATAATTAGTTAATATTGCATGATTATGTTTAATTGAGCAGAAAAAAAAATATACTAGTATTAGAGAACTTAATAATTAGTGACTTAGTACATATTTTTCCCACAAGACGAAGATAATACCAAACACCTATTACAACACATCACATAAGTGCTAATGAATTATAAACTTTCCACTAGAGATCAAAATAATAATTTATTTTAAATAATATTGGTTTCAATCATTTATATATAATTTAATTAATTTTTGTATTTTAAACTATTTAAAATATTGTTTATAAACTATAATATTATAAAATTAATAATTTTTTATTTACAAATATAGTTTTAAAATAATTGAATTAGTTTATCATTTCATATTTTAAAATTACAAAATTATTAAAATTTAACAAAAGTTATTTTTTTTAAAAAAAATTATACATAAGAAACTTCTCATACAATTTTATAAATTTTTAAATAAAATAAGAAATTATGTGACACTATAACTAAATATATATTTTCTATTTAAATACTCTCTCACTCTTTTTACTAATTTAGAAAACTTAATTAGCTAACTATATTTATCTCAATGAAAATATTTAATTTTATAAATAGACGTATTTTAAAAATGTGAAAATAGGGATGATCCATGTGAATGCACATGTACCTTTCGCATTCGAATTCTCTGCAGCAAAGAATCCTTTACAGCTCCTTGCTGCAGTAATATCAACCGTAGATCATATCTAACGGTTCACATAAGGCACATTAGTAAAATCATTAAAAAAAATATTACAAATAAATATAATAGTCCGATTCATCTCACAGTTGATCCCAAAAATAGTAAAGATGAATTTCACCTCCTTCTTAGGTATACATTCTCTAATCCTCCTATGATTATTATTTGTTATGAGCATGATATAATTGTGCATCACTTGTTTCTTAATTTTCCATCAAATAGGTCTGACAGTGTAAAATAGTTTTACAACGTCATCTATTCACAAATCACTTATACAGTAAGTTTGTTGACTTTTACATTAATTTTCTTAAAGTCATATTAATGGTGATTTGTGATTGATGTAACTAGGAAGTAGATGGTCAAATTGCATAACTCCCACCCCAATTAGAAATTAAAAACCATATCCCAAAAAATTCACTCTTAACCTTGACAGCGATATATGTTGTATATGTAAATCCTAGGCAAAGCTTTTTGCTATTCCCACCATGTATTATGCTCTTCCCACCCCATAACTTGTTTGGTTTTTACGATTTCTGAAAATACCCTTGACAGAATCATGATTCCTTTAAGTAAAATACAAAACAAAATCATGTTTCCACTGCGCAGGATGGGTGCAATCAAGATACACAACAGAATGACATTTTCCTTGTGTATTTTGCTCAACGAAAATTGCAATTTTGTTGTGTGTTTTGCTAAACAAAATCGCAATTCCGCTGTGTATTGGATTTGAACCTCCTAACACAATGAAAACATGATTCCATTGAGCAAAATACACAACAAAATCTCATTTTCATTGTGTAGATTTTAGAAATGCACAATAATAATGCATTTTTGTTGTGTATTATGTAATCATACACAAAAGAAATGCGATTTCGTTGTGTATTTTTAAATTATTTTTGTTTTTTTTAATTCATTTTTTAATCTAGGAGAGCTTTTAATGAATCACTGATAGTCATTCAATGACTACTCTAATCCTAGATAGCGATAGTGTTATGTGTCATTTAGTCACTTGCGTTAATTAATTTTTTTATTAATTTGTAACAATGTAATAGTAAGGACAACGACGCAATAAGTCTAACACAGATAAAATACTAAATATGTGGTCCGTACATATCAAAAGTCCATACATACAACATAAAATACTAAACATGTAAAAGTACAAAACAAGTTTATACAATAATCAACCGCCACTGTGGCCAATGGTCCTCCTCCTCTGCCTTGGCCCCTGATATGTGCACCCACACGTCATACCTGCCTGTGCAACCATCAATGTCTGTTGTAGGAGGTCATGATCATTTATGCCCTCAAGTACCACCTTGCCCTCAAGTGTAGCATGCGCTCTAAGTTTTAATCAATTATTTGCCATTGGGCCTACAAACAAGGAATGAAAAAATAATTACATCAAATTTCATTGTCATAATCAAGCAAATGAAATGAGAAACATGTGGATAATTCCATTGAATGAATAATAATGTGCATAAGTTACATACTCCTTATGATGAAAATCCCTCTATGGATCATAAATTTAGCATCTCAAATGGGTGAAAATTCAAGGAAAAATTTATAGAAGAAAAGGAAAAAATGGATTGAGGCAAGAAATGGAAAGAACAATGCCACAATCCCTAGGGATTGATATGTTGAGGAAGATTTGTCACTTTGAATTAGGAATTTCAAAGATAAGAACCAAGAGTAGTTCCTAAGAACCAAAAGAGAGTTTTCTCTCACAAAGCTTCAAAGCTTTTCATTCCAAAATGAGTAAAAACTTATTACAAATTATACTATGAACCTAAAGGCCACCTAGGCCCATTACTAAAGGCCCAATCACTAGTTAAAAATATCACTGAAAACATAAAAGGCCCAAATTACATAAACTACTGTCCTAAGAATTGGCTCCACTTTTGGGCTCTTCTTGTAGCTTCCTAGTCCTCTATCACCTTAAGAAAGGGTAGAGGCTAGGGCGAAGGGATATGTACAAGGCCACACGGTGCCTCTCCCTCCCCCGACACAATGAGGTATGGATGGGAAACCCATGGGTACAAAAATAATTAACTTTAGTGACGAGACAATTTGTAATACCCCGAAAATTACAACTCAGTAAGTAAGAACATGAGAGATTAATTAGAAACTAATAGGGATTTAATTGCTTGTTTTAAATAAGAAAAGAATATGCTTGGAGTAATTAAATACAGTTAGTAATTAATTGAGTAAATAAAGGAAAATAATAATATAAGTAATTCGTTATAATGGTCAAATAGGAAAAGATTTATAAAATCAAAAGATATAATATCCTCTGTAATTAAAATCTAAGTGAGTAATCTAATTAAAACAATTGCTTGTAATAAAAAGTCCTCTATGAGTTACTTGCTGGAATTAATTCTCTGCAATTAATTCTCGGTAGTTACTTTCCTATGTATTTGTCTGTGAGTGATTATCTGTTATGCTTGCTAGTAATTAATTAAGCTATGATTAAATTACTAGCAGTAAATATTTAATATATCTATTGTTGTGTATTAATTAATTAAATGATTTCAAATTGGTTTTAATTATTTTAATTATTTTAAATTTTGAAATTTGCACGTCAAGTTATCGCTTATAAAATTCATCAGCGAGCAATTCCTCTACTGAGAGAATTTTATAAAAGTTATTAAGAAGTTTTCATTTCATAAAGATTTATAAAATTAAATAATTATTTATCTGTTTGAAATATCTGGGAAAAACCATTTTGAATCATTTTTAAAATCTAAGACTTGCAAGATAGGGAATCTTTCGTAAAATTCATCTGTGAGTGATTACTCTATAGAGAAATTTTAGGAAAGTTATTTTAAAAAAAGTTTTTCAATTATAAAGAATTATTAAAATTTAAATTAGATGTCATCTATTTGTTTTTTTTTTATTTAGAACGCGTTCCGGATTAAATTACACAGTGTATTTCTACATTGTGTAACTTGACACGACCCTAACCCATCTAATCAAGTGACCATTGGCCACTTAAAATTCATGCAAAACACTCCCTCACACACTCAACCTCACAGCCCACTCACTCTCACAAAACATCACTCAAATCACAACTTAAGACTAACACTCACAACCTCTCACTTAACTTCAGCTCACTCACTTAAGTTAGCCACTTCAGCCTAAGGAAAAATAAAAATTTCTCCTCCCTCTCTCTTCTTTCTTCTAGCCAAACTCACTTCCTCCCTCACAACACCATTTTTCTTCACCTTTTCTCCCTTGCATGTCCTAGCTAGAGGGACCGAAGGGCTGCACTCCTTTGGAAGAAAACAACCAGCTTCTTCTCCTCATTCCAGCAAGCTCACCATCACTGTAAGGGGACTCTTTGATGGATTCAAGTGGCTGGAGGTGGAAGATCCAGCCACTCTCACCTAAAATACTTCCCATGTGAACTGAATGCTTGAAATGTGTAATTGCATGTGTGTGATTGGTTTTTTTTTTTTTTTTTTTTTAATTTCTCTTTGGTAGTGGCTATGACTGTGTCAAAAATCTTCTCTTCATCTTCTTTTTTTCTAAAAATCGTGGGATGGCTCCAATGCCAAGGAGACCATGCCCAAATTTTGTTAGAAATCATGCACTTTCAAAGAAATTCGAAAAACAATTGTGCTGGCAGTGGCTGTCTCATTTTAGGAGCCCTCGACAATGTTTATGTTTTTGACCATAACTTTTGATCTAGCCGTTAGATTTTGGTGAAACTTGTCCCAGTTGAAGTAGACTCAAAATGCATCAACTTTGCTTTTGAGACCATTGCGAGATAACCTCAGATGAGGGTTCATCCATGACATGCAATGGAACCGTTCTACTTGGGAAATTGGCTCAGGCAGTTTCACGTAGAAGCCCTGAACAATGTTTACATTTTTTAGTATAACTTTTAATCTAACCGTTGGATTTTGATGAAACTTGTTCTCCGTTAGTACGGGGAACTCACACTACCGACTTGGCATTCCCGACTAGAGCAAGGCTATTGCCAAGGATGGTGAGAGGGGCGTGCCATTTGTACCACCTACGTCGTGTACTCCTAATCGTTATCCACGTAAAATAAGACCATTAAAATCTAGGAGGTTTAATTGCAGTGGGGCCCATAGGAATATAGGTTGTGAGATAGATACTCGGACTAGGATTACTGTGAGCGGTTTTTGCTAGTGAACCACACGCAGTGGTTGCGTAGGTTGTTTAGGACTGTAAGTCTGATTATTGATGACAACCAAGGAAATGGAGAACTCACTCCTATGTTTTTAGTTTTCAAAGGAAGATGGTTGATCCTGTGTGAATGATGAAGATGAAGTGGAAACACTATGTCAAGTGCCAATGATGCAAATAGATATGTTCAAGGAAGAAGAGGATCCCTCTAAGGATGCCTCATGGGTATTTTAGGTTTTAATCTTCATTGAATCAGCGCTTTGAGTCTCAGTCCCTTCTTCTATAAATGAGGGCAGATTAGGATTTAGTATTATGATGTATTATTTTCTTTCATGTGACTCATTTGAAAAATGTATTCGTTTTCAAGGATGTAAAAGTGTAGTCAGTTTTATGTAAAAGAATTGTTTAATGATGAAATCGAGGATGTTTAAAAGAAATTCTATTATGTTTTAATGGTTTACCGTGGTTATGATGTTTGATAATTTGAGTTTAGTTTATCAAGAAATTTATTTCACAAAAAGAGCGATTTTAAATTAACGATAAGTTAACAAGGATGTTTCTTCTTTTGTAGTTAAAAGTAATAAGATTTGAAAGTTAAAAAGGGAATAAATTTCCTCCTATTTTGAAGGTTACTTTACAATCAAGGATTAAATCATTTTCGCTAATAATGCAAATAAATAGAAATTCCTTAATAGTAACAAGGGGTGTTACAACTTACAGTTTACTTACTCTAATTGACTAATATTTATTGAAAACTACAAAACTAGGAAAAAGGATCATTTAAATAAAAAGATGTTAAAGGCAAATACAAACAAATGGCAAAAACCAATGTTAGTAGGTATGAACAAAAATGAGTCAAATTAAAAACAAGTACCTAGATTGAATTAAATAAGAGTAAATATGTCAATGAAAGTTTTTAAAATGTTATCATTGATGTGTATATTTTTTTTGGTAAATACATAAGCTTTCCTTTTTTGGCCTTTATATATGGATTTAATTAGTAAATGAAAATAAGATTTTTCTTTTTTCTTTGCTTCGCCTTTATAGAATAAATTAAATAACTTACTTATTCACCCGTGCATCGTGTGGGTTCATATCTAGAAGGCACTTATAGGAAACATATGTAAACATGAACAAGCGTGCCCATCAAGTCATTCTCTTGCATCCATTATATTGCTACAGTTGCTTGAATAAATTACACAATGAGATGATTTTGCACTACTTCTACTCATATTAGGTCCCATTTCACATACAGGTATCGCACTTGATATAT
The DNA here is from genome assembly GCA_026413185.1 of Pueraria montana var. lobata. NCBI lineage: Eukaryota > Viridiplantae > Streptophyta > Magnoliopsida > Fabales > Fabaceae > Pueraria > Pueraria montana. The sequence goes on from CM048655.1 coordinate 7,582,965, forward strand.
ATGCATACTAAAACTTTCTAGCATGCTAGGAAGTAGTAAACTAGCATAAAGTCAGGGACGCAGTATCTGAACTGACAAGAATAACATCATCTCAGTAAGTTCAGGTGCAGTTTACATCTTCAATATGGTTCTATAACAACATTGTCATTGTTAGTTTTTTTGTTAGAAAGAGTTCTAATAAATATTGTTTATCTTGATCCTTAGTTTGTATTAATGATTGTGTGGTTAATACCATTATGTCAACCAATAACACTTTAAAAACAACAGGGGCATATTCTTAATACCAAGTGTGATTTACATACCAATATGCCAACCACACTCTCCAAGACTTCTTTTGTTTTGCAAATGACAAAATTTAAATAAATAGATTAGTTGGTGACAAAAGGAACAACAGTTCTGCAAACAAACATAAAATGCAATGCCTTATCACAAAAAGAAGAAGATCAATCGAATGGTTTCAATTACCATTACACTACTGTGTTACAAATCTAAATCCACCTCTTGGGTGAAAAACAATTGAAATAAACTTTGTGCAGTAGCTGTGCAGCTCTGTGATGTGTAAAATGCTTTCGCAAAAGGGCAAGCATATCTTACGCAGTAGTAACAGTGGACTCCTAGAGTCCGGATATAGAACACCAATTGCACTCACAAACTCTTAATTTTGCAAATAATTAAACAATTCAAATTAAGAATCAAATTTGAGAAAGTGATGTTCAATTTTTCAGTTCTTAAGCGCTAAGGATTAAAATGAAAAGATTGATGTGAGACAATAAAATTAGAATGCCAAGGATTATGATTTCGCATGCACCCCTTTTTCCCCCAATTTTAATTTCAATAAACAACTCTAATTAAGTTAATTGTCAGTCCTCTTTAAATTCATTAATAAACAATTGGTCATAGCTTACTAATGCTGTTTCCCCTAATTCAATTCCCAATTGATCATAGGTAAATTAAATTAAGGTAAAAGATGATACTCAGAGAGGTTGATTAATAGAATTAATCCACTAGAAATTCACATAATTAGTTTCATCATTCAAATCATATGAATTCAATCACTTTACAGTTCTGTCAATCCCAGGCAATTGATCATAGACAAGGGACTGGCTAAAATTTAGAGTGATCAGTTCTAATAACAAACAAAATGGTAGAGAGATTCAATAACTAGAAACATAGATAATTTCATTGATAATCAAAATGGGTACAAAGGGCACAACTACATCATAATCTTAGGCTAGGAAGACTAGTCACTCATGCTCATGAACAAACTAGTGAATTCCATAGAAAACATAAAGATTACAAAGGGATAAGAGATTTTACAAGTAAGATTCCCAATGACGATCTCTACATCTTACAGTAGCTCAGACTCTCTCACAAGACCTCTACCTTACTCAGAACCCTCAGTATTCAGAAACAGAGCAAAAGATACAAGAAAAGGGTTTTCAACAATTATTTATAAAAATTCAAATTGTTGACGAGGCTCACCACGGCCGTGCTGATGAGATGACTGAAATGTAGAGATTCACACTAGAAGGGGGGGTTGAATAGTATGTTAGTTATAAGCTTTAAAAACTTTTCGCAAAGATAGAGATAAACTGACTTAAGTTTCACAAGGGACTTGTAAAACAAAAGATCACAGGTATCGTCCAATCGTTAAAATGACAGTTTTGTGAAACTGCGTTTTCTTGTTAACATCTAGGCGCAAATAAAAGGTTTTCGTAAATAATATATAAGGAAACTTGTGCACAATATGTGAAGAAATAACTTAAGAGAATAGCAAGTAAGCTTGAAAGTGATAGAGTAAAAACACTTAGTTTATACTGGTTCACTCAACCTGAGCTACGTCCAGTTCTCCTTCAAAAACCTTTGAAGGGTTCCACTAATCAAATTCTTATTACAAACAAGTATTATATACCCTGCCACTCCTGGCTACAAGTATTCCCTAGGCCACTTCAGGCACACCTTCAATATCCCCCTGAGATTAAAGAACACCCAAGTATTCTTTGTCACTAAGCCACTCCTGGCTTTCCAAACAGAAACTGTTTGAATACAAGTTAAATAGACAACTCTCACAGCGAGGATATTACAATATAACTCGAATACAAAGAATAACTTAGCAAAGCTAAGTCGATTGCTCTTTTTGCACAAGTGTAGGTCGTCCAATTGATTTGGCAGAGTTATAGGTCTTTGAAAAACTTGAATGCTTCGTTGTTGAATTTGTGAGCTTGTTCCTCTATTTATAGGTACCTTGGTGAAGATATCCGTTGTGGGATCTGTGCCTTTGCCAATAACCGTTCTCTCACAATCATGTGACCGTTGCTACGTGTCAGCTTGGGGTGGAGAGATGAAGGAGACAACAGTACATGCAGCGCCTCCACTACTTGTACGGTTCCTACAGAGAGAAGCTTTTTTGTCCCCTGTGGTACACTTTTCGAATTTTCAAATGAAATGTCACATTAGAATAGAGAGGGAATAACAGAACATTTCAGAGAATCATCATCGAAAAGTATAAGTGTACTTCCACACAATCCTGGATGCATTATATGACTGTTTGATAGAGAAGATGATGTAAGTTATATAGGCGCTGGACGCTTCTTCTAATTGACATAGTGTTTTCACACTGGTTTTCACAATGCATTGGATTCTTTATAACAACGTATTGGACGTTGGATTTAATACTAGAAAACAAGTTTCCAGTTACTCATCGGACGCATTGTACACATAGAGATATAATGTTTTAGTTTAAGAAATACAATACCATTGAGGCATTGGATGGCGTAGACCATATAATACTCAAACATAGATCATTAGATACTTCAAAATTTAACCTTATTTGTTATCATCAAAACCGAAGTTTGAGGGGTTGGACATCGTCCAAGGTCTTAGATTCTAACAATGACCATGCCTGTGGTCCTTGCATAGTCCCTTTGAAGCATGGGTACTCCTAAAATCATGCCGTACACGTACCGGGTACGTACCCGTACCCGGTACTCGTTGGGTACTCGTGGGTACGTACCAGGTACGTACCAAAAATATTTTTCAAAAAAAAAAGTGGATACATAATTTGGGTACTTATGGGTACTTTTTATGTACGTATTGGCCGTACCCAAGCCTGATAACTAAAAATATTATCCTTTAATAAAAGAATTAAAAAATTAGGTTTTCATTAATCCTATTTGGAGATGAATGGGATCCACTTGAAGGGGTTGAAATTATTGAAGTTGCTACTATTTTTCTTGATGAACCAGATTTGGAGGCATTTCTTTTCATTGACAATGAACAAGGAAATGATAAGATTGAAATGGTTAAAGTGCGATATCATAGTCATCTTTAGGAGTCATAATATTTTTTGTTGAACATTTACTTATTATAGTTTTTTATTATGAGATTTTTTTTTTGTCATGTTGAAGAATTTAATCTCTTTTAATAATTATGCTTATTTGTGTTTTTTTATTATTTATAAAATGTAGTCATGTTTATTTTAAATATTATTGTTTATATATACATATTTTTTAAAATTTGTATTAACGTACCCGTATCCTAGATTTTTAGAAATTCCCGTATCCCATACCCGTATCCGTACCGGGTACCGGTACCGTACCCGTATCCATGCAACATAGCATAGTCCTGAGGTCCAATTTATGCATAGATTGAGCACGACCGTGGTATGTTAACCACAATTTATGCATAGATTGAGCACGACCGTGGTATGTTAACCACGGCCGTGCTCAAGAAATTGACATTGATGCTCAATTTCCAACCATTTCTACCCTGGTTGTGGTCCCTGAATCACGATTGTGGTGACCTAGCATGGCTGTGCTAAAGCCACCACAGCCGTGGTTTTCCAAACAAAAGCAATTTCGCTCCAAATGATATCCTTTTCAGCTCTTTCCCTCAAAGAGTCTCTGAATTGCTTGTCTTACAAAAACTAGTGCCAAACCGTGAGTTTTGCCAATAAAATATGCTCAAAACGTATGCAAATGGCATCTAAGCTCAAATAAAAATACAATCAAAATCCGGTTTATCACTGGCCCATCAGAATATTATAGCATAATTGTATAAGAATGTCTAATTTACAATCTACTACCAGAGACTGATCAACAAAACTCAACAATGTAGAATTATATTATACTTAGTTCAACATTCAGATAACCATAGGCATGAAAGCAGTGAGGGCAACTAAATGATTGCTCATGTAGAGTTGAACCAGTGTCAAATATGACTCAACACACTATAATTAGTCATCAAAATACTTGATTAGCCTCCAAACAATCAACTGAAAGGATATGGCTTGGAATTGCACATGATTAAGTCACCAAAATCACTTGATCAGCCTCCAAACTGTCAACTAAATTTTTATGGCTTGCACATATTTCTCATTCTTTGGATGTGGGTAGCAATCATTCACCAATTGACTTTAACAGAGAAAACTCTCAAAGAACTAGAAGAGAATTGAAGTTTCAGCTAACCTTGCTGCACAATATTATGAGCTCGCAAGGTTACAAACGTAAGGAGTTTCAAAATGACATCAAAGCAATTTCGGTAGCATTCATACATCAAGATTCCAATAATGTTTAGTTCTTTTAGTCTGAGTAACATGAAGTACATTGAAACACTTGCTGATATCAGATAATGTTTGATTTCTATGGACTTAGGGTGAAAGTACTGCATGTGTATAGCCATGCTCTGCTGTTAAATGGTTACAATTAAAGAGATAAGCAAATAAATAACAGAGGAATGTGTAGAAAATGGAATTTGATCTCTGCAATGTTCATATACTTCTACATTTTTTATCACACTTCTGACTTGCTGTCTCAAACTTGACATAGAATCACTAGATTAAATTGTTTTTTCTCTCAATGATTCCTAGAAAAGTTGTTACTGAATACTGCTTTTGCAAATTACAAGTACTACCCGTTCGATAGATTGAAAAGTCTCGGCCTAGATGGTTGACATATTTTTCTTTTGTTATCTTAATATTAAACATTGAATCTACAGCATGATATATATAAGACAGGGACTCAGAAATGTGAAATTCCTTAAATAGAGAGATTGATTGGAAGTCTCTATAAAGCACACACAGTCTACCTTTTATTATGGTCCATGTACTTTGTGTTTGTACTAATTAATCTGTATATCTAGCTCATATGAAAGTTTTTATTTTCTTAACTTTATGAATTTCATGTCTCATAAAGAATTATATGCTATTTAGCCCCTTAATATTAAAGACAAGTTTATGTATCATCAAAAAATAAAATAAAAACAAAATTTGGTATGGGGTATATGGATTTAGTTTGAAAGTATTTTGATGACCTGCATTAAATTTGGGAATTCATGGGAAATAAAAATAAAAGTACAGTAAGTCTACTACTTAGCTGGAGTATTACATCCATTAAGTATATGATACATGTTACTTGAAGGATAGATTGATGAATTCATATAAGTAGATAACTGGGGTAAAATTATTAAACAGTTCTGCACCCTGTAGATAAACTGTACTGGAGCATACCATACAACCTACACATCAGTTTCTGAAACAGCCCTGACATTTGAGCTCAGATTTGATTGTTCAAATATCTACACCTGAAATTTGAGAAGAAGCCAGTTACCTTTGCAGTTTTGAAATACATAGCAAATTGAAAGAAAAATTAATTGTAACTACATAAGCAATTAATCAAGTAAGAGCTGCAGCGGCATATACAATTAAGCATCTAGAAATTTCAATTTTATTATATTGTTAAGTTTGAAAAGGAAAACTAATGTGTGAAATTATTGAAAAACTGAGAAAGAACAAAAGAGTATTATTTATTATAAATGGAACTGCTATTAAAATTTGGCAGAAGAAGCAGTGTGACACATCTACATTTGTTCGCTAGTAATATGCAGAGAATTGAGTCATTTTCCATTCAGCTTACCAGCAAGAAAGGATTTTCTGATTTTGCTTAGTTCTCTAGTGACATGCACCAAATTCATTCTTTCTTTCGGTGATTCCACTGAACAAGCTAGTCCGATCTTAAAGAGTGAAACTAAGCACTTTTCAACTGTCAGAGTAAGATTCTGACTGTTTTCTTCTATTGTTTCTTCTCCATGTTTTGATACAAGTGATGGGTCCAAAATCTGTAAAAGATTATCAGGATATGAATTTTCCACGAAGTTATGCAGATTTTGACCATCTTCAAAGATTTCATTAGTGGGTCTTCTTCCACTAAGCATTTCCAGCACAAGAATCCCAAAGCTATACAGGTCACCATTCATAGACACCTCAGAACCCACTCCATACTCTAAAATATATAGCAAAAGTTGTCAGTACCTTGTGATTAGTAAATATGAAGTTTTCATCAAAAGATAGGGGAATTCAAAGAAACACTTATTCAAGAGTTCAGAAAATACCTGGAGGAGCATAGCCAACAGTACCCTTTATTCCAATTGTACTTGTTTGATTAGAAGTGGTACCATTGATGGTTGAGATAAGTCTTGCGATGCCAAAATCACTCACATGAGCAACCATGTCATTATCAAGAAGGACATTGCTTGGCTTTAAATCACAATGAATGATTGATTGCTCACATTCGTTATGAAGATAATGTAATGCAGAAGCGACATCGATCATGATATTTAATCTTTGATTAAGGCTCAATGTTCTCGGATGCTCTGCACTTATTGTCCTTGGATACAGCCATTGTTCTAAGCTTCCATTTTTCATGTACTCAAAAATTAGAGCTTTAAATTCTTGACCTTTGTAATCTGTGCTGCAACAACATGTCAAAATCTGAACCAGATTTCGATGTTTAATATTTTTAAGTGCATTGCATTCAGCAATAAAACTCTTGTGAGCTCCTTTTTTTTGAAGGTTTAGGACCTTTATGGCAACAACCTTGTCTTCTAACTCAAGAGTTCCTTTGTAGACAGAGCTAAAATTTCCAGACCCTATCAAGTTTGTAGTTGAGAACCCATCAGTTCCATTGTGTAGGCTTTGGTATGAAACTCTAGGCAGCTGGTCAATTGTTGGTGAATCGAAAGATGGTTTCTTACTGCTTTTCCTCATCCAGTAGATAGTTAGAATAATTGACAGTATGAGAAGGAAAGTAACCACACTAACTATCACTGCTATCAGCCTGAGCTTGTGGTGTTTTGCAAGTTTCTTACCTTTGACAGGGCATGGTGGTAGATGCAGTTCTGAAATACCTCCACAAAGCTTACTATTTCCAGTCACCACTAATGCACTTGCATTTCGAAAGACACCTTCAGTTGGTACCTCGCCTTCCAACATGTTGAAAGATACATTGAAATATTCTAAGAAAGAAATGTTCTGCAGAACATTAGGAATTGATCCAGACAAGTGGTTTTCTGAGAGGTCTAAACGTTGAAGACTTTTGAGTGATGCCAAAGAGGATGGTATGCTTCCTTGTAAAGAATTCCCTTGCAAATAGAGGTACTCCAACATTATGCATTCTCCTATAGTCCCAGGAATGTGACCCGACAAATGATTCTCTGACACATCTAGGAAATCAATATGTTTTAGGTTGCCCACTTCTTCTGGTATACTACCATTCAATGAGTTTTGATACAGAGCCAACAAGGTGGTAAGAGAGGAAAGATTAAAAACCTCTACGGGTATGGTTCCTGTAAGGTTGTTTCCCGAAAGATCTAGATGTTGTAAATTATGGCAGTTTCCTATACTTGGAGGAATATTTCCTTCAAACATATTTGCTCCGATGTCCAAAAAAAACAATTGACTAAGATTGCCTATGAATCCTATCTCTCCTGACAACTTGTTTACACTTAAGTCTAACAATTGCAACTTCTGAAACTTCGCAAAAGTTGTTGGGACAAACCCATCAATGTTGGTAGAACCAATCATCAAGAGAGTTAAGCCAATTAGATTTTCTACTGCCCCAGGTATTTCTCCTGAAATCGGATTCCCTCCGAGTAATAGATGACTAAGTTGGGTGGATAAATTTCCCAAGGAGTTTGGCAAATGACCTCCAAAATTATTGTAGTAAATATCCAAGTAGTCCAACTTACTACAGTTAGTCAATGATTTTAAAAACTCCAAATCATTAGTTGAATTGTCACCTAGATTGTTCTCAGACAAAGTTAGGACAACAATATCTTGCAGCTTCCCAAGACCTGGAACTTGTCCCACAAAATGGTTTGCATTGATTTCAAGTAGTGAAAGGATAGAAGCATTTGTGATGGAAGGTGGAATTGAACCTGATATTTTATTGTCACCAATTGTAAGATAATAAAGATTGGGGAGGGTGTGGAACATGTTGGGTGGAAGAGAGCCATTGAATTGATTTTCTGTAGCTGAGAATACAGTAAGAGATGACATATTATAAAGACAAGAAGGAAATGGTCCACTCAGTTTGTTGATACCAAACCCTACATAAGTCAAGCTTTTGAGACGGCATATTTCTTGTGGAATATCTCCCTCTAAGTTGTTATATTCCACGCTGATATGTGTTAGGGACGAAATATTCCCTATGAATGACGGGATTCCTCCCGTCAACTGGTTGCTAAAAATGCCTAAATATTGAAGCTTCCAAAGTGGGCCAATTTGGAATGGTATTTTACCAACCAATTTGTTTCTAAACAAAAGTAAGCGTTCAAGATGAGTGAAGCCTGTCAAGTTTGTAGGAATTTTTCCTACCAAAGAGTTATTTGCAACAGAGAGGATCCGTAGTTGTGACAACCGTCCCAATTCTTGTGGGATTTTCCCGTAGAAGCTGTTGTCTCCAAGGTTGAAGTTTCTCAAATAAGAGAGATTGCCTACGTGAGCAGATATGGACCCCTTCAACTTGTATCCTTTCAAGTATAACTTTGTAACTCTTTGAAGCATGGGATTGCATGTGATTCCATGCCAGTTACAAAAGTGAGTAGAAGTGTTCCAAGAGAGGAGGATTCCATATGGATCAGTGGATATGGATTCCTTGAATTTGAGCAATGCCAAATGATCAGTCTCATTTCCTAAGGCAAAGGCAGTCATGTTTGAGCTAACCCATAATGACTTTAATGTAAAGAGGGAAAACATGTGAACATATATAGACCAAAATGCAAGTAACATGAGAGAAAAATGCTTCATTTTGATGAGGAATTAGAGGCTACTAGATGGTGGTATATCTCTATATCTATTCTTAGATGGCTTTATATAGATTAGTTTCGCTATTGGATGTGATCAGAGAAGAAGCGCATGTTGTTAAGGTCAAGTCAATAACCAATAATACACGTTAAAGGTCAAGGCAATAATCGATTGGCAATTGAATATCATTCATACGGCAAGAAAATAAATCCAAAAATATGGGACCTAGTTTCAGATAAATTTATAAAATTACTATATAACCAAAGTGACTTCTTATTCCCATTAAGAATTAGCCCTAAATTAAACAGCTTTTGTTGAATACGAATAAATACAATAATCTCTATATAAATTAGAATAACCATCTTGAACAAAATCCTTTTCAAGAATTATTTTTCAATTAAATATATATATATATATATATATATATATATATATATATATATATATATATATATACTTTTGTTTTGGTAAATGAAAATAAAAAGGCCTGAAAGCCTCTCGGGAAAGCAGTACAAGAACTATATGCTCTCAAAGCATCACAAGCAAATTAGGAGCAACATCGACGATGTGCAATGAACTAGCTAAATTTGACCAGTGCTTGCCCATTAAATCTGCCACTTGATTGGCTTCAGAACATGCATCCATTGGATTGAGCCTTGAAATTGATGGATTATATTAATACTATGTCTGTATGTATATATAAAATTTATCTGATAACTTTTATTTTTAAATATTAATTTAATTATATTTTTAAAAAATATTTATCGAGTGAGTGAATGATAATTTAGTAAATTAAAAATATTTTACCATATATTTTAATTAAAATCTTATAATGAATGTTCTTTAATGATGTTAAGTTAAATAAACTAAATTGTGCATTTTAACTTAGGAGAAAAATATAATTTACTTTATATTTTAACATAAGAAGGGAGAGCACAGTAGAAGAGGGAAAAGTATATGTCAACATAAGAGGAGAGAGTTGTGTAATATTAGCATCTGTCGGGAGAGATGAATCTAATTTACTTTTTTTTTTATCTATCTCTTTTCCACATTATTTATTACATGTTATAATGATGGAAGGAGAAACACAAAAAATATTGTACTAACTATTGTATGAATTTCAATAAAAAAAAACTATTGTATGAATTGTTGTATATATGTACCACATCTTAATTTAATATATTAATTAATGTGTTTAATTAAAATTAAATTTGTAAATTTATATTAAATTTTATTACAAACATTTTTTTAAAATAAAAATTGTTAAACATACATCAGTTTATTTTAGTTAAAAATATTTTTTAAACAATAAAAATATCTAAAATCTAACAGTAACGGAACAGAGACGCTGTCGACATGCCCTGGTTTATACGTTCATTCCTAGTGTTGACAAATTTTATTTTATTGCTATCGACAAAAGTTGGTGCTAGTCTTTGTCTATTTTACCATCATGCCTATTTTTGTACGTCCCTACCAAGTAGCAAGAAGTGTTGACAAATTTTAATTTATTGTTATTGACAAAAGTTGGCACTAGTCGATTTTATCACGACTATTAGATTTTAAATTCGTGTGTTGCATGGATTTGCTTAAATTAAATATTTTTATAATTATTTTTAGTATATTTTTAAATTACATATACATAAATAAAATTATTAATTTTTAAAAATATTTAGAAGTATATTAATATCATTACATTAAAATTAAAGATGATTATTTTATCTTCAAAAAAATTAAGTGTATTGAATTTTATTATGATTTGTTTTTTCTCTATATAATAATAGTGATACAATACTTATATGAAAAGCATAAATACAAAAAAAAAATATAAATATAATATATATGAATATATAATATATAATTATTTCGATTTGAGTGTTCATTTTTATTATGGTGGATACTATGTTAACATGCACTTAATTTTTGTGTGATTAAAATTAATAATTTTATATATATTTATTATAAAAAAAATTATTTTAAATTTGTTAAAATAGTTTGATTTTTATTAATTGGAAATAGTTCTTAATTATTTAAAAATAATATTTTTAATCATTTGGTGGAAATTAATTTTAATTATGTGATATTGTCAAAATTTTGAGTTGATTAACGTCATTCTGACATAAATTGAACACTTCGTAACATTGCAATGAGATTTTTCTACAAAAATTATTATTATTATTATTATTATTATTATTATTATTATTATTATTATTATTATTATTATTAACAAAGGCCTAAATTTAAAAGAATAACTTTAATGTTAGATATGACCCTTAGGAATTTTAAAGGACCCTATTTATGATTATTAATATTATTTTATTATTAGTTACTTACATTTATCAAAATTGTCTAATATTTATCATTAATGTAATCAATTTTATTCTTTATTAAAGGTATACCTCAGGTCTCTAATACATGTCATCTACTTTGTAAACTTGTATTTTTTTTCCTAAGTCAGAGATGGTGTCCCTCAACCCAGTGGGTCAGAGACTAATCCCGCACGTGGTGTGTGGCTGCCACTGGCCCAAGGAAATCTTGCACATTGAGGGAATTAAATACGAGTTCTCCCACGTGTGAACGTATTGGAACCTTACACCACTGCGTCAATCCTATGGGTTGCTTTGTAAACTTGTATGATCCATTTTTTTATGGAAATAATTAATTATTTTTTATGTCTTTTAACAATAAATATTTTGCAATTGATGTATCAAACCAAAATGCAATTTTAAAATAATTAGGTCCATGTTTACTCTTAAACCTACTCCATGTTTTCAACCTAGATAATTAAATTTATTCATTTTTGAATAAAATATTAATACAATTTTATTTAATATTTGACTGTTACAAACATACATGAAAAAATTATAATTGACAGGTATGAAAGAAAATAATTTATTATTATTATTATTATTATTATTATTATTATTATTATTATTATTATTATTATTATTGTTATTATTATTATTATTATATCTAAAAAATATTTAACATTTCTATAAAATAAAATAATAAACATTAAATATTTTTTCCTTTTAAAACTAATTTTTGGTAAGAAAAAACTAATAGTATAGTAATAGTAGTAGTAACTGTACTATTACAAAAATTGATACTCTGTCTTTTTTTTTTTTTGTAAAAAATTGATACTTTGTATACTTTTGTGAGACTTAAATATGTTTTAGGTCCTTTGTAAATTAGCAAATTCTATTTTGAATCCTTAATATATTTTTTTTGGTGTTGAGTCTCTAATAAAACAAAAAATTTGTCTTTGGTCCTTGTTTTATTCCTTCTAACATGTCTATTTTTTTTATTTGAGTGCTTATAATATTTTGTTCATTTTGTATTAGTCCCTTTAAAATATATTTGATAGGGACTCATAATAAATGATCTACATATTTTAGGAACAAAAATGAAAAAATAGATATATTTTAAGGACTAAAATAAAATAACAAGGACCAAAAACAAAAATTTTGTTTTATTAGAAACTCAACTCAAAGAAAATTTTTATTAGGGAACCAAAACAAAATTTGCTAATTTATCATGCACCTAAAATATATTTAAACTTTTTAGTGAAGTCTTGGCAAATTTGATAGGTCCCTACCAAGTGAAGACTTGACAAATTTATTTAAACGGAGATGTGGTAGATATTGCACAGTTTATACGTTGGTTCCAAGTATTGGAAAAATTTATTTTATTGCTAGCTATTTGACAAAAATTGATACTTTGTCTTTTTTTGGTAAAATAGTGATACTTTGTCTATTTTGGTGCAGACTTGACAAATCTGATACGTCCCTACCAAGTGAAGACTGACTAATTTATTTAAACAGAGATGTGGTAGACATGCCCCAGTTTATACGTTCGTTCCAAGTCTTGATAAATTTTATTTTATTGCTATTGACAAAAATTGATACTTTGTCTTTTTTTGGTAAAAAATTGATACTTTGTCTATTTTAGTGGAGACTTGACAAATTTGATAGGTCCCTACGAAGTACTTTTTTGTGGTAGTTCATTTTCCAGCTGTTTAAATTGCCAAAAAAATGCTTGACAACTCATTTAAAAAGACTGAAAGGATTTCTGGTGGATTAAAGTCACCGTAAATTTTAAACCATCTACTATTTTGTATTAAACGGTTTAAAGCACACAACTTATACTGACATGTGCATAGCCTTACAAAGCACACTGCTCTATACTAACTTGTGCAAACTGCCCCATGCTGAGTTTTGGTAATTTTTTTAAGACTTAAATAACTTTTAAGTTCCTGATAAATTTTTAAATTTTGCTTTGGGACCCTGATAATTTTTTTCGTTATTTTGAGTCTCTGGTATACTAAAAATTTTGTTTTTAGTCCCTGTTGTCAGTTAACATGCCACTTAAAAATTTTAAAATACAATTTCTGATGGCTTAAAAGCTGCTGCTATTTATTTTAATTTTTAAATTAAAATTTTTTGCGGTTAAAAACTGCTAGAATCAATTAAAGCAAAACAAAAAAAGAAAAGACTAATTTTTCCACAAACTCAATCGTTTATAACAATAACTTTTTTAAAATATGTATGTTGGGTAAATAATTTAAAATAGAAGAAATAATAATAATTTACTAAAGAAAAGGAATGATTGGAGAGAGGAGTAGGTGATAGATGTTTGAGTGAAGGTGGGGCGGAAGAATAAGGATAAGTTGTTGAATGAAAGCAAGGTGAAAGATTCCGTTGATATTTGTTCTTGGTTGTGCAATCGATCATCTCATCTCGTCAACGTTGTGAAACTCAATGGAGCTAGTGAATATGGATAAGTTGTTGTCGGCAGCTCGATTTCAAATCTACGTGACGATGAAAGGCTACGTCTACGATGTCACCACTGGAAAGTCCTTCAACGTCCCCGGCGGCCCCTACGCGATGTTCGCCGGCCAGACGCCAACAGAGCCCTGGCCAAGATGAGCTAGAATGACGATGACATCTCCACTTCCCTTGACAGCCTCTCTAACAAGGAGATCAGAGTTCTCAACAATTGGGAAAACAAATTTGCGTCGATTCGAAAACTCGATTCAAATATGTGTTTAAGATCTAGTGCGTGATAGTGCTGGTGCGAGGTCGGCAACACCATTTTAGATTTGTGTTTCAAATATGTGTTAATGTGGTTTATATCTATGTTTCAGATCTGCATTAGATTAAGTCGTACGCACTCGTCGCCTCATCTGCTGTGTCGAAGGTCCCCAGCCATTGGCGGCACCTCCCTTTTCATGACATCTCTAGATCTGTTTCCTTTTTTTTGCTTTAATTCAATTTTGAATTTCACTAAACTCTTGATTTGTTCTACGAATGAGTTTGTGTTGTTGGATGAAAAGGAATGTAACAAAAGTAACTGACACACCCCACAATCATACACTATGAAAAATATGACCCGTAGAATATTAAACTGAAACAAAAGTAACTACACATCCCACAAACTAAGTAACGAACACAAAATACAGTTTCCAAACACTAGGAGTTTGTGTTAGAATTTTCTTTGTTTGGTCTTCTATTGGTGTATTTTGTTTTATTAAAATATGGGTTTGAATGTATGACCTAATATATTTTTCCCTGTGAGTCCAATTGTAATTAGTGATCCAATTTAGGCATCCCTTGTGTTTATATGTTTATTGGGTCAAGCCCAATAGGCAAGTGAGATGAGTTTGTGTGTAGGGCCTAATGGGCCTAATATCTATGATGATTGGATATTAGATTACCTGTTTATTTAAATAAGGGTAGGATCCCCACTTGATTCATGTCCTCTTTCACGGCTCATTGCACCTGTTCGAGTCTAAGACATTGGACGATGTCCAACCCCTCAAACTTCGGTTTTGATGATAACAATTAAGATTAAATTTTGAAGTATCTAATGTTTTATGTTTGAGTATTATAGGTACCACACCGACCAATTCCTCAATGGTATTGTATTCCTTAAGATCAAACAATATATCTCTAAGTGTATAATGCGTCCAATGTGTAACTGGAACTTGTTTTTATAAAGTATAAATCCAGTGTCCAATGCGCTGCAATAAAACAAGCGTCCAATGCATTGTGGAAACCAGTGTGCAAAACACTACATCCATTCGAGGAACGTCCAATCGCTTGTATAACTTACACTACCTTTTTCTATCAAACAGTTATATAATGCGTCCATTATGCGTGTAAAAGTACACTTAAGTTTTTCAATGATGATTCTCTGAAATGTTCCTTATTCCCTCTCTTATTAATTGTGACATTTCATTTGAAAATTTGAAAGTGTACCACAGGGGACAAAAAAGCTTCTTTCTGCAGAAACTGTACTGAAGTGAGTGAAGGCACTGCATATACTATTGTCTCCTCCCTCTCTCCACCCCAAGCTAACACGTAGCAACGGACATATGATTGTGAAAGAACAGTTATTGGCAAAGGCACAGATTCCATAATGGATATCTTCACCCAGCTGCCTATAAATAAAGGATCAAGCTTAAGAAATCAACAACGAAGCATTCAAGTTTTCTAAGAGCTGAAACTCTGCTAAAACTACTGGACGATCTACACTTCTGTAGAAAGAGCAATTCCTTAGCTTTCACTAAGTTACTTTGTATATTCTGTTTACATTGTAATATCCTTTTTGTGAGAGTTTATTTGAACTTGTAATCAAACTATTTATTTGGAAAGCCAAGAGTGGCTTAGTGACAAAGAATACTCAGGTGTTCTTTAATCTCAACTGGACGTAGAGAATACTTGTGCCAAAAGTGGTGTAACGCCCTTCGTTATAATAACAACCCATAATAAAACATTCTTTAAAACATAAATAATATAGGCTTTTTTTGAAAATACAATAGTCTAAAATACCTCAAATATTATAAAATAAGATTGAATAAATGAATCCTTACATAAATAAAAACATTATCCTCAAATATGGGCATCTAAAACAACGAATAATAAAGAGTAGCAGAATTAACCACAACCAACCCTTTATTCTAAAGGTACTAACCCAAAAAAATATAACTAAAAATAAATAAGTCTTCAAGTCTCCGACATCTCAACAGTCTCTCCCTCATGCTCTGAAAACAACACTTTTAATGAGACAATAATCACAGTGAATAAACACAAGTTCTAAAAAGGTTCACAAATAGTGTTGTTCTCAGTCGGCACGGTAATCCAGAAAAACTCAACCATGGTACCCACAAAGAATTTAAAATAAGACATTGTATATATACTCCAATAAAAGTCAAATTAAAACAAGCACAATTTACTCTCATAACATTCTCGTTAAGGTAAATATTTCAATAAATAAAATTAACAACTCGATGCATTCAATAGATATCACAAACATAACTTAGTGATTCTCAGAATCACTAGGCTAGACTCTTTGGTTCCCGAAACTAGTGTGGATCTCAGATTCTTAAAAGGTCTATGAACTCATATCCATGCAATGGCATCCCACTGCCTTCCTCATCTTAGATGGAGGTATCCCGAATCTCTTCCCCATCCTAGATGGAGGTATCTCAAATCTTTTCCCCATCCCAGATGGAGGTATCTATCATAAATCTCATCCCTATCCCAGATGGAAGTATTTCAAAATCAATTCTTAGAATAAAATATACACCATCACCACTTCCCAGAAGATGATGACCAACTCATAAATAATTAAAAAATATCATTCCAAATAATTGTCAAATAAATCCTCTAATTTCATACAGTCAATAATTTCATACACTCGATAATAATTCTCAAGATCGCACTCTGGCAACACTATACACTATAAATACCAATTAATAATAAGGACAGTATGATATAATACATAATTATATTTAATCAAATAGATATGTATATGTAATATCATAGGCAAACCTATATATATTTGAGGGTGGGCAAATGCACCCCCTCATTTTAATAAAGTTACATGTATTTATCTTAAAATTTTATATTTTGCACCCCCTAATTTTATATGTTTGAACCTCCTGACTTATTTTTATGTGAAGATAAAATTATACGTATTTATCTTAAAATTTTATATTTAACCTCTTAAGTTTATGTGTTTGAACCCATTATCTCATGTTTTCACTCTTCTTATATGATAATTATTATTAGATTTATTTTTCTAAATAGATTGTCCCCTCTGACCCCGAGTCCTAGATCCGCCACTGTGTAATATATAGTATGTATATGACAACTAATGCAAGGCACACATTCACGTAAGTAACAAAACTTCAATTGATAGTCAATGCAAGTCATGAGCCAACACAGTACCAAGATGCAAAGTAATCTCAATCCATAATGAATTTGAGAGATAAACCAAAGAATGACTTCAAGTTATATTTAGTTAACGCATATTTATGATGTGTATAGATAATGATAAAATATAGTTACAGAGATTTATGAATGATCCAGGAAATAAAAATTTGCCGCAACACCTAATATGAACGATACACAGAACAATTTCACCCATTTAGAGATTCCACTTGGTATACACGCACGTAATTCAACTATAATATCTAAAAGGGTAAAATATGTTTTTGGTCCCTCATTTTTCCATGATTTCTGTTTTTAGTCCCTCATAGATTTTTTCTCTGTTTTTAGTCCCCCAAAAATTGTTTTGTTTTGTTTTTAGTCCTTCATAAATTGTTTTGTTATGTTTTTAGTCCCTAACGTTAATTTCAACGGTTAAGTGATGACATGGCGGACATAAACTGTGTGCCTGAAAATTTCCTAATTAAGTTTCTAGTGACTTTTAACAGCTACAAATTTTTTGGCTGTAAAAAATGTTTACTTTTGTAATATTTTCTTGTAATTTCAGAAAATTTGGTATTCGAAGTTTTAATTTTTTTATTATTTTTTTAACATTTTTTACGGTTTTAGTCTGCCAAAAAATTTCAACAGTTAAAAACCGCTAGAAACTTAGATAGAAATTTTTCAGGCGTAAATTCTGCTCACTACGACATCACTTAACAGATAAAATTAATGTCAGGGACTAAAAACAAAATGAAACAATTTTTGAGGGACTAAAAACAGAGAAAAAATTTATGAGGGACTAAAAACAGAAATCATGAAAAAATGAGGGACCAAAAACATATTTTACCCTATCTAAAACATTATTAATCCCAATTTCTTTTATCAGAAACCCAAAATTATATCCTTCAAATATCATACCATGGATGATTTTAAAAGATAAGTGTTTTACTCACCTCTCTTGAAGTAATTCGTGCTCTTTGTTTATTCTTCCTCTTCTCTGTCTGTTGTGTCAATAAGGTCCACTATATTTCTTCCTTCTCCTCACTTCAAACGATCTACTAATTTTCTATTTCTCAAGAGATTAACTATGTAATTCTAGGAAGGAAACTGCCTATCCTTATATAGGTGGAGGAGTATGTGATTTAAGATTGGGTCACATCAAGCATATTTGGCTTGCCAAATCTTTCTTTATCTTTTTCTATTTTATTATCTAGATTTATCTCATTATTAGCATTATCCATTATTTTCTTTTCTTTCAAGATTTATTAAGATAAAACATGATAATATTTAATCCGTTCTCGAGGACCAATTTAAACTATATATAAGAAATATTTTATCTAAACTAGATATATAATATTATATTATTACTATATTAATTATCTTTTGTATTCTTTTGTAGTTGTTAGATAATCTCAACAATTCTTATATTAATCATCTAATCTTTTTATTGATGAGATAATTATTTAACTCGATAATATTTAATAAATAGTAACTAAATAGTAATATTTTAATTCAATTATTTCAACTAAAGTCAATATATCATCATACAAACATTCTAAACAAATACTAAGATAAGATTTCAACCAAATAAAATAATATCATAATCCATTCAAATAATATATACAACATTTCAAATATTATATTTTATAATCATTATTCAATTATTTTAATTCAAATAAATTCTTACACTAATAATTTTTATACTAAATCTCATAACAGTGTAATCTTTTAAATAACAATAATCATATTAAATTTAAGGATGTTACAAGTGGCCTATAGAATACTTGTAGCCAGAAGTGGCAGGGTAGATAATAGTTGTTTGTAATGAAAGTTTTGATTAAGTGGAACCCTTCAAATAATCTTTCAAGACAAGTAATCTTTCATAAAATTCATCTGCGAGTGATTACTCTATAGAGAAATTTTAGGAAAGTTAATTTAAAAAGTTTTTCAATTATAAAGGATTACTAAAAATTTAAATTAGATGTTTAGCGATTCGTTTTCTTTTTAAAACCTCGTTCCGATTTAAATCACACAATGTATTTCTACACTGTGTAACTTGACACGACCCTAACCAATCTAATCAAATGACCATTAGCCACTTGAATTACATGCAAAACACTCCCTCACCCACTCAAAATTCACGACCACTCACATTCATTTTCCCTAACCATCACTCAAATCAACACTTCACTTCAGCTCACCTCACTCACTCACTTAACTTCACTTAACTTCTGCCCAAGAAGAATTAAAACTGCTCCTCCCACTCTCTTCCTTCTCTGGCCGAGACTCACACCCTCCCTCACCAACACCATTTTTCAGTTTCTTCTTCCTCTTGCATGCCATAGCTTGAGTGCCCAAAAGCCAACACTCATTTGGAAGAAAACAACCAGCTCCTTCTCCTCTTTCCAGCAAGCTCATCATCATGTAATGGGGATCTTTGATGGATTCAAAGTGCCTGGAGGTGGAGGATCCAACCACTCTCACCTAAAATGCCTCCCATGTTGACTGAAGGTGTGAAATATGTGATTGCATGTGTGTGATTGGATTTGTATTTTGAAATTCCCTTTTGGCAGTGGTTTGTAACTATGTCAAAACCTTATCCTCATCTTCTTCTTTTTCTGTAATTCGTGGGATGGCTCCAATACAAAGGAGACCATGCCCAAATTTTGTTAGAACTCATGCATTTTCAAAATTCAAAAAATTGTGCTAGCAGTGACTGTCTCATTGTAGAAGCCCTGGACAGTGTTTATGTTTTTGTGTATAACTTTTGATCTAGCCATTAGATTTTGGTGAAAGTTGTCCCCAGTTGAAGTAGACTCAAAATGCACCAACTTTTCTTTCGAGACCATTGCAAGATAACCTCAAATGAAGGTTCATCTATGGCATGCAATGGGACCGTTCTACTTGTAAAAACTGGTTCGGGCAGTGGTTGTTTCACGTAGAAGCCCTGGGCAATGTTTATGTTTTTGTGTATAACTTTTGATCTAACCGTTGGATTTTGATGAAACTTGTCCTCAGTTAAGATAGACTCAAAATTTACCAACTTTGATTTTGAGACCATTGCAAGATAACCTCAAATAAATGTTCATCCGTGACATGCAATGGGGCTATTCTGCTTATGAAAGCTGGTTCAGGCAAGGTTCAGTTTTTGAGTTTTTTAAACCAAAGTAATGATCATTTTTTAAATATAAATTTTGTTCCTAAAACTAGACAAACAGAGCTTTAAAATGATATAAGTTTTTAAAAAAAATATCCACAATTTCTAATTTAACAAATTTGGTTTGAACATAACTCATGCATGGATCCTAGATTTCGAACTTGAGACATAGGTCTTAGAAAAGAAATTACTGGGAAAAATGTAGGAGGAATTAGAATTCAAGTTTTGCCTTTTTTGAAAGATATGAATGTTAGATTTTTACCATAAAAATTTGAGTTAAAATTTCATTTGGGAAGTTTGAGAAAATTACACATCTTTGAGGTATGCTCACTGTGAAGGACATACTGACCTGTGAACTTCTAGGAATTTATATAATTTTTGTAGATTAAATCTAAGAGTGTGGGATAAATTTTTGAAAAACAGGTTTTAAGGGATTTAATTTGATATAAGAATTTCACAAAACAAAAATCGTTTGCTAAATTAATTTTGGATAGAGATTATATGCTGCCAAAAGGGGATTCTGTTTTAAATTGCCTTGAAATATGATATTTGATTTGTGATATATTTGAATGGGTAAATTAATTATAATTGTGTGCATGTAAGGCAGTAGGTAAATTTTACCCTTGCCTTAAATGATTGTAAGATCCTTGGAATGTGAACCTAAGGCATCTCTATGCGTGTGTTGTGCGTTTTGAAACGATGTGGTACATTCACATGGAGTGTAGTATGAATTGTATTTCTCTATGATGTTTGTGTTTTGTGAGCATAAGACTCAAACGAGAGTGCTTATGTGGACTAAGACATTGTCCTAGTAATCTAGGAAAATTTTACAGGTAATAATAATAATATAAATTCTAACAGTGAGAACAATTAATTTAGACTTAAGAATTTATTTATTTTATAAGCTTAATAAATGAACTCTTTAATTTGAGCTTTGTACTTAGATAAATATTCTAGGACCCTTGCATGGAGGAATCGTCAGTAAGTTACTAATTAAGAAAATTTTTGAATTTGAGAGGGGAAGGCAAGAATAAAACTCAATAAGATTTTGTGATGTGTGTTGTGAAAGTGTGCTTTTCGAGAGTCGGGCAACGGAGATGTGTGTGTACGGCGGAGCAATGGAATTACGAAGAGAGTCACGTGGGACATTTCCTATTGTGAAAGAAAGTTTTTAGAGATGAAAGCGGTGATTGAATGACGTGTTCATCTATATATATATATATGTGTGTGTGTGTGTGTGTGTGTGTGTGTGTGTGTGTGTGTGTGTATTTTGTTTGAAGCCGATGAGGCTCTCGGCTTGGCGTCAATTCATCCCGTCTTGTACCATGGGCAGCAGAAACCTACAACGACGAATATGGATAAAGCTCTGTGAGAGAGTGTTTGAGGAGTCAATCCTTGGAGTATGAATGACCACATATTGGTACTTGGGAGATGGTCATGAGGCACTGTTGACCTTGGAGGGTAGGTACCGAGTTGTGACATTTCGTTCAGATAGCCGACTTGGCAACCCTGACATAACCACAAGACATTCTTCGGTTGGTGAGAGTCCGCCTTGTACCACGGTGAGGGTGTACTCCCAACAGCCATTCTACTCAAAAGAACGTAAGACCACTGAGTTCTGGGAGTTCCAGTGGCAGCTGGCCAGTGTGTTACAGTTTACAAGTAAAAGTCATGGAAATGATTAGGTTCCAAGTGTGAACATTAGGGAACTACCTTGCAGTGGTTAGCAGGATTGTGTGTGACTTTTAAAGTCATTTCTGTGTGATTTGCTTGATGAAGCAGAGAGTTCACCCTTATGTTTTTATTTTAGGAACCGGTGGCAATACCTGTAGAGATTGCTAAGATGCTATCGTCATCACCTTCTCTTTCGAAGTATCTTCAGAGGGTCCAGCTGTACCCGTTACTGTTCCCGATGCCACACCATCCGACGCTTGGTCTGACGCTTCCCATCTTTCGTCGAATCCCGTTATGCCAAGAATTAGAGGTGCAGTTGGGGGGTGCCTGTCAGGGGGATCCATCGCTAGTCATGAACTTAGGGAACAATGAGTCAAGCTTTTTACGAAGGATTTGGAGAACTTTGAGGAAGATTTTGTGAAGGATCCCGTGGACGATGACCACTAGTTTTCTTCTTAGGGATCTTGTCAAAGATCCCCCGCTATCCTATTTCTTTGGATTAGTCTAACATACAGGGTTGGGTTTTAGAGATGACTGCTCTGAGACTAGGTTTTTCCCTTTTATGTATTTGTATACGGGTAGACCTAGGTTTCAGATTTTACTATGTATATTCAATTTTCATACTCTATTACCCTATGTATTTGGTATATACCTTGAGCAATGTGTATGTTACTATTGCTCCGAAAAACATTGACATATGAAATTCTCTATTTTATGCATACGTGTATACTTGATAACCAACCAAATTATCTTGTGTTCTTTATTTTATTAATTCGAAATTAAGTGCCCATTTATGTTTGAAATGACATTGCAATTAGTTTCTTATAAACGTAAACAACCCGTTGTAATTACTAAGTGGAACACAACTTTCGAACTTAAAATTTACATAAAACTTTTTTTTACAATTTGGCAAAATTCTAAGTTACCTTTTTATAATTACATTTGATTTGCGAAATTTAACAAACTTTGGCGCTTTGTAAAATGAATAAATAAATAATCTCTTCTTTCTTTTTCGAGAATTAAATAAAGCAACACGCCTATGAAATTAAAATGAGTTTAAAAATGCAAATACATGTAAACCTGGATTTAGGATGTTACAAGTAGGCTGAGAAGGCTCATCTGTAACACCCCAAATTTTGGAGCTTAGGATTAAATAGGAAATATACCTCTAAATTAGTTATTAATTGAGTAATTGGGAAAAATAATGGAAATAATTAAAATAAGCATTATTTAAATAGGGAATAAGTAGAGACATTACATGATTATTTTGAGGGAAATTCAAAATTTGAAAAGTCAAAGATAGACTCACTTTGGTCAAAGTCAATGGGAAGAGATTTTGTCAACTCATTAATGGCATTGCTGTAATTAAGTGGAACTTGAATCTAAAATATAAAATTAGACTTTTAGGAGCGTAATTAATTTACTAATGGGTCTAGAGTAACTTTAATTGGTAAAATTAATTGTTCTAAAGTAATTGATGATTTAGAAAATTTAATTAAGGTAATTAAACGAAGTAGAGTGTAAGTTGTTTAATTAAAATATAGTGCAATTTGTTTAATTAAAACCTAAAAAGAACTAGTTAGCAACTAAATGAATATGAGACATCAAATCTTCATTAATGAAGTGACAATAATTAATAAAATCAAGTTTTAACCATGATTTGACGAAAAGTCAAAGCTGGTTAAAGGAAGGAATATTCTCATTAATGACATTTTCGTAATTATGTGTTTTCGAGCTTGAAAAATTATTTTGGACTCGGATAAAATTATAATGATTATAATTAAGCATGAAAATGATCTAAGTTCAGTAAAAATAATTAAATTGAATTAATTATTAATTTTATAAATTTATTTAGTATTTTGGACCTAGAAAATTCATTTCAAGTCCAAATTGAGTGATTCCAAAGGCATTATATTTAGAAAATTAAATGCTATGTTTTAAAAACATTTTAGAGCTAAAAAAAAATCAAAACCCAGAGCAGCTAAACACCAAAGCACAATTAGGTTTAGAAAAAAAAAAAAATTTGTGGGACCTACCCTTAGGGTTTTGGGGTCCCCTATATAAGCTAAGAGGGACCCCTTCCCCCACAAGTGCAGCAGCTAGCTTTGGAGGAGAGAGAAGGGAGAAAGAGTTAAAAAATCTCTCTTGGGTGAGCTCCTCCTTCTCTCTACATTTCCCCTCTTCCTCTCTCTATATTTTTTAGACTAATCCTTTTCCTTTTCCTTTGCATTTTGGATATGTTGTAGAGCTCACCAAGCTCTAGCTTTGGGTGGTTGGAAATTTCGTTTCGGAAACTTGAGCTTAGGAAACCGAGGTATGGGAGGGATTTTCTATTCTCTTTGAGCCTAAAATTTGTTCCTTTGAGACCTAGAGTGATAGGTCTATGTAGCATGTTGATATATTTAATTTTTGAGTCTTGGAATTGTGTGTATTTGGTGAATCCTGTACTGCCTTGTGTTCTGTGAAAAATGGGTACCCCTTTTGGTGTTATGGACCTCAAAAATTGGTTCTTTGGGTCCAAAAACCTAGGGTTACATATAAAGTATGTTCTTTTTGAGCACTTGAGCTATTTATTATGAATTTCTTATGTTTTGAGCTATTTATATGAATTATTGTTTCTGTTTTGGGAAAATAAATGTTGTGGCTGTACTGGACTGTTGTTGACCCTAAAAATGGTTTTCCCATGTCTTAAAATATGGAAATACATATGTGGAATGTTGATAATGGATTGGGAATCTTTTAGAAAAATTTTGTCTAGCGAAAATGTGAGTTTTGGGCACTGTCGCTACTGTTTCGGGAACTGGAAATGATGGGATTAGAATTGGCTGTAATGGATCTCAAAATTAGCTTTCTCATACCTTAAAACCTAGGGTTGCATATAAAATTCGTTGAACACCAATTTCTACAACAACGGGAAATTTATTTTTAAGTTTAATGCCATTTTGCACTGTTTTACCTCTGTTTCGAAAACTGGGAATAAAGTAGTTGGAATTGGATGTAATGGACTTCAAAATTAGTTCTCATACCTTAAAACCTAGGGTTGCATATAAAATTCGTTGAAAACCGATTTCTATAACAACGGGAAATTTATTTTTAAGTTTGATGCCGTTTTGCCCTGTTTTACCTCTGTTTCGAGAACTGGGAATAATGTAGCTGGAATTGGCTGTAATGGACCTCAAAATTATCTTTCTAATACCTTAAAACCTAGGGTTGCATATAAAATTTGTTGAAAACCGGTTTCTACAACAACGGGAAATTTATTTTTTAAGTTTTGTGCCATTTTCGTTGAATCTGCCACTGTTTCTAAATTAATAATTTTTAGAGTTGGAATTTGCTCTTTTGGACAAGAAAAATGGTTTCCTTACATCTTGAAACCTAGGGTTGCATATTTGGATTGTCAAAATCCGATTTCTACATTAATGGGAATTAAATTTTGAAGTATTAAAGCCCATTTAAGGAGTTTTTTGAGCCAATTTCGGGTTGGATGTTTAATCACCTAAAATCTAAGTTTTAAATGCCTAAAATGAGCCTTTTTAGTGAAAATGAATGTTTACATGTACATGTGGGTGGAGACTTGATTGGAGAGTGTTTGAAACCCAATATAGGAAACTATGATGCTTGAAAATTGGGGTTTTTTGTTGACTGCGGGTTTGACCCAAAAATTGGTAGTTTGTAAAGAGTTTAAATTGTATAAGTGTATGAATGTTATTCTTGCTGTGGAATTATTGGCTAAGACCAAAAGGGAATGACCTTCGGCACATATTTGTTGAATTATATATTAGTATGTCATGAATGCGTGTGATAAATTATTGCTAAGATTGAGAGGATGTGACCTCTGGCATGGATATGAATTGTTGGATGATTCCTATGGATGTATTACTTGCTGTGATCTGAGTCCGAGGGGCATTGTCCCTCGGCAATGGATGTTGGTTTTTGCTTGTGCATGAGTAAGATAGATGAGTTTGGGGTGCCCGAGGCACTAATGTGTGTGCAAGTGGATATATCCACTTTAAAAAGGGTCATGTTGATCATGACACTAAGAAGTGAGGAGGGATGAAACCCTTCTCCTCTTGTCATACGAGGAGTAGTGAATGACGTTCATGTCATTCGCCTTGCACGGGACGACGCACGCTATGAGGAGACGGATAATGTAAAGAGGGCATCGGTGGCAAAGACAAGATGGATTTAGAGAGACAATATTATTAATCAGAGATGGGGCTTGACTCCATGCTTAGTGGGGAGGGTCCTCTAACTTCCTCTTGGTAGTACCATTGAAATCGATTGTCTGGTGGGATACATCTCGCAGTGTGAAAAATGTGTGAGAAATCATCATGAAGAGTGGATGATTATAGCTGGTACACTGGGGGATAGTTCATTGTCTCAAAGGAGGCTTGGGGAAATGGTGTCAGGTTGTGACAACCCAGCTAAGGTTATAAGTCCGGTTAGTACGGGAGACTCACTTAACCGGCTTGGCATTCCCCACGAAAATGGAGCTATATCCATGATTGGTAAGATTGATGTGTCGCTATGTACCTGACATGAGTCGAGTACTCCCAATTTGTCATCCACGAAATTGCGTAAGACCATTAAAACCTGGGAGGTTTAATAGCAGTGGGACCCATAGGAATAGATGTTGTGAGATAGACATTCGCAATAGGATTATCGTGAATATCATTGCTAGAGTACCATACGCAGTGGTCGTATAGGTTGTTTGGGGACTGAAAGTCCGTTTGTTTGTGGCAACCAAGGAGGTAGAGAATTCACTCCTATGCTCACCATTTTGCAAGTACCGATGGTGTGGCAGATGCCCAAGATCCGCTTTTGGATTAGCACTCTTGGGGGTCATTGGACGCACGACCCGCTGATGGATGAAGATCACTTCGTTAGTCACATGCGTCTACACATAGTGATAGAGGACTAGGGTGCTACAAAAAGAGCTTAAAGTGGAGCAAAATTTTAAAATAGGATTTTATGTAATTTGGGCCTTTGTTGGACCTTTTTTATATTTTTAGTGATGTTTCATTTTGTTTGGGTACATTATCACTTGTGTTGGACCTTTTTAGTTATTTGGGCCATTTTTATTAGTGTTAGTATAAATAGGCCCTTAAAACACATTTGTGGGAGCTTTGATCATTTTTAGAAAATTAGCATTGTGCTAAGTTGAGAGAGTTCTCTCTTAGTTCTTGTGATGAACATTTAGATTCTTATCAAAGAAACACTTTCTTTGTGGCGAATCCTCCTAGACTTATCAATCGAGCTTCGATTGTGGCATCATCTTCCATTTCTTGTCTTTCCGCTTTATATTTTCTTCACTTTTTTATTTCCGTTATTTACATTGATGCTGAAAATTTAGATCCGAAAGCGATTTTTATCATTTGGTACGGATCACAAATTCAGCATCAATGGAAATTACGGAAATTACGAAAACTCAAAAAGTGAAGAAAATATAAAGCGGAAAGACAACAAATGGAAGATGACGCCACAATCGAAGCTCGATTGATAAGTCTAGGAGGATTCGCCACAAAGAAAGTGTTTCTTTGATAAGAATCTAAAGGTTCATAACAAGAACCAAGAGAGAACTCTCTCAACTTAGCACAATGCTAATTTTCTAAAAATGATCAAAGCTCCCACAAATGTGTTCTAAGGGCTTATTTATACTAACACTAATAAAATGGCCCAAATAACTAAAAAGGTCCAACACAAGTGATAATGGACCCAAACAAAATGAAACATCACTAAAAATATAAAAAGGTCCAACAAAGGCCCAAATTACATAAAATCCTATTTTAAAATGTTGCTCCACTTTAAGCTCTTTTTGTAGCATCCTAGTCCTTTATCACATAGCAAGGGTGGGCGACCCATATACTGCACCCCGAACTTTTGACTTCTACTATGTATGAAGTTGAGTATTTTTGTAATTGTAATTTCATCCTTGTTTTAGGAGCACTGTTAATGGATATGAATGTTTGTCACCACAGTGACTTATTCATGAATATTAATGGACGTGCTTGTCAATTTTTTTTGGATGATTGTGTTACTTAAATCACTTAGTGCATAAGTTTACCCAGAGGAAATCTATTGCATAAGTTGATCCATGTAACATGTAAATTTGGGATAATGTGACAATGAAAATTCTAGCTACAAGTTTTTGAATTTTTGGAAACTGTTGTGTATGGTAAATTCTCCAACCATAGAGGAGTCTATATTCATATGATTTACATCCTAAATTAGTATGGCAATTGTCATTAAGTATTGTGTTTTTTCAATCAATTAATGATTGATTTGTATTTATTTTCAACTTCATATAATGTCTTTCCTTGACAAAGTAAATGAACTATAATGTTTCAAATTTCGATTAATTTTTTTTTTATAAATGATGGAAACATATATATGATGTTATTGACATTTTTTTGTCATGATGGACATGTTTATTTGTCCATGAAGATATCCTTAGGTTCAAGCTCAAAGAAGTTTTCTTCTTTAGAAGAAAATGCTAATTATTTTGATTAGTGGGAGCTATATTATGAAATGCTTATTTTTTGTTCGTGAGTGATTGTATAAGCATATTATACTTTATTAAGAATATGATTGTGCGTAGTTAAATATCAATGGATCATATTCTTGTGACTTATTTTATAAGAACAAATTGTGTAAGAAATTCAATTACATGAAAACTAGGTGAAAATCAATTTGTTTGATTATAGTTTTTTTTTTTTGCAATACTATTTAATGTATTTAATTTGGACACATTGTTTCCTTGGGTAAACTTTATATGTGATTAATATTTTATTATTGATGTATCTTGTGCTTATTTTCCTTTGAAGTATTATACCTTTTTTTTAAGAGAATTATAAGATACATTGTTTTGTTTTCGAAGGAAAAGTGGGAGTATAATTTATTAGTTATAAATATTTGCTTCTTGAATTACTAATTACATTTTTTTTCCATCTATGTCCTATATAAGTCAAGCTTTTGACCTTTTTTTTTAATAAATTATTTTTGGGACATTAGATTGTATTATTAATATAAGTTGGGCTTATATTGCATTGTTTTCTTTTTTTATATAAAGAAAAGAAAATATGAGTGCTACTCATGGAAAGTTATTGATATATGGTTTTGAGCCTTTGTCA
Source organism: Pueraria montana var. lobata (assembly GCA_026413185.1). Taxonomy (NCBI): domain Eukaryota; kingdom Viridiplantae; phylum Streptophyta; class Magnoliopsida; order Fabales; family Fabaceae; genus Pueraria; species Pueraria montana. The sequence continues at coordinate 7,612,218 of CM048655.1, forward strand.
TTGAAATTTATTCTAAAGTCTTAAAAGAGATGAGAGTATGTATTGTACTCGAATGACATAATTTATATATACTTTAAACAAAGTATTTGGTTTAAAAGGCTAATTGTCCTTGCATTAATTTTTCTCTTAGTACTTATTAAAGAAATGTGTGAGAAGTGACAAAATGATTGCCGCATTGATGTGTATAGTCCCTCTTGGGATGATTAAAAATACATGTTTATCATTCATTCTACTCATAATGCTTAATCATTTTTTGGCAATTGATTGCTAGTTTTGACTTGTATATGTGTTTTTTTTTAATATCTTTTATGGTCAAATATTATAAGTAACTGAATTATGTTCTTGTAATTGATGGTATAACAACTTGATCACATTGTTATCTAATCATTGTTTAAACTTTGGAAGTTTATGTGTTTTAATGTGTGATCAATGAAAGTTGATAAGAGTTTTGAGATTGCATGTGTCTTGTGCAACTGGGTTTCCCATAAGTAAAGGACATAATAGAAAGAAAATATTGGTTGACCCCCTAATTAAGGGACTTAGACCCTTAGTGTTTATGAAACATGTTGAGAATATGGGTATTGCAAGGTCCTTTTATGTAATTGGTTAGTGGGAGTTGTTATTATTTTGTGCTTCTTTTATTACATTGGACTTACGTAATTTTTTTATTCAATAATGTCATGCACATGTTGATAATTGATAATAATTGTTAAGTAATGTTTTTTTCCGACATGTTACGATTTCTTTATTTTTTAAATGAATATGATCTCTTCGAGAATTTGCTATGTGCATGTTTCAGTTCCGCTTTTGATTAGTGTTTCATGATAAACATGAATATGATCTCTTTGAGAGATTGTTATGTACATATGTTTTGGTTCCTCTTTGGAATGATGTTTCGTGAGAAACATGGATATGATCTCTTTAAGAGATTATTATGCGCATGTTTCGATTCCTTTTGGAATAGTATTTCATGAGAAGCATGAATATGATCTCTTTGTGAGATTGGTTGTGTTTTCTTGGGAAAATGCAATGTAGGATCCATACACAGTAGCATGAAAGGGATCACATGCCATGTTATGATGTGTACCTACATCTGCACACTTGTGTTATGATCATGCTAATGAAATTGTTGGTTATGCAATCATTGGTGAACTAAACTTGGATTAGTTTATCTTTGCTTATGGCTCTTGGCTAGCGATTTTGTTAGTTGTATTGGTCATGTTTTGTGGTGATTATATTTAGGTTGTTTATATGGCCACAGTTATTCAACCCATGAGTCATTTTCAAAATGAATTTCAAAATAAATAAAACCCAATCAATATTGCCGTAGTGGGAGAATGTTATAACTTTCTTTGTTTGGTTTTCTAGTGATGGGTGTATTTTGTTTTATTAAAATATGGGTTTGAATGTATGATCTAATATATTTTTCCTTGTGATCCCAATTGTAATTAAGTGATCCAATTTGGGCATTGGGAATCACCATATGTTTATTGAGTCAAGCCCATTACGCAAGGGTAGGGTCTAATGGGCCTAATATCCATGATGGTTGGATATTATGTTACATGTTTATTTAAATAAGGGTAAGATCCCCACTTGACTCATGTCTTCTATGATAGCTCATTACTTCATCCAATATTCAGTCTGTAAGAGAGGGGAGATCAAGAGGAAGTTCCTTCTCCTAACGTATACACTTGTGTACACGCTTCCGCAAGATGAGTAATTGCTATCAATGATGTCTTCAAGAGGTACACAATTTATAAATTAAAACGATGATAATTTAGGTGTTCTAAATCCTAGTATAGATCTTATTAATTCCTACAGTGTTATCTTCTTCAACATCAACAGGAAGCACTATCCCAAAATTGACATTTACCGACAATTATTTAGTGGCAGTAAAATTATTTCCAATATTTCATTCTTTAAACAAAACTATTAAAGGCTAATATACAATTGCCAGCAAAAGGATTATTTATAAAGGCAATTATTAAGAATGGTCAATAAAAAGAGACAATGTCTTACGAAATTCTAATCCTTAACTCGGTAAAAAGAATGGTCAGTAACTCTTTATTTTTTTTTTCATTTTCAAAACTTTTGAATAACTTGTTAACACTGACTTCGTCTCTCTATTTCTCGTCTATCTCAATGAACTCGATAACACTTTTCTCTAGTAAACTCAATTTTTCTACATCATCTTTGATCGCACTCTCTTTCTCGCAGCAATCTCTCTTACAGTGATTCAATTTAAATTTTTTGTTAGGTAATACTTGTTCTTATGTCATGTAATTTTAGGGTTCATCTTCTTGATCTTTGATTGCTCTCTCTCTCGTAACAACCTCTCGCAGCAATCTCTCATCATAATGTCTCTTTGGAATCCACTATTCGGTAACTTATTTCAATCTTAGGGTTCGTATATTTTCGTGGATATATATAGATTTTACATCAAGTTTTATTGTGATTCAGTCAATGTGATTTATGTTAACTCTAGTTTCAGATTTGTCTGAGATTCTCGAATCTGATTCGTTTATTTCTTTTTACGTTTTTTTACTGATCCTACATCTTGTTCAGTTCAAGGTATGGAACGAGTGGTGACAATCGTTAGCAGCTACCATGGCTTCGTGTGATTCAATCTCATAAAGTTGATTTCACATGCTAGTGCCAAATATGTTGACGCGATATCAAAATTGATAATGCATTTGGCGAGTTTGTGTGTGTTTTGGTTGTGTCCAGATTTGTGTGTTTAATAAGAAGCTATGTTTTCTATTTCTCTATGGTGAAAGGGAAAGAAATGCGAGGATGAGTTGAAATGGAAGAAGAAATTTAGTGAATGAATGAACGTGTTACATTGTAAGCTTTTGTTGAAGAACTTTATTGATGGTTGTAATAATGATATTTTAGTATCATGACATTAGGATTTATAATAATAATAATGCACTGTTCTTTTTCATTTTTTTATTGTCATAATGCTTTTACTTTTCAGTAAAGTGGTGGTTTACTTGGATAGTGCATAAGAATCTCTCCTATATTTACTTTATTTAGTGAAATGTCTAGTTTAGATTTGTTTGAGAAGCACAGCTAAGATTGCTTTGATTGGCAGAGCTATGGATGACCATGATATGGAGAAAGTACTTCAATTTTGGAAAAATGACCTGGTACAAGCTTTTGCTACTTTCAATTGAAATCACATAATAAAAATGGACTACTTGAAAACAAAACTCATGTCCAAAACCCATTGGCATGATATATTTAATGTAACAGGCTACTTTGGAAACTGTTGCCAGAGTTAAGCCCAAGAAAAATGAGAGCAAAGAGGAAAAGTATGCACCTCTTTCTTGTAGAATCAAATGAATTGTTGATTTTTCTTCAAGAGGGAACCTAGTTTTAAAAATTTAATGCAAACGCCTTAACTATTTTCAGTATTTATGACATTTGTTAAGTTTTTTATCAGGTCATTTCAGTTCCACGATGTTTTCAATTTGGAAATTCAGAATAGGGCAGAGGATATGCAAACTTTAATAGATCGAAAGGTATGTCTGATTCAAGCTCTTGAAGTTTAGGTCTTTCAAACACAGTGCACTTAAAAATTGTGTGAACTTAAAAATTTCCTAGGTTGATACAGTAATCTTACTATTTCAATTTAGAGTTATTTCTCAACAACTTTCTCCATTTCCCTAATAATTTTGTTTAAAAGTTTTTTTATTTACGGATTAAATTGATATCATGCTAAGACTTTGATATTAACATGGATCATTTTTCCAATTATACATTAAAATTTTGCTCTCCTCTATCCCCCCACCCCAACCCACACAAGCCACACACACAGAGGTTTGGATCTTTGGTATATCAGTGACTTGCATTTATTGGTCTACTATATTATGGATCAGTTGACCCTGTTATCAAATTTATTTTGATACACGGCCATAAGACACTGTTAAAATAGTTTGCTAGGTACATGGTTTGATTTAGAGTATTGAGTGAAACAAGAAGAGTTTGCTAAAGCAAAGCTAGAAATAAATTTGTTGAGTCACCTTACCAGAAAATGAATGATTTTGTTACATCTCTAACATTAACTAATAATATTTTTTTAAGTTATTGAGTATTTTGATGTTTATTTTCTAATGTTTCACTTGTTTGTCTTATATGTTATTATAGATCACTAGATGACATTTTAGCTACTACAGTATCTAAATACCTCCAATATTGTTAATGTTCCAGCCAATAACATCGACACTTGTATAAGCTGGAACTATGCTCAAGGATTTATTAGATGTGACACACGGTTGGGGCTTCAAAGACTTATTTGGTACGAGATATGCTAATCTTAGAGAACTATTTTCTGTCTCAAAGGTTTAAACACTAGACATCATGACTGGGGAAAATGAACCCTCTCCAAAGGTATCCTTTTGTGTTAACTAGATTCATTCCATTTTCATCTAATCAAGATAAAAGATTTGTTCTATAGAAATTTTTGGTTATTTTTCTTACAAATCTTATTTCCAATTTCTCATTTCATTCTTTCCTTTTCGAAAAGTGTATTGGGAAATCATATGCTCACTCCAAGATCAAACCATTCATTCCAATTATTGTTTCATATAATCACTCGATTTCTTATGTAAGAATACAATTTTTATTCTTGTTCAATTTATGTTTCTTCTCTTCCTGTTTGAGGGATTGTTATTTTCAATATTTTCCATGTAACACCCTAAATTCGGGTTTACATATATTTGTATTTTAAACTTATTTTAATTCAATAGGTGTGTTACTCTATTCAATTATTGTAAAAGAAATAAGAGATCCTTTATTTATTTATTTTCTAAAACACGATAGCTTGTTTAATTGTGCAAATCAAGTGCAACTATGAAACATAAGTTGGAATTTTACCAAATTGATAAAAAAAACTTTTCATTTCAATTTCTATTTCGAAAGTTGCGCTTCGCTTAATAATTAAAAATGAGTTATTTAAGTTTGCAAGAAAACTATGTAGCGTTGTTCAATTACAAATGGGCACTTAATTTCAAATTAAGTAGAATGAATAGAACGAGATATTTTTCTATTACAAGATATACATATATACATAAAGTAGGGAATTTCATGACCCAAATATTTTCTAGAGTAATAGTAATATATACATTCCCAAAGCGTATACCAAATACATAGGGTAATAGAGTACGAAAGCTGAATGTACATATGGAAAATCTGAAACCTAGGTCTGCCCATATCCAAATACATAAAAAGGGGAAACCTAGTCTCAGAGTAGTCATCTCTAAACCCAACCCTGCATGTTAGACTAATCCCAAGAAATAGGACAGCCGAGGGCCTTTGACAAGATTCCTAAGAAGAAATCTAGTGGTCATCGTCCACAGGATCTTTCACGGAATCTTCCTCAAAGTTCTCCAAATCCTTCTTAAAAACCCCGACTCACTGTTCCCTAAGTTTACGACTAGCGGTGGATTCCCCCCTGACGAGCACTCACTCAATTACGCCTTCAATTCTTGACATAAAAGGGTTCGACAAAAGGTGGGAAGCATCAGACCAAACTTAAACTCCTCTAATGGTGTGGCATCGGAAATAGTAATGGGTACAGATGACCCTTTCGAAGACTCTTCGAAAGAGAACGACGATGACGATAGCCTCTTTGCGATCTCCATAGGTACTACCACCAGTTCATAAAAAAAATAAAAATAAAGGGTAAACTCCCTGCTTCATTAAGCAATACACACCAAACAACTTAACAGTCACAAACACAAACCTGCTAACCACCACGATGTGATTTTCTAACGATCACACTCAAAACCTATTCGTTTCCACAACTATTTCTATAAATTGTTTCACACTGGCTAGCCGCCACAAAATTCATAAAGAAGTAAATGACAAAGAAGGAAACAAAATAACTTAAAATATTGCACTTGTAGTCTTGCACTAATGCTTAGTGCCTACTCACTCCTAGTAACAAAACATATGACATGAACACATAGGCTAGCTAGATCTCTAAAGACTAAAAATCTAAAATAGATCATCTAAATTCATAATCACTCAAAATGTCAACAATTCCTCCATCCTCTCCATCTCCTTGTCCTTCATTAACCATATTAGCAACATGAGTCTCATCTAAAGGTGGTACACCAAGAACATCATCCTCATCCTCATTTCGATTTAGAGTATCCAAATCTTCAATCTCTTGCTCCCCTTCATCCCTTTCCAAAATCCATTCATCATTAGATGAAATATCATCAAGCATTAGCTCTTTAGATGATCTTGTAGCTTGCTTTTGGTTAGCCAATTTAGAATTAGCCATGACAAAAACAACATCATTCATTGTATTTTGCTTCAAATGGTTTCTTCTCTTTGTGTGGACCTAAACAAATTCAAATATAAATATGATAAGCAACTCAAGTGCTCAACTCAACTACTAATACTATGTGTTTAACAATTCAAATTATACTTACCATCTCAAATGCACTCTAATTACGCTCACATCCCGAAGAGCTGCATGTCAAACTTAAGACACGGATAGCAAACTTCTGGAGCTCTGGATGTTCATCTCCATAATTCTCCCACCATGCTGCTGGAGGCTTCCTACCAATTGCCCTAATAGCCATGGGATCACCAAAAAACTAATTTTGGTTCTTGAAATCTTCCAATATCAATCAAAGTTTGTTCATTAGGATACTCCACCATCCTTTGTATACATGCAATTAGACCCTTTTTAACTTCCAAATCAGCTTTAAAATTAGGTCCATAATGCAATTCAGGGTTAAGATAATAGGCAGCAGCATGCAATGGCCTGTGAAGTTGGTTGTCCCATCTTGCATCAATGATATTCCATATAGGCTTATAACTAAAGAATAAAATAAATTAAATTAGATTATGCGTTTGAAATCAAGACCACAAAATAGTAAACAATTATAAACATAGTAAAAAATCAGTACCTTTTCTTGACATCATTCAATTCAGTTTGGATCTTCTCCTTAGCTTGGTCCATTGCCTCATAAAGAAACCCCATGGCTGGTTTCTCATCCGAGTCAACCATTTGAAGCACTTTGATTAGAAGAGATGCACCCCTTAAACAAATTACAATATTTTTCCAAAACTCTTTGTCCAAAATCACATCCTCAATCACTCTCCCATCTTTTGTCTTTGCAAACTTGTTCTTCCATTGGTCACTTATGAACATTTTAATCAAGCACACTTGTTCTCATGAAGGCACCCTAAAGCAATGTAAGACGTGGCAAAATGAGTTAAGCCCGACATTATCAATTCTCTTCCTTTTGTAAAGTGCTGCAGTAGAGAAATGAGATAAGTCCTTGAATAAATATATGTTGTAATTCTTCTAGCCTTGGGAATTATCTCTTGGTGAATGGGGATTTTCTTTTCAAAGTCTTCCAGCATCAAGTCAATACAGTGTGCAACACACAATGTCCATTATAACCCTGTGCCCTTTGCCATCAACATTGTACCAGCAGCTTTGTAATTTGCAACATTGTCCGTCACAACTTGGACAATGTTCTCTTCACCAACATCTTAGACAATCTCATCTATCATCTCAAATATCTTCACTATTGTTTTTGATATAGCAGATGCATCAATGGACTTCAAAAACATTGTGCTATTTGGACTATTTACCAAAAAAATTCAGTATAATCCTCCTTCTCCTGTCGATCAAGCCATTAGTCATAAGAGTGCACCCCATTTTCTTCCATGAGGCTCTATGTGCTTCCAAAGATTTGTTTGTAGATTCAACTTCTTCTTTCAAGTAATTCACTCTAATGTCATGGTAAGAAGGCTTCTTAAGTCCCAGGTCATGTTTTGCTATTGATTCAATCATTTTACCAAATGCTTCACTCCTTGCCACATTGAAAGGAATGGCATTAAGGTAAAAAAAAAACCTTGCAATATCTCTATATGCTGCTTCTCTCTCATTCTTCTTAAATATAAAATTAACTTTGGGTTGTGTGAGTCCTAGCCTCTTAAAAATGTTTTGAGAGCTTCCACCTTCGGTGCTTTTCCTTTTTTCACCAAGTTCCACACCCTCCTCATCCCCCTCATCCATTCCAAAGCTTGATTTCTTCATCAAAATTTTCTACAAATTAAAAACAATGTTCCACATCTCCTTTTTCACTTCTCAGTGACACTAGTGCAGGCTAGAGCATCCTTATGTGTTTCGGCTAAGTGATGCTTCATTTAGTAAACACCTCCACTAAATACTCTGTTACAATATTTACATTGAATTTTTTCTATTCTCCATCAAGAGCAATGCCATGATTCCACGCCATGTCTGTTTTACTTCCAGCATCATTCTTTAGCACTTTTTTAGCACATACATTTGGTGGTTGAGATGAGGGACCATTGCCACCAGTAGCACTGCCACTGGCAGCAATTGCAGTTGGGTTTGACATGTAGAATAGGCACACTGCGAGATGAGAACCACCAAATCAAAAATAGTTGTTTGCAACAATAGAACAAGCCGCTTAAAGCAAAGGTAGACTGAACAAGAAAAACTGAAAAATAGTGAAGTAGAAAAATAGAATGTACAAAAATAGTGAAGTACAAAAATAGAACGTAGAAAAATGGAACTGAAAAATAATGAAGTAGAAAAACAGAAAAATAGTGAAGTTGAAAAAAAGTATCTCACAACAACGAAACAGAGTATCTTGCAACAACAAAACAGAGGTAGATTAAAAATAGAACATGAAAAACTGAAGAATTGTGAAGTAGAAAAATAGAGTTGGGGAGCCAGAGGAGAAAAATGGAGATTTAGAGAACAAACCTACCTTGAACATGTCAAAGAAGAGCTTCCGATGCGGCTGAGTAGAACTTCAGGCATAACGGAGAAGACAATGGGTCGTGCGAAATTTCCGAATGTGTGAGGACAAAGGTCGTGTGGCTGTAAGTTTGTGTTTTTACTTCAGTAAGTGTGACTGGTGGTCTCCTTTTAAAGGTAAATAAAGGTTTAGGGGTTTGGGTTTTATGGGCTTAGGGTAAAGAAGGCCAAAACAAAAAAACAAAAAGAAAACTTTGGCCCAAAAAAAGCAACCCATGCAAACACAGAAAAGGCGACGTGCCCACTATTCCTCACAATGCCTCAAGCGTCTCTACACTCCAGCGATTCAGTACAAGGGCAAGCATGGAGAAGCCCATCAAAATCATAAAATCGTACAATTCTACGTCTAGGCACGCGATTTTAGCTACGATGCTCATGACCATTTCCTAGGTACCAATCTGTGATCATTCATACTCTGAGGATTGACTCCTCAAACACTCTCTCACAAAGCTTTATCCATACTCGTTGCTGTGGGTTTCCACGGCCCATGGTATAAGATAGGATGAATTGACGCCAAGCTTGAGACCTAGTCTCAACTCCAAACAAAATATATACACATATGAGATAGTCACCTCCATCACCTCGTGGTGTTCATGTCATTCGATTTCCGCTTTCATCTTTAACAACTTTCTTACACAATTTGAGTTGGATGACTATTGGGAGTTCACCGTCACCATGGTACAAGGTGGGCTCTCACCAACTGAAGAATGTCTCGTAGCGATGTCAGGGTTGGCAAGTCGGTTATGTGAATTGATGTCATAACTCAGCGCCTACCCTCCAAGGTCAACATGCCTTTACGATCATCTCCCAAGTACCAATCTATGGTCATCCATTACTCTGAGGACTGACTCCTTAATAGCTCTCCTTATCGAGATTATTCTTTCTCGTCACTACGGGGTTCTGCTGCACATGGTACTAGACAGTCGAATTGACACCAAGCATGAGACCCCATCTCTGCTAAAAAAAATATATATATATATATATATATATATATATATATATATATATATGTATATATGTATGTATAAACAAGGACATCTTGCCTCCATCACCTCTCTATGGGTGACCGTAACATTTCGTGACGTGCCATTTGAACTCCGCCCCCTCTTTTTGGTATTCTCATAGCTGGGAAAAGCCCAATGTGACTCTCTTTGTAATTCCAGCGATCCGTTGTACACACAAGTCTTCATTGCACGACTCTTGAAAAACGCATTTTCACAATGCATGTCAAAATTCTTTATTAAGTTTTATTCTTGCCTTACCCTCTCAAATTCAAAAATTTTATTAATTAGTAACTTACCGATGATTCTTCCGTGCAAATGTCCTAAAATTATTTCTATGTCCAACGCATAAAAATAAAGAGCTAATTAAATTAATTCCTATTAAAAAAATGAAATGAAGTCTTAAAGCTAAATAGTGATATTCTTTGTTGAATTTTCACTTATCATTTTCTTTCAATGGCAATCTTGCCATAATCACTAAAATCAAATTCTAGTATCACAAATACTCGCACCCAAGTCTTGCGAACACATCACAAAGACAACACATACACTCTAGGAATAATTCCACACAATCATTCAAAGTCACCATTACCCAAGAACTTTGTTCTTTGGGCTTAAAATCACAATTTGGGTACATGGATATATGGTATCCATTGCCCCTTTCATTCACAGTTATAAACATACACATCACCCATGTGTCACACACAATGTCACAGTCACAGTCAAAATTAATAAAAACAAAAGTTGACTGAAAAGGGGAAAGTTTCCCTTTTGTAGTACTAAATGTGAGATCAAATTGATTGCATTAAATGGCCTTGAAACTTAGAAATTTTTATATGAAATGAAAACCCTTGAAGTCTATTTTTCATATTAATATCCCACTTAATTAGAAAAAATCTACAAAAATTATTAAAAATTCCACAAGTTGGCTGGTTAGTTAAATCCTTCCAGAAACATGTTTTGAAGAAATTTTATTTTCAAATACTTTCCAAAGGAATTTTGAGTTGGAATTTTTTACAGAATAGAGATAACATCTGGATCCTTCCAAAATGGTATCCCATGCCTTACAATTTGTCCCCAATTGTTCCCAGAAAATTTTTATTTACAGTCTAAAGTTCGAGCTCCAGACAGAGTTTCAAAACCATGCTCTGTCTCCCTTCGAAAAATTGATTTAGAAGTCGTGTTTGATAATTTTCGTAAATTACATGGTTAAAAAGATTGTTTTATCTAGTTTTTAATGGCACAAAAATGAAAACAAAACATTAAGTGTACAATTAGAAATTTAAGAAAAATCGAGACATGTTCTAGGGGAACTCAAAAATAGAACAGCCATTTTGCAAGCCATGGATGAACTCCAAGACGAGGTTTCCTCTCCATGGTGTCAAAATGAAAGTTTCTCCTTTTCGTGTCTATTTTTATTCATATTGAATTTGTGAAAAACCAATGGTTGGATCTTCCAGAATTCACGAAACAGTGGAGGCTGTCCAGGGCCACTCGAAGCTATGGCCACTACCACTTGAATTTTGGCGTCCCCTTCTACATGCAACACTCAAAAATGAGTTTGAAGAAAATGGGTATGGCTTCCTTTGTTCTGGGGACCATCCCTTCTAGTTTAAAGAGATCAAAAACACTATCAAGGCCATGCATGCACTCACACAAATAGCCACTGTCCGAGGCTCATTCTTTCCCTTCAAAATTTTCACATGCAAAGCTCAACAAACACATTCAACAGCCAGAAGAAAGGCATTCATGCAAGAGGTGGTTGAGACCCTTAACCCTCAACCACATTTATAGAGCAAAGCTTAAATTCGCAGGGACTTTCCCTCACCTTTGATGGTGCTTGACCGGATAGAGGAAGAGGAAGGGGAGGAGAAGAGAAGGCTTGAGTGTGAGGGTGGAAAGGTGTTGTCTTGGTGCACATGCAACTCAAAGTTGGCGAAAAAATGGCTTCCCCTCTAGCTGTGTGTGTCTCAGCCAGAATAGGGAAAAAGAAAAGAGAAGAGAGAAAAACAAATTCTGCTTTTTGTGTTGTTGTTGTTGTGTTCGTGTGGGAGAGGAAGAGAAAGAAGAGGGAGTTTGAATCTCAACTTAGGGAGCAAGTTTTGGGTTTAGTGGGTAAGTGAGAAAGTGAGTGTGTGAGTGTATCTATGAGAGAGGAGAGAGAGTGAGAGGGTTTTGTATGAAATTCAATTGGTTAAGGGAATGTGAGGTGATAGTTTTAGGTACTTAATTTAATTTACACAGTGTAGGATTACTCTGTGTATTTTTCATAAAACATGATTTTAGATTTTGAAAACTAAACTTTAGACATCTATTTAATTTTATAAATCTTTATGAAATGAAAACTTTTTAATAACTCTTATAAAATCCTCTCTGTAGAGGAATTGCTCACAGATGAATCTTATAATCAATAACTTGACGTGCAAGTTTCAGAATTTAATTTAGTTAAAATAATTAAAACCAATTTGAAATCAATTAATTAATTAGTACTTAGCGATAGATATTTTAAATATTTACTACTAGTAATTAATCATAGCTCAATTAATTACTAGCAGGCATCTCAAGAAATCAACCATAGACAACCTTATAATTTAAATTTAAATACGCACCACATTGCAACTTAATAATTAAATAAGATAATATAGACAATTTAACCACAGGAAATCTCACAGACAATTCAGTTACAAGGAATTATAATCACAGACAAGTGGTACAGAAAAGTAAGTACAGAGAATTAATTCTAGAGAATTAATTACAAAGAGTTACTCATAGAGAACTTTTTATTACAAACAATTGATTTCATTGAATTAGTCTCATAGATTTTGATTATCGAGAATATTATATCCTTTGACTTTATCAATCTCTTCCTATTTGACCATTATAAAGAATCACTTATATTATTTAATTTCCTTCATTTTTCTTTATTGCTCAATTAATTACTAACTATTTTAATTACTCAAACATATCTTTTCTTATTTAAATCAAACAAATTAATTTCAGTTAATTTCTAATTAAACTGTTCACGTCCTTATTTACTGGGTTGAAATTTTCAGCGTGTTACATTCCATGCCACATTTTTCTGCAGTAATTGTTAGCTTGTTGACTAAAATATCAAATCCTTGTCTTAGGTATGCTCCTTAAAAAAGTTCAAATCTTCAAATTTCAAGTCAACATGAAATGTACTTACCTGTCATCAGTAAGTTCATACACCTGTCTTGATGTACATTTTTTACTTGAGCTTTATTGAAGGAAAATAATTTGGCATGACTTCTATAATATTTTCATAATATATTTTTATATGTATCTTGTCTCTTCATGTAGGTTGTAACCTGTGGCAATATTCTTTTTGGAGTCATCCTACCAAAGAGTACCTAGATGTGTATATGTCTCGACCGAATTATATGAATATAAAGGATTGGGTGAACATTAGTGAATCCTAAACACCAGTGCTTCTCTTGGGGTTCTAGATACTCTAAGGTTAGTTTTTTCAACTCTCTAATTCGGTTCTGGTGGGTGGGTGGATACCTCACCTGAATCTAGTTGTCAGTAAGGAGGATTTTCTTCTACATCATATTGATATGATATATTCTTCCTGATTACTAAACTATATCAAGAATCAATTGTGCATGTGTTGGCTTCACGGGTGGAGGGAAGAACTGTGACAGCTCAATTATGGGATACAATTGGACAGTAACAATACAGAGTTATGGTATGTGTTTTTTGACTTAAAAAATGCCTCAGTGTGCTTGCTTTTATCAATTGTTTAATATATATAATTGTTTAATGATTCTCAATTATCTTAATCTATAGAGAAAACATGTATAATTTTTTAACATTTTAATATATTAAATGATTTTATTTTTATTCAGCAATTTATTTATTTAAAATTACTAAGAAACTTGTTGTACTAAGATATATTGTTATTAATTGTAGTCCTCATGCATGCCAAGTAAGTATTTCAACATTAAAAAAAAAAAATTCAGCGCTCTTAAAAATGGTATTTAGGAAGCTCCAGTTTCTTGTTAACATGAATTTGAGAAGAAAACAAATCCACTTTTTCTTTTATGGATTTACCTATTTCAATGTAGATAGTTTCTTCTCAATTTCTTAGCATACACAGTCATTTGTTAAATTGAATGCATGATATTTATTATTTAATAATTTATTCCCAAGTAATTCATTTCTCTTTTGCTAAAGTGCAGAGAATGGGTGACAAGAAGAAGACTCCGATGTTTGTGAAACTAGTGTCTGCTGCTGGCACTAGATTCTATGACCATTAGGCTTAGCATAGCTAGTAGTATATCATTAGGCTTGAAGAAAATTAAAGTGTTGTTTTTTAGTATAAATCCTGTGAGCATTAGCCTTAGCACAACTAGTATATAATTCAATGACTTTCCATTCCAGGTTGTGAATTGTTCTGAAGGCTCTGCCTGAATAAATAATTGATGGTTTTGAGCCTCTTTTGTTCTAGTAAGGTAATTTTCCAAGATTGTATAGTGTAATTTCTTTTTAAATAAAATTGTCCTCTGCTAACATTTTAATTATGTTGTTAATATTAGCTCTTATATTGTTATAATTCTAGTCCCAAATACAATGCATGACATTTTAAGTAATATTTGGCTTAAATCTTAATTGACAGGTGTTAAAAAAAATAGCAAATACTATTGCCAAATTCATACATCTGTCAAGACAGTTCATCTGAATTTTTACCGGCAATACAAAAAGGTCATTAAAAAGGCAGAAATGGGCCAATCAAACAATTACCTTAAGTGGCAATTAAAATAGTCACTTGAACCTATGGTTTTACTGGCCATTAAATGGGTCTTTACCAGCATTCCATATAAATGTCGGTAATCGTTTTAGCGACCCTGGATACACCAGCCATCCCTTGATTGCCGGAAAAAGAAATAATGGTCACTAAAGGACATAACAATGGCTACTAAAAGTTAGTTTTGGTGTAGTGAAGGTCAACATAAAGGGGAGATCACTTGGATAGATGAAATTGAGTTTTTGGAGGCTTGTCACACATACCACCTTCAGGGCAAGGTTCATTTTGAAGAGTGGGGTAATGATACGCATCACCAAACCACAACTGAATCAAGCTCTATAGTTACTGAGTCACCATATGGTACATGCTAAATTCTAGAATATCTCTATTTTGTGAGGATACTGCCAATTTATATTTTGTTGTTACATTCCTTTTCATTCTGTTATGCACCAAACAATGTGATGTAACCACTTGGCTCATGATCCACACATGTAAGAATTCCCTATAGCTATAAATAGTACTGTTAGTAATGAAAGAAGGCAGAGAGGAATTAATTCATTTTTTCTATTTCACTTCTTCCTCATTTTCTTTGGAGCTTTCCCTTGCTGTAGAAGGGTTCATAACAGATCGCAGGTGTCAAAAGTAATAATGTAGAAACAGAGTTTGATCAAATTGATGAAATGGTAATCAATCAAGTAAGGAGAACAAGGAACCATGACCAAAACTGGTCATCTAAGTCACTAAGAATAGACTAAAGGCCACTGAAGCAACATTACCAGGAATCCCGTCTTCAGAGAGGCCATAAGCAGAGGGAATATGCTTCGACCTTCAAAAACTGGAAAGATTGTGGGACCATTGCATCCAAAAAAAAAACAAAGAGAAAGACCCTCATTTGTGTTATCTCTTATCTTTTGTTTCTTTTCCTCATCCACACACCTCAATATGCTCATCTTTACTACTTTATTTTTTTGGCTCTAAGGTGGCACTCCATTTGGCAGCATTCACTACGACAAGGGTGTAATATTCATAAGAAATAATTCAGAAGCATATGTTGAAAAATGAGATAGAGTAAGTTTTTTGGTGATGACAGACATAGTAAGTTTAATAGAGTATTATTGACATATAGGAGAAAGAATCCACGAATAGAGCAATCTAATTAAGAATGAATAAATTCCCTTTCACAATGTAAATTAATGGAAATACCAAAATTAATCTCTCATAGGCACTTGATGAAATTAAAACACTCTTAGAACATATTTTACACATCAACCTTTCAAGACATGACCATGCACGTAGCTCAATGAGTAAAGAGAGATGAACCAAAGAGATGTAGCAGTCTGGAATCCTAAACATGAATTGTTTTGTTGAGGATAAAGGAACACAAAAAATAACGAAAGCTTCAATGGGACCCTGAGATTTTCTCACAAGTTTCGTTTGCTCCTTTGGATTGTTTAATGAGACTAATTTTCTGTTTGCTGGCCTACTTTTCATCTGTCAGCCCTTTGCTGTCAAATATTCATGATGGCAACCAATTCTTTAGTGGTGAACACCATTTACATTAAATTACAGTTGTTAATTTATACATATATCAATGAGAAACGAATGACATGTTTATTGTAAACAAATTTATATCTTGACATATGTATTGTAAACAAATTTATATGCATATATGTGTAAGTCTTTGTTTTAATTTTGGCAATCTATGCAGGCAAGGATTTAGAACTCTTGAGTCAGTGTTACATCATTAACTGAGTTTGCTTCCATGCTTTGCAGCAAGGACCATAATTACTCATACTTTTCACTCCTTTCCTTAACGTTCTATTACACTTACTAGACCTCTAATCATTCGCCTCTACATATATTAACACTAACATATATGTCCATTTCTTGGTGATAGGACACATGAAATAAAGGAATCATCCTTTGTGATTTGTTTTTAGAAATATTTATTGATTTTGTTCCAACTATCAGTGGCCTTTCTTTGGCTGATGCCCCAACATTTAAAAAGGCTCCAAGGGGTGCCCCTCTTGATGTTGTAGTAGGGATATCCTGATTTAGGAGGTTCATAAGCTTTTATTTCACAGGTATAAATACTTCAATTGGTTATTTCTATACTTTTGATAGGTGTAGGAAGCATCATATTGTAATGTGAAACTTAGGCATACAACCAATAGTCCAATATTGATTTGCTTGCAAGCTTTGAATTGTCTTGGCATATTATATTCTTCTACTGCCAAACTTTTCCCAAAAGAAGGATTTTGCTTTGTTAATGCCATCATGTTTGTTTTCATAATCAATTTTCGTGAAAATATGACAAGGTTGATCAAGAGTTAACTCTCATTTCTGACAATCGAAACTGTCCAAAATATGATCGACGACAACCTGATTATAGTGCTTTCAGAGAAAGCGACTTTGGTCATGAGATGCTAGAGGTGTTCTTTCTTTCCTTATTCTTTCCTATGTCTTTTCTCTATGGACGGACCTAGCTACAAAAAATTGTAACATGAAAATTATTCATTCCAAAAACCATGTTTCTTAATTTGTTGCATTTGCTCTCTTTCATTGTTAATTGAATTTATCATTTATGCCAAAGAGAAAAGTACAAGACCAACCAAATTACTGTTTCAATTGACTTGGGAAAACCTGATCAAGTATCAGTTGAACAAGATTCGTGGTTCTAAAATAAGTTTTGATTTTTGGCAAATACACAAATTACTAAAACATTGACTCATTAATTTTTCTATAACGTACTGACATTTTAATCAAATTTAATCTATCTTAATTACAAATTAACAATTAAAAATTAACTACTAATTAAATATAATTTAAAATTTTCAATAGAAATTGCAATAGTGTTATACAATTGGTCGGATAAAAAAATTAGTGTTATACAATTGGTAGCAATTACACATGACATATAACATAGAATACTAATTTCTCCAAAATCTCAACACAAAATGCAATGATTGGTTTCTCAAAGTTAATATCCAGAGTTACATAATGGTTAACCTTTATTCTTTTAGAACAAATTTTTTACAATTATTAAATGTATTAATTCAAGTTAATATTTATTCAATTTATATAATTCTAATATATGTCTTCATCAAAATATAGAATATATAACCCGCGCATTGCGTGGGTCAATATTCAATGAATATGAAATTTCATGGTAGGGGCAGCATCTAGTGTATAATTGGGGCGATGAATTTATTTTTACGTGTATATAGAAAACCATAAAAATCTTTCAATCCCATCGCAAATAAATTGATGCTTCTATTTTTTTTTGGAAGGCAAAACAAATATGTATATATATAGATATAGCAAAAGTGAAGGAAATGGTGCCAGATCCAATCACAAGATGTGAAGGAGACTAGCTACAGAAGCGAACTGACAAGGGGACCTAGGTCACCACATGCAGCTGCTGTGATCTCCCCTCAAAACCCTACAACCCATATGTTTATAAGCTAGCTACAAACCAAACAATCATAACTAAATCCAACCACCTAACCTAGTCACCAACACCCGATCCGTCAAAACAATTCCCATCAAAGGTAATGTCCCTCCGCACTTAGGCCTTCATGAAGAAGAGACCATCAGTCCAGAAACAACACCTGCGATATGAATTTGGATCGATATCAACAGTAGCTTTTTAGACACAACATTGGATGAGTCTGCCACTCATAGTAAGAGAAATGTGTTGTCAAAGCTTTTGCCTTGATCCAACACCAGGATCTGAATTTAACAGCATCGACAACCTCCTGAATACATAGATGTCCTCCCTTGAAGATGATGTTGTTCCTGTGTAACCAAATAGACCAAGTCACCGCTAACCATATGCCCATCCACATAGTTTTCAGTTTTAAACCTGTGACATGTCCCATATGCTGCCAGAAGTGTTCACTGCAGAAAGAAGGAAGAACACTCTGGAATCCCAGCCAAAGATAGCATTGTTGCCAAACCTTATACGAGTAGCTGCAGGTGAACATAAGATGAGAAGAGGTTTCATCGTCTTGTTGACACAAAGAGCACATAAGATCAGCACCCCCTCCCTCAATATTTCATTTTCTTAGGGCATCTTTAGTTTGGATTCTATCCTGAACCATACGCCAAGCAAAAACAATCACTTTGGAAGGTGCCTTGCACTTCCACAGAAATTTGAAGAAGCCAGCATCTCGTGTGTCTTGCTGACCTTGTAGGTGTACTTCAGCATACACGTCTCTGACCGTGTACACATCTCCTCCATTACCTTTCCATACTCATCCATCTTCAGAATCCTTCTTTGGTGTTACAGAACCAATTAGTTGCATCAATTCTTGTATTAAGGTCGTTTCCAAAACCATGCATGACCTCCATTGCAAACTCCATATCCAATCCCCTCCGACCCACTCCCCCACATCTGCCACTGAGGTTTGTTGTTGAGTTGATATAAAGTGTAGCCGTTCAAATCTACTTCTAAGAGAATCTTCTCCCACCCACTTCTCGTTCCAGAAGTCAACTGAATTTCTAGAGCCCATGACCCTGTTGATTTTCTTCTCGAACCATCCGTTTTGCTCTCCCCCCTCTGTGATCTTCCCAATATCCCTCCACCACTGTGAACCTTTTTTACATTGTCGCATAGTCCACTTACCATTAATGTCTCCATATTTTGTGATTAAGACCTGAACCCACAAAGCCGAGTTTTCCTTGAGCATTCTCCTTCTCCATTTGCCCACCAGTACCTTAATAAAGACTTCAATATCTTTGACTCCAAGTCCTCCTCTCTCCTTTCTATGACAAACATTCTCCCATTTTACCCAAGCAAGTTTCCTTTCGCCTTCCTTCCCTCCCCAGAGAAAATTCCTCTGAATTGACTTTATAATTTGTGCTACCCTTGTTGGCATCTTGAAAAAGGACATGAAGAATAAAGGTACTGCGGACAAGGTGGAATTGATAAGGCATACCCTCCCCCCTGTGGATAGGTACCTGTGCTTCCACGGTGCCATCTTGCTCTTCATCTTCTCAATGAAAGGTTTTCATGTTTCCACCTTTCTCTGATCAGCGCCTACTGGGATGCCAAGATAAGTGAATGGCAGCGTCGTAGTCATGCAGTTTAGTAAGGAGGCAAATCTGAGAACAACGTTATCTTGAATTGCTATCCCAACTAATCAACTTTTGTGGAAGTTCACTCTAAGTCCTGCCACAACCTCAAAACTTCTGAGAATTCCCTTGAGGGTTATAATGTTTTCTAGAGTCGGTTCCATAAAGACCAAAGTGTCATCAGCGAATTGCTAAATAGAAATATGCAGCTCCCCCGTCCCCACCTTCGTCCCTGAGAGCCAATTTTTCTGAACAACTTCTTTAAAAAGTCTTCCCAATCCCTCTGCTACCAGCAAAAAGAGAAATGGCACAAGCGGGTGGCCCTGGCGAAGGCCTTTATAAACGTGAAAATGCTGTGTCGCGCCACCATTCACCAAAATCGACACTGACGAAGATTATAGGCAGCCCTTAACCCATACTATCCATTTTGCTGGGAAACCCATCTTGTTCATCATGTAGAATAAAAAAAACTCCATCTAACAGCATCATACGCCTTTTCGAAATCAGCTTTGAAAACAAGGGTTGGCCTCCTTTTTATTCTTGCTTCATGAATAACTTCATTACCAATGACTACGCTGTCCAGCATACACCTACCACCCATGAAGGTTGATTGTGTTTCAGCTACCACCTTATGAATCACCCTTGAAAGTCTCCTCGCCATCACTTTGGCAATGGTTTTATATAGGCATCCAATCAAAGAGATTGGCCTATAATCACCCAGACCCTAAGTTATGTCTTTCTTTGGTATCAATGCTATAAAAGACTCATTTGATCCTCTTGGTAATCTCCCAGAAGCATGAAACTCAGCCATCGCTTTCATAATATCCACTTTCATAAGACCCCAGAAATGCTTAATGAACCTGAAGTTGTAGCCGTCGGGACCCGGACTTTTGGACCCATCACAATCCCAAACGGCCCTCCTAACTTCCTCTTCCGAAAACATCTCCGATAGGGGGCCATAGTCTTCCTCATCCAACATGCCCATTGTTATACCATCGAAGGTAAGATCCAATTCCTCCTCTTGTGTAAATCTTTGTTTGAAAAATTTCATTACCCCCCCTTAACAGCAACTGGATCCTCTAACCATATGCCATCCATAAATAGTCCTTTGATAGTATTGGTTCTTCTTCGCCAATTAACCATAGTGTGAAAAAAATTGGTATTTGAGTCTCCTTCTCTAAGCCAGGAAATCCTTGCCTTCTGTGCCAGCAAAGATTCCTGCCTAGTCGACCATAACCAAAACTCGCCCACTAGATCTCCCTTTCTTCTAATATCCTCTTCCGACAAACCTTGTTGTTCTGCTTTTATGTCGAGAGCTTCTATTGAGTTCCTGATGTCAATACATTTCTCTTCCAGATTTCCATAATGGGTTCTACTCCACGCCTTCAAGTCTACTTTTAACCGTCTTAATTTCTCCAAGAAAACATATGCCCCCCAGCCCTGTATAATATGAGAATTATACTTGTCCTTGACAAACTCTTCAAAGCCCTTCACTGAAAGCCACCCGTTGACAAATCTGAAAGGTTTAGGGCCCCAGTTCACCTTAGAGGCCCTATGTAAACTGGACAATGATCAGATACGTCACACTGGAGAATGAATTGAGCACTACCCAGTGACAAATTAAACCAAGAAGGGGATAGAAGAATCTTGTCGAGTTTACTGCAAGCCTGCCCTCCACTTCTGAACCAGGTAAATTGTTTCCCAGCGGAAGGAGGTTCCAACAATTCCATGTTGTCAATGAAAGAATTAAATTCCTCTATGTCAACACTGCTTGCTGACCAGACTCCTGACTCCCCACGTTCTTCCTCCCAAGCACGTATAGCATTGAAGTCACATGAGACACACCACATATCATCGCTAAACCTTTGTTTCGCCTGCTGCAGCTCAGCCCAAAGCCTTCTTTTCTCCCCTATAGAGCAAGGAAATATATGTTGGTCATAATTCTATGTTGTTCTTCTTCCTTCCACCTGCCTCTAACCGCCAAAAAATCGTCTCCCCAGAAGACTTCCCTCTCATATCGAAATGTTTCCTACTCCAGATACAGAGCAAACCCCCTGCTCTATTGTCAGAAGGAATAAACCTCCAGTCAAAATCTGGGTCCCCCCATATTGATGCACATACACAGCTATCTATGCTTTGTAGTTTTGTTTCCTGAACACAGAGAAAATTGATACCTTCCTCCCCTATCAGCCTTTTTAATGCCCTTCTTTTACACTTCCCCTTCAATCCCCTGATATTGTTTGACATGACTATCATGGAATCTCTTTTGTTATCCCCTCTACAGCACCCTCTCTGGTCTCCTGGTAGAGTGCCTTGTCCCTCAGCTCCATATCCACAAACCTTCTAACCACGTCTGCATCGTTCCCTTTATATGAGACACCAATATCCCTGCTTAGTTCCCATAGTTTTACGGCCTCCATTTGATCATCCTTCAGCCACAATAATCCATGGGAGCTAGATGGTTGTTGCTTCCCCAAAGTAAGAGAGAGAAAAATGGGAGGAAATAAATCTTCTAAATGTTGACACGTGTATCATTAGGGCTAAAAAAGTAAATTTGTTGGTAGTTTCAATTCTTATATAGTAATAGATGAAAACATGTATGTATATAATCTTAAAATATAATTATATTCTTATAAGAATATTGTATTTTTTATTAATATTTTTGTTATACTTATTAAACATTTATTAGGTATTAAAATTATTATAGTATATTCATTACAATATAAATATCTTATAATAAGTAAAATTCATTCTTTTTTTATAATAAAGTAAAAATAATGTAATATAATCATAATATTATTTTGTGAAATATTTTTTAAACGTCTCTCTCTCTCTCTCTCTCTCTCTCTCTATATATATATATATATATATATATATATATATATATATATATTGTCGAACCATCTTTGTTGATAAATAAAAAAAATGTTGCATTAGTTTTAAAAATCAATATATTCATATTAATAATTTCCTTTTTAGTAACTTTTAAACAAAATAATAATTTCACATTATTAACTTCATTTAAATAAATTATTTTTTTATGCTAAAAAAGATTATTGTAATTATACACTAAATTTATTTTTTATTAATTAAATAATTGTTTACATGTCAATATGAAAAAGAAGGAAAAAAATTAAGAAAGTAAAAAGTAAGAGAGAGAAAAATGGGAGGAAATAAATCTTCTAAATGTTGACACGTTTACCATTAGGGCTAAAAAAGTAAATTTGCTGGTAGTTTCAATTCTTATATAGTAATAGATGAAAACATGTATGTATATAATCTTAAAATATAATTATATTCTTATAAGAATATTGTATTTTTTATTAATATTGTTGTTATACTTATTAAACATTTTTTAGGTATTAAAATTATTATAGTATATTCATTATAATATAAATATCTTATAATAAGTAAAATTCATTCTTTTTTTTATAAATAAAGTAAAAATAATGTAATAAAATCATAATATTATTTTGTGAAATATTTTTTAAACGTCTCTCTCTCTCTCTCTATATATATATATATATAGATATATATATATATATATATATATATATATATATATATATATATATATATATATTGTCGAACCATCTTTGTTGATAAATAAAAAAAATGTTGCATTAGTTTTAAAAATCAATATATTCATATTAATAATTTCCTTTTTAGTAACTTTTAAACAAAATAATAATTTCACATTATTAACTTCATTTAAATAAATTATTTTTTTATGCTAAAAAAGATTATTGTAATTATACACTAAATTTATTTTTTATTAATTAAATAATTGTTTACATGTCAATATGAAAAAGAAGGAAAAAAATTAAGAAAGTAAAAAGTAAGAGAGAGAAAAATGGGAGGAAATAAATCTTCTAAATGTTGACACGTTTACCATTAGGGCTAAAAAAGTAAATTTGCTGGTAGTTTCAATTCTTATATAGTAATAGATGAAAACATGTATGTATATAATCTTAAAATATAATTATATTCTTATAAGAATATTGTATTTTTTATTAATATTTTTGTTATACTTATTAAACATTTTTTAGGTATTAAAATTATTATAGTATATTCATTATAATATAAATATCTTATAATAAGTAAAATTCATTCTTTTTTATAAATAAAGTAAAAATAATGTAATATAATCATAATATTTTTTTGTGAAATATTTTTTAAACGTCTCTCTCTCTCTCTCTCTCTCTCTCTCTCTCTCTCTCTCTATATATATATATATATATATATATATAACTCTGGTTTTCAAATGATTGAACACCGGGAGAAATTTACTTACGATACTTAGTTGACATTCAACTTATATTCCTTGCTAATTATCAAACAATTACAGTGTATATATATATATATATATATATATATATATATATATATATATATATATTGTCTAACCATCTTTGTTGATAAATAAAAAAAATGTTGCATTAGTTTTAAAAATCAATATATTCATATTAATAATTTCCTTATTAGTAACTTTTAAACAAAATAATAATTTCACATTATTAACTTCATTTAAATAAATTAATTTTTTATGCTAAAAAAGATTATTGTAATTATACATTAAATTTATTTTTAATTAATTAAATAATTGTTTACATGCCAATATGAAAAAGAAGGAAAAAAAATTAAGAAAGTAAAAAGTAAGAGAGAGAAAAATGGGAGGAAAAAAAATCTTCTAAATGTTGGCATGTGTACCATTAGGGCTAAAAAAATAAATTTGTTGGTAGTTTATACATTAAATTTATTTTTTATTAATTAAATAATTGTTTACATGTCAATATGAAAAAGAAAGAAGGAAAAAGAAATTAAAAAAGTAAAAAGTAAGAGAGAGAAAAATGGGAGGAAAAAAAATCTTCTAAATGTTGACATATGTACCATTAGGGCTAAAATAGTAAATTTGTTGGTAGTTTTAATTCTTATATAGTAATAGATGTCTAGTACACAAATTAATTATTGGCAAAAGTAATTATTGGAAATGGGGAGCCAAATAGACTATTTTTTATGCTTAAATAGACTGTTTTACATATTGTGCAGATTCAATTTAAAATGTTGAGTTTTCCATTCTTATTTGCAAGTTGCAACTGCAATTTCAATCTTTGGACCGCACAACATGTGAGATTGTGAGGTGTTTTCACCGAATGCCTTAAAAAAATTATAGTGCCACGTAAAAAATCTTTGGGCAAGGTTCGAATCGTGGTTCTTCTCAGGAAAAGCTCCGCAAAAGCTACACATAAGCTACATCTATTAACTTTTTAAAAAATTACTTATTTTATAATTTATTCTTTAAAAATAAATTAATTATTTTATAATTTATTCTTTAAAAATAAGTTACTTATTTTTTAAGTATTTTTATTTTATAAGTGTTTCGCCCAACTTTTACTTATAAGAAGTTAAGCTCAAAATAAGCTGGACAACAGACTCTTAGTCTTGTTCTCTGTTTTTCTTCTGTTAAGCTTTTCTTCTTCTACCTTATTCTTGAACAAATTCAATCTGTTCAGCTAATTTTTATTCAAGGAGAAATATCCGTAAGGGAATATTGGGACATACTGGATTATACATCAAAAGAAATTCTTCCTGGTTGGTTTAAGAAAAAAATTGAAAATGCCAGCATGTATGATTTGTAGGACACCCTGTATTTTCCTCAAGATGCAGGCAATGTCAATTTTATTTGTTTAGTTTTGGTTAAGTAAGCATCTGAATTTTTTGGTTTGTTCCAGAAAAACCAATAAGTGAGTGGATGAAAATTGAAATTCTCCCTGTATACACTTAGCTGAAAGAGAATGGGTTAAGAATATTGTTAATACTGCATGCTTGAGAAAATTAACTTGTTTTTTTCTTTAAAATATTTGGTGAGACAGCATGAACTTTTCATTGAAATGCTTAAACATTCAACTATATTAATTCTTGATAATTTTGGTCAAGCTTGCTTTGGATGTCGCCATTCTTTCTATTATGCTGACAATAATAGTTAAAAAGGCACGAGCTTCTTATCGACTATCGTCGTTCTGATTGGCCATCTACATATATACAGTTCTCTTCTAATTCAAGGCAGGCCTTCGTATCTGTTTAGATTTGTGTGAATCATAACTGATATGCTGGTTTAATATTTTTAATCTGATGAAGTCTTAAGCATGTAATGGTTAGAATGTAGAAACTATGTAGATATGTATATATTTATGTATATATATATTACTTAGTTGGATTGAGACGAATTCTTGGATTTGAAACTCATGAGTCTGTTATTCAACCTGATTATAGTTGGCAATTGTTATATATACCTTCATATATTAATAATATACCTCCCCTTATATTTTCTTGTCCAATCTTTCACTCTTTTTCATAATTACCATCACCCTTTTTCGTGTATACAGGGAGAATTTCAATTTTCATCCACTCACATTCTGGTTTTTCTGGAACAAACCAAAAAATTCAGATGCTTACTTAACCAAAACTAAAAAAAAAATTGACATTGCCTGCATCTTGAGGAAAATACAGGGTGTCCTACAAATCATACATGTTGGCATTTTCAATTTTTTTCGTAAACCAACCAGGAAGAATTTCTTTTGATGTATAATCCAGTATGTTCCAGTATTCCCTTACGGATATTTCTCCTTGAATAAAAATTAGCCGAACAGATTGAAATTGTTCAAGAATAAGGTAGAAGAAGAAAAGCGTAACAGAAGAAAAACAGAGAACAAGACTAAGAGTTTGTTTGGTCCAGCTTATTTTGAGCTTAACTTCTTCCTATGAGTAAAAGTTGGGTGAAACACTTATAAAATAAAAATACTTAAAAAATAAGTAACTTATTTTTAAAGAATAAATTATAAAATAAGTAATTTTTTAAAGGCTTAATTGCAATTTTGGTCCCCCTATAATTCTTAATTTGCGATTTTGATCCCCCTATTTTTTTCTTGCGATTTTGGTCCCTCTATTTTAAAAAATTTGTAATTTTGATCCAATTCCCAAATTTGCATATGTTTTTTGCCTTTTATTTTGGTTCAATTGAACCTAAACCTAACATATTCACTTAAGAAATCATAAAAAAATAATTTATTTAATTAAAATATAAAAAATTAAAGAAATAAATGTATGCAAAATTGATAGGGGGACCAAAATCGCAAGAAAAAAAACAAGGGGACCAAAATCGCAATTTTGCCTTTAATTAAAAAGTTAATTTGTACAACAAATTATTCCTTCAATAGAGGTAGGGGTAAGCGGAGCGAAAAGGGTTTTTCATGAGATGGGAAATGAAAACTATTAGCCTCCCGCAAGGTTTGTGAATAAGTAATTGTCTGATAATTAGCAAGGAATATACGTATTTCTGGTAAACATGATGTATTGAATTCATAAATTATTAGATACTTTTTATGAATGTCAACTAGGTATCGTAAGTAAATTGCTCCTGGTTGTTCAATCATTTGATAACCAGAGTTATATATATAGGAGAGAGAGAGATGTTTAAAACATATTTCACAAAATGATACTATGATTATATTACATTATTTTTACTTTATTTATAAAAAAAAGAATGAATTTTACTTATTATAAGATATTTATATTATAATGAATATATTATAATAATTTTAATACCTAATAAATGTTTAATAATTATAACAAAAATATTAATAAAAAATACAATATTCTTATAAGAATATAAATATATTATAAGTTTATATACATACATGTTTTCATCTATTACTATATAAGAATTGAAGCTACCAACAAATTTACTTTTTTAGCCCTAATGGTACACATGTCAACATCTAGAAGAGTTTTGTTCCTCCCATTTTTCTCTCTCTTACTTTTTACTTTTTTAATTTCTTTTTCCTTCTTTCTTTTTCATATTGACATGTAAACAATTATTTAATTAATAAAAAATAAATTTAAAGTATAATTACAATAATCTTTTTTAACATAAAAAATTAATTAATTTAAATAAAGTTAATGATGTGAAATTATTGTTTTGCTTAAAAGTTACTAATAAGGAAATTATTAATATGAATATATTGATTTTTAAAAATGATGCAACATTTTTTTTTATTTATCAACAAAGATGGTTAGACAATTTATATATATATAGACACACGTTTAAAACATATTTCACAAAATGATATTACGATTATATTACATTATTTTTGCTTTATTTATAAAAAATAATGAATTTTACTTATTATAAGATATTTATATTATAATGAATATATTATAATAATTTTAATACCTAATAAATGTTTAATAAGTATAACAAAAATATTAATAAAAAATACAATATTCTTATAAGAATATAATTGTATTTTAAGTTTATTTACATATAAGTTTTCAGTTAAAAATTAGTATTTATAATTTTTATATATTTTTTAATTAAGTACACAAATTATTATTGTGATAAAAAAAATCTCTAAGTCATATTTTAGGATTGATGTAGATGTAGAGTTGATGATAATTATTATTATTTTTTCTATTCTATAACTTTATTCTCTACATTCTATTATGAGAAAATAGGATATGCACTTCAATCACAACCCATTATATATGGAAGTTTGTTGACTTTTATAATAATCACTTTAACAGTCATATTAACGGTGAATTGTGATTAGACGATAATGTAAAACTATTTTACACTGTCAGTGCATGACCATTAAACTCTTCTATTACATTTATATTAAAATTGAATTAATTTCATGAGTTTTTATTATTATTATGTTGTGGTCCCCTAGAAAATTCAAAAGCGAGATTTTAATTTTGCAAGTAGTTCTTTTTCAACAAAAATATATTGTGAAGGAGTTATGTTTAGTTTTTTTTAGCATTAGTTGGATAATCTCTTTTTCAACAAGGAAATATGTATAAATTATCATATAAGAGTCTGGAAAAAAAAATGTCAATTTTTTTTAATAGAAACATGTTATCTAACATCCTTCTTTAACATGTATGTTGAACATTAATTCTCTCTTATGAACTAATTCCTTCTACCATATAGGATTTGCATAAAATATAAAATATACTTTTTTTTATTGATAAAAGTTTAGGTGAGTTAGGTCCCAGGGGCTCACCAAGGCCAGGGCATGCCTCAAGGCTCATTGAGCACTTACAGATGTATTTACAGATTGTCCACCAACAAGGTCCTCACAACGGCAAATATGATCCTTACCAACTAGGTCAACCTTTGTTGACAATATAAAAATACTTTAAAAAATATTTTCATTTTGTATCACATCATTTTTTTTTATATTTTAAATATAAATACAAAAAAGTTCAGGACATTGCAGAATTTTTTTTTTTTTTTTATATTTTAAGTCCTTCCATCGCGAGACAGGGCCATTAATTATGATATTTGTAAATATAAGTATATTTCTCCTATATGGTTCTATTGTTTAGTTTTGTCTCACCAAATAAAATATAAATATATGTTCTGTTATTTATTTTTAAACAAATAACTGTATATATAAGTTGTTTTAAAACATATGAAAAGACAAGCGTAACACCGTGCGAATACACGGGTAACATACTAGTATATAATAAAATATTATTCACCTTAATAGGCAATAATATATATATAATTATGTCATATAGAATAATTTAAACATTTTATCATTTGTAATCAAAACTTATTTTTTATTAATATTATATATATTATTTGCAAAAAAAAATAATATAAAATTGTATTAATTAAAGTAATTTCTAACATTTTAAAAATTAAAATATTTAAATATCTATATTTTAATATTTTTATTATCATTGAAATAATTTTATGTGAGCTAAATTATTTTACGTAAAGTTTTTTATTTTATAAATATCCTTTTTTTATTGGACATGTTAAATAATTTTAACTAATACTAAAACTTTTAAAAAATTTTACCAAACAAGTTTTAGCTTAAAAGCAGCTTTTAAGTTTAAAAAAATAATAATTAACAAATAACTTTTACATTTTATTTTAAGCTCTTATTTTTAACTTCAACTTATAGGTAACTTACAAGTTTGGAAAAAGTTAGGTCAAATGGACTCTAAGAAAATGAATTGCAATACTGAACGCCTCACTCCCAAGAATGGTGTGCGTCCCACTTTCCCCAAACCAAGCCCGCTATCATCATTTCCTCTTTCCTAAAAAGAATCTTCCTATCCATTATGTTGCCGCTGCAAGCAACCGCTGTGGGCCGCCGTAGCCCGTGAGCCCCTAACACTTTGAATTGTGTTTGGTTTGCTGTGGAGAAAACAAAAAAGTAAGTGAATGAAAATTGAAGTTCTCCCCCATGTATATAAAAAGGGGTGACGGTAATGAGGAAAGAAAGTGAGGGATTGGGTAGAGGAAAAAAGTGGGAGGTATGGAGAGGTAATGACAATGGAAGTTTGTTTCTAGAAAGGAAGTATTTTTGAAAAGTAAATACATGAGGAGGTATATAAATAAATGGAGGTATACATAACAATAGCCTTATAGTTGGGTGCACCTAAAAAACCCAATCCAACACACTAAAATGTAGTTTGGTTAGATTTGGTTGGGTGAGTCTGCAAGGGGCTTTGCTATTCTCACCCCATAATTTGTTATTCTCACCACCCACGAGGGTGGTTTTTTATTGATCTCCCAAAATACTCGTTTGACGGAATCACGATTCCGTTGTACAAGGGAGTGCAACAAATTTGTACAACGGAATCGTGATTCCGTTGTACAAATTTGTTGCACCCCTTTGTACAACGGAATCACGATTCTGTTGCACACGTTTTTTTAATTTATTCTAATTTATTCTAAGTTTTTTTTTTATATTGAGTAATGTTTTTTGAAATGTAAAAATTTAGGTTTTAAAGACTAGGCCAAAACAAACATACCAATTTAACATACTTGGCAAAAATCCTATATTTGGTTGGTGCTATTATGTTGCTCTGGTATCCAACAACCTCTCTGCAATCACTAACATCATCCGGTACCGATCCTACATAAACAAAAATTAAAATTAATAATTTCAAATCGAAAAAAATGTAAACAATTATGGAAAAAGTGTTTGCATTACATTACCTCACATAAGTAATCTACACCATCTACAAACTTTGGCAGAGGGTCACTAGGCTGAGGCTGAGGAATGGGGTCGGGCATACATACTAGGCTCTGTGCTGCCTCTCCTTCCTCTGGCCAAATCACATATGTAAATGCTCATAATACCACGCCAAGTAGTCGGAGGTGCAGGCTCATGGAGCATCCTCTGGTACATGCTCGGCCAACTGCACTCTATGCTGCTCACACTCGGCTACCACGCCAAGTAGTTGGAGGTGCAGGCCCCATGGAGCATCCTCTGGCACATGCTCGCCCAGCGGCACTCTATGCTGCTCTCACTTGGCCCACGTTTGAATGGATGTCTCAAATGGAGGATGAGGAGGTGGTGGTGGAGGGATCCCTTGTACGTAGCCGAACTGCCTCAAAACCCTCTCTAGTAGATAGGGTCACATGTCTGTGCCTCACCATATGTGGCCAGAATAATATGTCTTCTCCAAGAAGGGTCTCTCAGCTACAACCCTGTATCCATCATCATATGGGGACCAAACGACGTCCTCCGTCTGCAACATATCCAGCAACTGCCTGGTCCTCAAAGCCTTGCTGGTACCCCTCGTCTTCTTCCATCTGGCAGTAAAGGGAAGCCTAGGGTCATAAGCGACATGCTCCCATCCGCCAACTAATGGCAGATGTGCAAATGTCCATGCCTGTAAAATAAAGAAAACAATTTTTGTTAACATTTGTATTAAAAATTACACAAACAAATATGTAAACAACAAATAAATAATTTCTTACCATCAATAACTTTATATAACCTCCACACTGCTTGCTCTCCTGCAAGCTCGTATAGGAGAGATGGTCGTAAAGATACGCCAATACAGATACTCCCCAAGCGTACTGGGAGCAGGTGGACAGATCGCTGAGATAGTAGAGATAGAAAATGTTCACATGCTTGGAGCTCTTGTAGGCGAAGATGGTACAGACGAGCAAGTACAAAAAGTACGCCCGTGCGGCCCACACATATGAACCAGATTGCACATACCTCTCATATAGCTCCCTCAGCCATGTGAGACGTACCCTAGCTCCTGCTGTCGTAGCATCATCTGCCTCATCGTCAGACACCAGGCCTAGCATGGTCCTCAACAACATCCTAATGTCAGCCTTTGAAAAGGCGGTTGCTGGGCCGGCAATCTGCAAGCCTGTAATAAGCAACTTTAGCAGACATGACACATCATCTAGAGTGATGGTCATCTCTCCAACAGGCAGGTGGAAGGTGCATGTCTCCTGATGCCACCTCTCAATAAAGGCATTGATGAAGCCTTTATTCGTGATATATCGCGCATGATAAAGGCCTGTCAAGCCAGACTGATCCACGTATGCCTGGACCTGTGGCTGGGTAGGGTAGGGAATCAACTTCCCAGTGTGGTTGACCACCTTCAGCTCCTCCCTAGGCTGATCAATCCAAATATATATGTTCAGCGACGTGGTCCTTGTAGGACTGCAACAGTGTATCAACTATAGGACCACCAGGAAATGGCAGTCCAATGATCCGGTCAGTAAATGGGATCACTGGAGCTGTTGGTTGTGGTACCTTTGCTACCTCTGCATCAGGCTGAGGAACCTCTAGCTCAGACAGCGGCACATCTGCATCAGGTTGTGGCACGTCTGCCTCAGCATGTACATGCTCTGCATCCTCTGGCTCATCATGCGATACTCCTCCAATAGCACGAGTCTCATATGCCCGACAACGGCGAGTTGATGCAGTTACACATTGTTGGTCTGCCCTGGATGGCTGGCCAGGCTAACCAGTATCTACAATAGCATCTTCCTCCAAAGTGGAGGGATCTTGTCGGCAATCGTAGGAAACATACTTCGTCTGAGCCATAATAAATCTGCAAAAAATTAACTAAAATACTTAGAACTCGATAAACAAAAAATAAAGTCAAATAATAACTAAATAAACAAATAAATAAACATACTAACACTGTAAATATAATACATTTAAAAATATAAAATATAAAAATTTTATTTTAATATTTTTTTTAATTAAAAAAAGTATTGAATTAAATAATAATTTTAATTTAAATATTAAAAAGAATATTGTAAATATATAATACAAATATAATTAAATATTTTTCTTTTAAAAAAATTTACTTTACAAATTAAAAATTCAAAATTTAAAAATAAAATTCAAACAACACAACGGAATTGCGATTCCGTTGTGTGTGTTTGATTTTGAAAAACATTACAACGGAATCATGATTCCGTTGTACTATTTCAAAAATAGTACAACGAAATCGTGATTCTGTTGTACTGCATAAAAACGAAAAAAAAAAGGGGAAGGGGTACCTGTGGGTGATGCGAGGGAGAAGGAAAGGAAGAGGTCTAGAGCGAATGGAAGGGAGGCCGAGGAGAGGGAGAAGGAGAGGGGTGAGAAGTGGGAGTGGGGTGGGGGCAGGAAGCTGAGGAGAAGAGGGAGAGGTGGGGAGAAGAAGGGGAAAGGACAAACTTGTCCTTTTACATTTTTTTTCAAATTCAAGGGATGAGAATAGCAATTAGGGGGGTGAGAATAGCAATCCCCGTCTGCAAATTAATCACAACCCGCTTACACCCCTACTTTTCTGAGAGTATACGTTGTCTGTTTACTATTATACTAGTATGATACCGGTCGTGCATGGATTCTCACATTTTTATCTAATGTTATTTAACTATTAATTTTTTAAAATATTTTTTTATAATGACTTTGTCACCCTTTATCAAGTAGGGCTACTTAGTACGTGGAGTATTTGTACTATCTTTCCATTGAATCAAAAATTAAAAATTAAAAAGCCTCCATAGTGTTTTGCACTTGTACTAAAACTCAAATGTCGGACCTCAATTTGATTTTGAGGAGAAAAATCCATTTTGATCTGATTTAGATTCTGATTTTTCGAGGCTTGTAAAAGCAGGGGTGGGGCGGAGATGTAACGTCAAGCCCCTCAAACCCACCATACTGCACACACACAAATATTAGAGTTAGAAATTTAATTTCATAATTTTATTTTTATAATTATGAAAAATATAAATTAATTATTTTAATAGTTAAATATTTTAAATTATAATAATTAAATAATAAAATTAAAATATTATACGTTTAACTAAAAATATAATTTAATTCCAATTTTTTTATTTTTAAGATATTTGTTATTTATTAGTTTTTATATATTGTTTGAATATAGATATATATATATATATATATATATATATATATATATATATATATATAATTAATATATTATTTATTTAAAAATATATAAGTAAATTAAATTAAAAAAAAAACGAGACTAGTTCCTTACAAGTTTGCCAAAACCTGATAGGATGGAGATGGGTTTAAGGTTTTTAAAGGGGGCGTGGAGAGCTAAATATATCCTTGACCCGTCCCATTGTCATGCTTAATGTCTAGCGCTATGGTGAAAACTTGAGTAATTTACACTAACAAAATTCATTATCTCCATGTTAAGAGAGCTTTAGATTGTTAATTGGATTCAAGGGCGAAACTTAATTGTTTGCAAAATATATAATAAACATAAAAGAAAAAGCAATAGTTGGCATATAATATCACTAAATGATTTTATTTTATAAAATTAATGAGTTTTACATTCTTTAAAAAAATTTAAATATCAAATATGCATTTTGTTCTTTTATTTATTTCTATTACAAATAAAATAATTTTCATCAATTCATGTAGTTTTTTTTTAAATTAACAGGTTTTTAATATTTTATAAAAATGTCCGTGCAATAAAATATCATTGTCACTTTTCTTTAAAATTCAAAGAGAATGTAAAAATGTAAGGGAATTAAAATTCAAAGGAAAATACATGGTACAAAATATCATAAAATATAAACGAATTTTTTGGATACAAAAAAAATTGTTATATTTTCATCAATTTTCTAATAATTTTAATTTATTATTTTGTATTCCATAAAAATAGCATGCATGACATAATATACTTGCAATATTAATTTTGAAATTCACTTATAAAAAATATAAACGAATGTAATTAAATTAAGTTTAAATTTTTTAAAAATAAAAAATATTCAAATGTGTTTTTTAATGTCGTAAATTTATTTTATTTTTACCATAAAAGTATTTTTTATTGAATAAATGATTTTTTTTAATTTTTATATTTTAATATTTTTATTTCATAAAATACTTATTTGTGGATACTACGAGGCAGTCATAACACTTGAAGCATGTATGGATGGACCATGAATTTGGAGTTCCACACTAACTTGATCAACTTAGTAACACATGATCAACTCTAAGAGATGCTACATCAAATGATCATTTACTGCATAATCCAAAATTAAGAGTCAATTTTGTCTAATAGAAACACTTTATAAGGGTCCGTTCGGTAGGAAAGAAACAAATATGTGAGAAATATTGTAGATAGAAATAGGGAAGCCAAATAAAAATAGGTGAAAAATAGAGTAAAAATAAAGGTGTTTATTTAAGAGAAATATAGAAGAAATAGGTGAGTTAAAAAAGGTGATAGAGTAAAAATAACTAATGGGCCTCACACCTTTTTATTTCTCTCCTCTCTCATTTCCCCTCTACCAAACACACTCACATTTTAATTTCTCACCTATTTTTTTCTCTCCTCCCTATTTCTAAGGGACTAAAGTGAGAGTTTTTAAACTTAGGAAACAAATTGAAGCCAAAAAATAAGATGATAGACCAAAAGTGTATTTTAACTATCATTAAAACACAAACTTGCAAACTTACGATAATAATGCAAAAAAGAAAAATTCAGTATTTTAATTCAAAAATCAAAGAAGAGAACATAGAAATGAATGTAAAAAATACAAAAAACAAAACAAAGCTAAAATATTTTTTCGTTAGTTATATTTAATTTCACAATTTTTATGGTAAAGAAATTCTTTATTTTTGTAATATTTGATATTTTAAATTTTAGGTTTTTATATTGCAGAAAAGTAATCATATTAGAATAGAAGAATATTTACCACTTTTATTTCATATCTCATGTCAAAAGAATAAAGTAAAAAAAATATAAAATTGAAATAAAATGTAACAGAAATTATCATTAATTAATATATTTTTTAATAATTAAATGAAAATTTCAATTTTGAAAAAAATCAAATATTTTTAAAACAAAAGAAAATATGAAAAGTATTATACAAATTATATATGGTTAAAATACATATTCACAAAATTACCATCGAAATGTAAAGAATATATTTATTGTTTTAAGTTGAAAATTTAAAGAGAAAAAATAGATTTAAGGAGGCCAAACTCTTCAAAATAAAGTTCACCAATCATCTCAACAACATAATATGAACATAAAACAGCCCATAAGTCTCCTAGACTTGTGTCTTAAAACTTCTTACCCAAAGCTTGAATCTTGAATCCTTGGTAATTGTAACTGATATGATGGTTTAACGTTTTAATCTAATGTTGTGTTAAGCAAGTTTTACGTGGCTAGGAAGTAGAAACTACGCAATAGCATTGAGTTTATGCTTGCTTACTGTCATCCGCATGACTGTCTAAGTTGTTTTGAACATGACCTTGAGTTACAAAACATGAAATAAAGCATGGTTTGTCTCATTTGAAAGCTACGACTTATGCTTTATAGATTTAAATGCTTGATCAAAGTGAAGGTTCTTTAAGCATAATTTAAGGTTCTGTCAGCACTCACTAATTTACTTAGAAGTTGAGTCATGCATGTTGGACTTCAACCTTGTTTGGTTTGATAGAAACCAAATCAATATTGCTTTTAACAAAGTAAAATTTCATGTTTTAATTCGTAGCCAATCAATACCAGGTTTTTTTTTTTTTTTAATATATTTGGACCAAATTCTAAGATTTGCCTCTGTTTTAGCAGTTTTGTTTTCTGGGTCACAAGTAGCGTTATACAACTTAAATCATGCACCACTTGTCCAATAAAAAATTGAAACATAATAGATTCAACTGTTAATTCAAATTAAAATTATCCATTCATCTCAATACCAGTTTACCTTTAAAGTCAAGAATATTTTCTAAATAATCCATTTATATATAGAGTGATAGAAGTGTTTTGAACATACTACATAAATATTAATCTGTGTTAGATCATGTAAGTGGTTTAAAAGATGTCAAAGAAATCTAGATTTTAATCTGAAGTTTAGGTCTCTACTTGGATTACTATTCATTTTCTCTCATGTTTTAGATTCATTATTAATTCTTATTTTTAGGCTTTCTATATCTAATTGTTTACTTAGCTTTTATTGTGTTCAAATGCACTATCAGATTTTCCAAGCCCAAAGCAAGCCACTAAACAAGGCAAAATAAAATTCCAAGGATTGCAAAACCCCACAAAATCACACTTGCAATTTGTAAACGTTTATTTACTCTTCGATAGGTGATCAACTTGTATGAACTTTGAATGGTTTGATCTCATATTAGACAGATCTATAAATTTCAAAGAATAATAGTAAGCACAAGTGTCAAGAATGCATTGAAACATAAAAGTTTTTTCATTTCTACAAATGTAGCGTTCTGATTGTTGCAGGTGAAGCACCCGAAATTTATAATGGATGAGCAGCAAAGGATCAATGCTATTACTTCTTCCATTATCTCCTAACAAATGTGACGTTTTTCTAAGCTTTCATGGTGAAGACACCTGCAGAAACTTCTCAAGTCATCTATATAAAGCTTTGAATGAAGAGATAGTTGAAACCTATATAGACGATAGGCTTGAAACGGGAGATGAAATCTCACCAGCACTCATCAAAGCCATCGAAGATTCTCATGTATCTATTGTTATCTTCTCAGGGAACTATGCTTCCTCAAAGTGGTGCTTAGCTGAACTCAGCAAGATTGTGGAATGCAAGAAAGGTAAAGGACAGATTGTCATTCCTGTGTTCTACAACATAGATCCATCCCATGTGAGGAAGCTGACTGGGAGCTACGAGCAAGCCTGCAAAATATGAGGGAGATCCCAGGTGCAACGAATGGAGAGATGATCTCACTGAAGTAGCCAATTTAGCTGGGTGGGACTCTCGAACATACAGGTAAATAGAATGGATTGAGAGTGATTAAATTGTTTGAAAGAAAAATTGAGAAAGACAATGTATTCTTTTAAATTGAGTTGTTGCCAAATTTGATTTTAAATTGAGCATACTTTTGTAGTACAACACTTTTCATGGCAGTTTGCTTATGAAGTTTGATGCATAGGAAAAACAGAGGCATTCATTATTTTCTCTAAGTCATTGGATTTTCATTCTCCAATTATATATGTTTTTGTTTCTTTCTCTACTATGAGGGTGAACCTTATCGCAACTATAAAGTTGCGCCTTGGTGACCAGTTTGTCATGGGATCGAATTCGAAAACAGCCTCTTTGCATATGCAAGGATAAGGTTGCTTACATTGACTCTCCCTCATACCTTCAC
The DNA here is from genome assembly GCA_026413185.1 of Pueraria montana var. lobata. NCBI lineage: Eukaryota > Viridiplantae > Streptophyta > Magnoliopsida > Fabales > Fabaceae > Pueraria > Pueraria montana. The sequence goes on from CM048655.1 coordinate 7,650,300, forward strand.
ATAGTGAGGAGCCTTCTGGCATTAGGGTACATTAGTTTTTTTAGTTTCATTGTCTACTACTACTATATGTGCATTGCCGTCATCAGTTGGTCACTTATTGTTGTTAAGAAAACAATGGCAAACAAAAATGAAAATACGAAAATAATGAACACCAATAATTTTACGCGGAAATCCAAGACAGGAAAAAACCACGGGCAGAGGAGAGGAATTCACTATGATCAAAATTATGTTACAAGAGTGTTGTAGGAAAAATAAAAGGTAATAAAACCATAGAAAATATGTAGTATATCAATCTATTACAATCACAGATTCACTAAATACTTTCCTCAAAATATTTCTTCAACAAATGGGCTGCACCATGAGCTTCTCAGGCTAGGCCCAACAGGATTCGGGTCACAAAATCCAACAAATCTCCACCTTGACACGAATTCCATAATGCAATGAAGAAACCACAAACTCCAACTCTCTAACAACAAATGAAACATCCCCACCACTTCCACACAAAAGCCCCAAAGAGCTAAACTCAACAACCAACGCCAACTAAGTCTAAACAATGGTTAAACTTGGTTATAGGAAGGGACTTAGTCATCATATCTGCAGGATTATCATGGGTACTGACTTTGCTCACAACTATGTCACCGCGAGCAATAACTTCACATACAACATGATACCTCACTTCAATATGTTTTGTCCTCTCATGAAACATTTGATCTTTAGAGAAGTAAATAGCATTTTGACTGTCACAGAACAATGTGCTAACTTGCAAGTCTTCACTAAGTTCACCAAATAATCCCTTCAACCAAATAGCTTCCTCACAAGCCTCTGTAATTGCCATGTACTAAGCCTTTGTGGTCGACAATGCTACTATTTTTTGAAGAGTAGCCTTCCAACTAATAGTGCAGCTACTAACTGCGAAGATGTACCCTGTAAGTGATATTTTTTTATCAAGGTCTCCAACATAATCTGAATCTACATATCCAGTGACTCCATCTCTAGTCCTCCCAAACTGCAAACAAACATCAATAGAGCCACGCAAATATCTCAAAATCAATTGAACTACCTTCTAATGCTCCTTACCTGGGTTCGTCAAGTATCTACTAACTGCACTAACTGAATACGCCAAATCTGGACGCGAAAAAACCATGGCATACATCAAAGAACTCACTGCACTGGAGTATGGAACTTGTGACATAAAATCAATCTCATCATCTGTTTGTGGACATAAAGCAGATGAAAGTTTGAAGTGAGCCGCTAATGGAGTAGTAATTGGCTTGGCTCTCTGCACCTTGAATCTGCAAAGAACTTTCTCAATGTACCCCTTTTGACTTAGGTACAATCTTCTAGCTGCTCTGTCTCTCAAAATCTCCATCCCAAGTATCTTCTTCGCTGCTCCTAAGTCTTTCATCTCAAACTCCTTACTCAGTTGTGCTTTGACCTTCTTTATCTCCTATTTGCTCTTACCTGCTATTAACATATCATCAACATATAAGAGTAGATAAACAAATGACCTATTGTCACACTTCTTGAAGTAAACACAACTGTCAAATTACTCCTCTTGAAACCATGTGACATCATGAATGAGTCGAACCTCTTATACCACTGTCTTGGGGACTGCTTTAGTCCATAAAGAGACTTCTTCAACAAATAAACACAATCCTCTTTTCCTGAGACTGCGAAGCCCTAAGGCTGCTGCAAGCTCTAAATCATGTAAAGCTACAATGCCAAGTAAAGCTCGAATTGAGCTATGCTTTACAACCGAAGAGAACACATCTGTAAAGTCTACACCTGGGATTTGACTGTAACCTTTAGCAACTAGTCTCGCCTTATACCTTGCATCTTCAACTCCTAGTGTACCTTCTTTCTTCTTAAATACCCACTTGCAACGAACAACTTTCTTATCCTTAGGTAGCTTTACTAGGTCCCATGTACCATTCTTATGAAGTGATTCCATTTCCTATTGCATAGCAAGCATCCATCTATTTGAGTAATCACAACTCACTGCCTTTGAATAAGTAGATGGTTCTTTATTAGAATTAATGTCTTCAGCAACACTCAAAGCATAAGCAACCAAATTAGCTTCAGCATACCTCTGTAAAGGTTTAACAATTCTCCTCTCTCTATCTTTTGGCAATAGAGTATTGTGGTGGTGGAGGAGGCATATCAACTCTTTATATCTCTGGCTCAGACTGTGACGCTATCTCTGTAGCAGACTTTGTACCAATCTAAAGCTCCACCTGTCTCTCTGACCTCTGCTGATTATCATCACATGAAACTTTAGGAGCCAAACCACGAATCATAGCAATTTAATCAAATATCACATCTCTGCTTATAATTGATTTGTTGGTTTCTGGACACCATAACTTGTACCCCTTTACTCCAGGCATATAACCAAGAAAAATACGCTTCATAGATCTAGGCTCTAATTTTCCATTGTCAACATGAGTGTATGCAGGGCAACCAAAAATTTTCAAGTTAGAATAAGAAGCAGTAGTACCAAACCATACCTCTTGTGGCATCTTTTTATCAATAGCAAGAGAGGGAGAGCGATTTATCAAATAACGTGTAGTTGAAGTAGCTTCAGCCCAAAAACACTTTGGTAAACTAGCATTAGAGAGCATGCAATGCACCTTCTCCATTATAGTCCTATTCATCTGCTCTGCTACACCATTTTGTTGTGGAGTTTGATGAACTGTTCGATGGCTAACAATTCCTTCTTTCTTACAAAATACATTAAACTCATCTGAGCAAAACTCCAAACCATTATCAGTGCAGAGACATTTGATTTGCTTTCCTGTCTGTTTCTCAATCATGGTCTTCCAATCTTTGAATGTAGACAACACATCACTCTTTTGCTTCAAGAAAAATGCCCAAACTTTTCTTGAGAAATCATCAATTACCGTCAGCATATAATTGGCCCCTCCCATAGAGGGAATTTTTGCTGGTCCCCAAAGATCAGAATGAAGTTAATCGAGTGATCCTTTTGACTTGTGAGTGCCTTTTCCGAATCTGACCCATTTTTGCTTCCCAAAAACATAATGCTCACAAAATTGCAGCTTACTAGTACTTTGCCCATTAAGGAGTCCTCTTTTACCCAATTTCGCCATCTCGTTCTCACTCATATGCCCAAGACGCATATGCCACAACTTTGTAACATCATCATCTGACAGAGAACGAGTGACAATAGCAGCATCACCTAAAACTGTAAAGCCATGCAAAACATATAATCTCCCAGACTTTTGCATACCTTTCATCATGAGCAAAGCACCTTTGCTAATCTTCATGTCTCCAACTTCACCAGTGTACTTGTACCCTTTTAAATCAAGAGTACACAAAGAAATAAGATTCCTCTTCAAATCAGGAACATGCCTAACATCACCAAGTGTACGAATAACTCCATCAAACATCTTAATTTGGACTGTCCCAGTACCAGCTATCTTGCATGATGCATTATTTCGTATTACACCAGTACCTTTGGGCACTGATTCATATGTTGAGAACCAATCCCAATTAGGAGTCATATGAAACGTACAACTAGAGTCTAGAATCCATTCCTCACTGGCTCTTGAGTCACCATTAGAAGCAACCAATAGCTCTCCATTACTGTGGTCTGTCTCCACAATACTAGCTTCACCAGATTTCTCTAGTGGTTTTCCCTGCTTGCTCGGCATTCTCTTTTTCTTATTTTGCAGCTTGTAACAATCAGTCTTAATGTGGCCCTTTTGCTTATGGTAATTGCAAGTCTTCTCAGCATTCCTAGACTTTGATCTAGCCCTATGCTCATTACTAGAACCTCTTTTTTATGGTCTACCACGAGCAAACAAGCCCTCTCCCTGAGCCTCAGATCCGTTCACAAGTTGTTTCATTTTTTCCTTAGAAAATAAAGCATCAAAGACCTGATCTAGGGTTAACGTATCACGACTGTATAGAATTGTATCTCTAAACATCGCATATGACGAATGCAGCAAGCACAATAAAATTAACCCCAAATCCTCTTCATCATATTTAATCTCCATTGTAACACCCTCATTTTTATTTTACTGTTTGTAAATATTTTTCTATAAATATTATGAGAAATCATGTACTGTATTTTATAGACAACTTTCTATACATATTTTCATAATAAAAATTAATACAGTTCTATTCAGAAATTTTTTCTGAATCTTTTGATATGTTTGTTTTTGTTTGAATTGCTTGTTGACGGGACAATTATGTCAGACAGTTGTCCAGGATAAATTTTTCCAGTGTAACATTTTGGAGTAAACTGTAATCTAACAAATAGATAATTGAATGTAGAGTTAAAATATATACAGTTGAGAAATTAAAATGCTAATTTTGAATTATTAGAATTTTCTGAAAGTTAGAACTCTGAGAAATTATCACGATAAAATTCTAAGGTAGAAAATTAAGATAAAATTTATATGACACCTATGGAATTTCCTATTAATTGTAACATGTTTAGAATAATTATTAACATTGTTTAACTAAGAAAAATAAAAATAAAAGTATTAGCCAATCAAAACTTAACAACTCAATATTTATAATGTAATTAATTAAGCTAATTAGACTTTGATTAAGAGATAATTAAGACATTACCCCAAGGTTTTTGATAGTGAGGAATTTAATGGTGATGTTAGTTTCTTAAAATTCTAATTAGTTTGTAAGATAATTAAAAAGCCCTAAGACATTCTAGAATAATCTATAATTAACTACACTTTTGACTATTTGACCAAAGCAATTGGCAAGTCACCTTAGCAACTTGTTGTAGCCGTCCAAGTGGGCTGAAAAGCTTGGCCAAATTGGCTGCCCTTGGACCAAGGCAGCAGCTGGCCGTGCCTATAAATAAATTGGGTGGGAGAAAAATTTATAAAAATATAAGAAATCAAAACCTAGTTCTCCAAGCTTCCAAAACCGTGAGTTGTGCAGCTGCCCGTTCATAAAATCTTCATCCTTTCTTCCAAAATTAAGAGAGAAACCAATCCAAACCTCACAAATTCTAGTAGATATTCGGTCAAAAAGAAGAAATTTGGGAGAAAAGCTTTAAAATTTCAAGAAGACAAGTGAGAAAGGGAGAAAAAGGGATTCAAGGGTTTCTTCATCAAACTAAGGATTCAAGGTAAGGATCTTGGCATTTAATTTCAATCTAGACAACTTGGAAGTAGGAAAAACATGTCCTGAGGTTCAAATTTGAAACTTAATTAAGAACCATGAAATATGAATTTAATTTAGAGTTTTTATAAATTTGATGTTAGAAGTGTGAAATAGGTGTTTGATGAAATGTTTGGTTGATTTTATGATATGTTGTGATTGATTGAACTTTGATTTGTTTGTTCTTGGTTGAAAATGCTTGATTGTTTTGAGAAATTGTTGAAAATTTGGTGAAGACCATTCACGGTCATGGCTAGACTAAAAGGGTACCATGTGAAAATTTATTCAAAGACCAAGGGCAAAATAGTCATTTCACATGTAGGGACACATTAGGAATTTTATAAAAACTTTAAGGGCAAATTAGTAAATTATAAAAATATTAAGGGGTAAAATGGTAATTTTATAGGTTCTAGAAAGTTTAGGGGTAAAATGGGAATTTTACAAAAAGATCAAGGGTAAAATTGGAAATTTTAGAAAAATATAAGGGTAATTTGGTAATTTCACATTTTGAGGACATAATTGGAATTTTAGAAAAGAATAAGGGTAGTTTAGACATTTTACGTAGAAGGACCTAATTTGTATTTTAGTAGAATGTTAATGTTATAATGATAAGTGTTGAATTTTATATTTCTTTATGTGATTATTTAATATTATTTATTTATTTATGATCATTATCATATTGCATATGCATGAGTCTTTTTGGGGGATTTACAAATATTTCAAATGAAGCATGATTGTTGTTGGCTAACTGGGATTGCGGTAGCCATGAATTTTAAAAGATAAATGATGTTGTTGACACCAGGACTGCGGTAGTCATGAGAAATGATGTTGTTGACACCGGGACTACGGTAGTCATGAGAAATGATTTTTGGGGTGAGCAGAATCTGTTAAACAGGACTGTATAGTATATGATTATATAGCCTGTGGGGTGAAGGATATTGACAATCCCACAAGTGGCCGGAATCTGGACTGAGATGCAATCGTGGTGGCCTTCTTGGGTATTATAGTCTCCTAATTCTGTTTAGCTTATTCGCGTTTAGTAGGGGCTGAGCTGAATTGCAGTGCGTAATGTTAGGCCTGTCTTTACTAAACACTCATAAGGGGAAGTCTCCAAGAGCAGGGTCAAAAACAATTTTGAGTCAAAACTGCATTTGCATAAATCATACTGCATTTATTTTATGTGAATTATTAAGTAATGTATGAAATGTATCTATTTGAAATTGTTTTTAATTGTATGAGAAATTAAATGTCTGATCCGATAATATTTGTCCCTAGATTCTAGGGAAGTTTAAATTGTAGGTGAATGAAGAATAGTTAGAAGAAACAAATGTTGATATTACCAGAGCTATAGGATGGGAAAATTTGGACAGAAAATTATAAAGAATTATCATTTTGTAGTAGTGTTCTGTAAATTTTAGTGATAAGATATTGAAAATATTTTGACTTCATAGAATGAATTAGAACTTTTATGTATAATGTAAATTAAATAGTTAAATTAAATATAAAATCTAAAAGGGGTTACATTTGTGAAGAAGGGGGGTTACATTAGTGGTATCAGAGCTCTGGTTATACATCTCTAGGACTTGTGAGTAATTGGTCTATTATGTGTTCTGCTGTGTTAATTTGTTAAGAATATTATGGGAAAAAGGGTAGTAACTAGATTTGAGACTCTAAGACAGGTAGAGATGGCAGAAAGGAAGAAAGGAAATCTTGATAGAGTTGTGAGGGTGCACACTCAGGACTCAGTCGAGATGACTTTCCCTCCAAATACTAATTTTTTAAGTTGTGTTATTTTACATGTTCCTTATATTGTGAATTTACGAGTTATACCCTTGAGTCAGTTGAGGAAGGAGATCTAAAGATCTGAGTTCGTAGATCAAGGTTGAGAATAAGGGTTCAAATATTTGAGTTTATAGGATAAGGATGAGTTTGACAAAGGAAAGAAAACAAAGTTTTAAAGGTACCTTGATGCTTGGAATATGATAAGATGTTGAGAGTATGATTATTGCCTTATTGTTCTAAAGGATATTTTCACATGTTTTGAAGGTTGAAACAGTGTATCGTGGTTTATATTTGTCGCAGGATTCATATCTAAACTATTAGGACTTGAAATTTTGTGTTTTAGACATGATTTAGAACCAAAATAGTGCATTTTTCTGGTGGAGTAAAATAGCCTGCGGGTTTAATATGTTTAATTACATTTCCATGGTGTAAATGGTGATTTAAGGCTTGTATAATTGAGGTTATCAAGGATCCATGTTGTAGGTCTTAGTTGGTAGGTATATATGAGGATTCTTGATGGTTAAACCTTGATTAAGAGAGTAGAATAGGACCCAAATGCTAAGTTAGTAGTAGTTGTCCTAAGAATTTTTTTTTTTAAAAAAAGTTGAAAGAGTAAGTGATTGGAAGGCCTAAGGGTGTGTGTTTTGATGTTGGAAATTGAGCCCAAGTAACAATTAAATTGGTAGTAGTGAATTGGAGTAATTTGAGGTATTTTGAAAGTCTTTCTAATAGTGATTTGTTGGAATTATGGTTCTAAAGTATAGCTGTAAGTTGTGGATGTTAATCATGTTTAAAATACCCTATACTTTGCTTGTTTCTATGCCTACTTCTAAACCAATCCTAACCTCTAAAATATGTTTGAATTGTGTTATAACCATAAGAAATAGAACAATTGTTATGAACTTGATTTGGTTGCCTTTAATTGACCTTAATTTGATATTAGGAATGGATTAGTTAGCAGCCAACTATATCCTAATAGATTGTGCCTCTAAAACTCTGATTTTTTCCTGAACCTGATGTTTCTAGACTTAAGCCTGTCAAACCTAAAGAAATATCATTTAAAAGTGAAATTCAAAAATACATGTTATCATCTTTTAGAACTAGGGAAGATAAAATGAAAATAGACTTTGTGCCAGTTGTAAGTGAGTATCCTGAGGTGTTTCCGGATGATGTTCCTGGCTTACCTCTTGAAAGAGAAATAGAATTTAGTATAGACTTGATGCCTGGTACTAGACCAATTTCTATGTAACCATATAGAATGTCACCATTGGAATTACCTGAGTTAAATAAACAATTGGAAGAATTATCAGAAAAAAAAATGAGGATATACCCAAGACTGCTTTTAGGACTAGGTATGGCATTATGAATATCAAGTGATGCCATTTGGAGTGACTAATGCTCCAGCAGTATTTATGGATCATATGAATAGGGTGTTTAGACCATATTAGATAATTTTGTAGTAGTATTTATAGATGATATATTAATATATTCTAAGAATAAAGAAGAACATGAAAATCATCTTCGAATAACATTACAAACTCTGAAAGATAGAAAGTTATATGCTAAATTGTCTAAATGTGAATTTTGGTTGGAGGAAGTAAAATTTTTAGGACATGTAATTTCTAAAGATGGAATAAGTGTGGATCCTTCTAAGGTAGAAGCACTTTTAGACTGGGAAAGGCCTAAAACAGTAACTGAGATTAGGAGTTTCTTAGGATTAGATGGATATTATAGAAAGTTTATTGAAGGTTTTTCTAAGATAGCTGGACTTTTAACAGAATTAACTAGGAAAAATCAACCTTTTTATTTGGAGTGAGAGTTATGAGGAAAGTTTTCAAGAATTGAAATATAAATTGACTACCTTACTAGTTTTAATTTTACCTAACCTAAATGAACCCTATGAGGTATACTGTGATGCTTCATATCAAGGGTTAGGATGTGTGTTGATGCAGGACAGGAAAGTGGTAGCTTATGCATCTAGACAGTTGAGACCACATGAAAGGAATTATCCTACACATGATTTGGAGTTAGCTGCTATAGTTTTTGCTTTGAAGATTTGGAGACATTATTTATATGGTTCTAGATTTGATGTATATAGTGATCATAAGAGTTTAAAATATTTGTTTGATAAAAAAGAATTGAATATGAGACAAAGAAGATGGATGGAGTTTATTAAAGATTATGATTTTCAGTTAATGTATCATCCAGGGAAGGCTAATGTAGTAGCAGATGCTTTAAGTAGGAAAATTGTACATATATCAACTATGATGATTAAAGAATTAGAATTAATAGAACAATTTAGAGATTTGAATTTATGTACAGTTAGGAAAAAGGATAAAATTCAATTAGGAATTATTACTATCACTAATAAATTTTGGAAGAAATTAGGAAGAAACAAGATGTAGATGAGTTTATTCAGGAAAAGAAAGGATTAATAGGAACAGATAAAGTAAAAGAATTTAATTTAGGAATGGATGGAATTACTAGGTTTAAAAATAGAATTTGTGTACCTAACACTCAAGAATTAAAGGAATTAATTTTGGAGGAAGGACACAAAAGTAAATTTAGTATTCATCCTAGAGCTACAGAAATGTATAAGGATTTAAAGGAGATGTTTTGGTGGCCTAGGATGAAGAAAGATGTAGCAGAATATGTAGCTAGATGTTTAACATGTCAGAAAGTAAAGATTGAACATTAGAAACCATCTGGTATGTTACAACCTTTAGAGAAACCCTAACTCCCCCTTGATAAAAATCCCATTTTTAGGTCTTAAAAATGAAAAACTCTACTATTTTTAAGCATAGGGGTTGAACGAAATTTAGCAAGCAAAAATACAACATTTTACAAGTTCAAAATCACATTCCAAGTACTAAACAACATAGAAATGGAGATTACTCTCCTTCAAACATATAAAGGCATAGAGAAAGAGGGAAAAATCCTCCCATACCTCTTAGTTGATTTCAAAAATAGCTACAAAAATAAAATGAGTGATATTCCCTTGTAGCTCTAGGCACCCTTGTAACACCCTAGAGGATATTACCTTTGTCTCCTTATATTACTAAATTATAAAAACTTAGCATATAAGAATATCAGAGTTTACTACACGGAAACTAAACTAATATTACATAAACAAATCTTATAAAAAGCTCTTGGCACTTATGTGCCATACAAAACTTAAACATGATACTTAAAACATAAACTAAATTCCCATATATTGGGAAGTACAAAACTATAAACTTCTTCTTCCATGCTAGCAACTCCTTGCTCTGGGCTCCTCACATGAAGCAACTCCTTGGTCCCAATGCTATATCATGGTCTTGCAAAAAGCAGTCCACAGTTGCACGGTCTTCAACTGAGGTCGAGTATCGCACTATTGGATCTACAAAACTGAGCTTTTATGGTTGATGCAACTCTTAATGGTAGTTGCAATCCAACTATCTCAGCCACCACTATTTTCTCAGACAATATTGGTGCATATCTATGTGCAAATCTGGTCTTTCACTAAAAAATGAAGCACTTGGCTATTGACTATCATTTTGTTCGTGATCTTGTTGCTAAAGAGGAACTCAAAGTATCTCACGTCCCTTCAAGCCACCAACTTGCTGACCAATTAACAAGACACTTTCTCGCCCAAGACATGAGTTTCTCGCTTCCAAGATTGGCGTCGTTGGGTCCTCCTCCATCTTGTGGGGTTGTATTGCTGCACTGCCCACGTGATAGAATCCTATCATGTTGCTATTTGCTGTTATGATATTATCATATTGTTGTTCCTTAATTTCAGCACTTATGATCTTATCATATTGCTGTTCCTTAATTTCAACACTTGTTTTCAAATCTCCATTAATTGTTGTTCTGCTTTGTTAGTTAGATTTTATTTCTTTCTGTTGGCTCAATAGCTATAAATATTCAAACATATTGTACTTGAGAACTTGAGTTGAATAAACACCTTACTGTTACTTTCTATAATTTTTGCACATGTAGCATAACTAACTTAAGGGGCTGAAGGTAGTTATGCCACATGGATAGAAGTTAGTTATGCTACATAACTAACATCTAAAGTTAATTATGACAAATAACTAACTTCTAAAGTTCCTTATGACAAATAGCTAACTTTGAAAGTTAATTATGACAAATAACTATTTTCTAAAGTTAGTTATGCTACATAACTAACCACTAAGGTTAATTATGACAAACAACTAACTTCTGCCCTTGTGGCATAACTAACTTTAGAAATTAGTTATGTGCCATAATTAATTATTGCACATGTAGCATAACTAACATTATGGGCAAAAGGTAGTTATGCCTAATGGATAGAAGTTAGTTATGCAACATAACTAACTTCTAAAGTTAATTACGACAAATAATGAACTTCTAAAGTTCATTATGACAAATAACTAACTTTGAAAATTAATTATGACAAATAACTAACTTCTGCTCATGTGACATAACTAACTGCAGAAATTAGTTATGTGCCATAATTAATTTTGGCATGTGTAGCATAACTAACTTTATAGGCAGAAGGTAGTTATGCCACATGGACAGAAGTTAGTTATGCAAGATAACTAACTTCTAAAGTTGATTATGACAAATAATTAACTTCTAGAGTTCATTATGACAAATAGCTAACTTTGAAAGTTAATTATGACAAATAACTCATTTCTAAAGTTAGTTATGCTACATAACTAACTTCTAAAGTGGATATATTCACTTACAAATAATTCCTCTACAAAAAGAGGAGAAGAGTTTCTTCCCTTCTGACCTCTTAGCGTCATGAGCATCATGACTGCTTAAAGTGGATACATCCACTTACAAATATCTCAGTGCCTTGAGCACTTCAACCTCAACCATTCTATTCATGCGCAAACAAAACCAACATGCATTGTCGTCCCTAGCACTCAGATCACAACAAAATAATATATAGCAAAACTTATACAATTTAATATTCAATGTCAAAGGTCACATCTTTTCAGTCTTAGCAAACAAACCATTATTAAATATGTCGAAGGCCACATCCTTTCGATCTTATCCACAAACCATAACGGAAAAAATTAATAATGTGACATTCACAATGTTGGAAGAACAATCATCCAATCAACTCATGGTTAAGATAGCATTCACTTGAACAAATCACCACACTTATACAAATTAAAACTCAATACAAATTCTTTTGTTTTCATTGTTAACCTAGTTTTAATTTCCATTATTATACTGCTTTGGATGGGAAATTTATGTGTGAGGTTTGGTTATGCTTATGGCTATGGATTAATTTTTTTTTTTGTTTGTTTCAATTTGATTATGCATTTCTTAATTACATTAATATTGTTTTAATTAAGTTTATTTTTGTTTTTAGTAAATTAAAATCAAAAGGGTTCATTTTTAATTGTAGAAATTAAGAGATAAATAATCATTATTATTGTATCTACATGAATTTTTATATATTGTACTCATAAATATATCTGACTATTAAAATTATTAAATATTGTTAAACATAAATGTAGCCAAAATATTAAATATAAAAATTAAGTATAGGTATTAATTTCGAAAAATTTATTATTTTTAAAATTTAATATTTATAATAAATATAATAAATAATATAATTCATATATTATAAGTAAAAATGATGGGTCAATAACAATAAGTACAATATTTATTAAATGGTGAATATACATTTGAATATGTCTATGAGGAAATATGTATTATAAAAAAAATAACAATTTTTAATATATAAAAAATTGAAAATACTATCTCAATATTTTTTCAAGTCAATCGACACGCTCACAATTGTCTTTATAAAGTCTGCCTAAACCCATCCAGTGGTATAACATACATCAGTAGATTTGAGGTCTTGTTGCAATTGGGGTTTGTCATTTCAGATTTTTGTTCAAATTTTAAACCTTTTGTTTTTTGTTTTGTTTTTTGGTTTACAATGAAGGGAGATGAATTTGATAACTCAAAGTCCTCTAAAACCCCAAATTCTTACCGTCCTTTCCGTCCACCCCCCTTGTGCAGCAACACATACCTTACACTTGTTCAAAATTACCCTCACCTTTCTGCATATAACGCTGCACATCAAGCTCCAACTAAACCCCGTAGCATTTCTGGTAAGTGTTTCAAAAGCCTACCCTTTGTTTCTTTTTTTATTTTTAACATAGTTTTTATTTCAATTACTGTACTATTCTAGATGGAAAATTGATGTTTGAGGTTTGGTTATGCTTATGGCTAGGGATTAATATTTTTGTTTGTTTCAATTTGATTATACATTTCTTAATTACACGAATATTGTTTTAATTCAGTTTGTTTGTGTTTTTGGTAAATTAATATAAAAAATGGTTCATTCTTAATTATAGAAATTAAGAGATAAATAATCATTATTATTGTATCTACATGAATTCCTATATATTGTACTCATAAATATATTTGACTGTTATAATTATTAAATATTGTGAAATATAAATATAGTGTATCTACATGAATTTCTACAAAATTTAACAATATTTACTAATTATAATAGTCAAATATATTTATGAGTACAATATTTAGAATTTCATGTAGATACAATAATAATGATTATTTATCTCTTAATTTCTATAATTAAAAATGAACCCTTTTGATATTAATTTACCAAAAATACAAATAAACTTAATTAAAACAATATTCATGTAATTAAGAAATGCATAATCAAATGGAAACAAAAAAAAATTAACCCATATCCATAAGCATAACCAAACCTCACATATCAATTTCCCATCCAAAGCAGTTTAGTAATGGAAATAAAAACTATGTTAAAATTTAAACAAAAGATATAAAGGGTAGGCTTTTGAAACACATACTAGGAATGCTACGGGATTCAATTAGAGCTTGATACTATATGCAGAAAGGTGAGTGCAGATTTGAACAAGTGTAAGGTCTTGTTGCTGCGCAAGGAGGATGGACGGAAAAGAGGATAAGGATTTAGGGTTTTAGAGGATTTTAAGTTATCAAATTCATCCCTCTTCATTGTAAAGCAAAAAACAAAAGGTTTAAAATTTGAACCAAAATTTGAAAAGACAAATACCAATTGCTGCAAGGCCTCGAATCCACTGATGCGTGTTATACCACTGTATGAGTTTAGGCAAACTTAATATAGACAATTGTGAGTATGTGGATTGACTTGGAAAAAAATATTAAGTTACTATTTTCAATTTTTTATATATTAAAATATCCTTATTAATTTTTTTATATACATATTTTCACATAGACAATTCAAATGAACATTACATTTGATAAATATAGTACTTATTGTTATTGACTGGTCAATTTTACATCTAATATATGAATTATATTATTTATGAAATATATTGCAAATATTAAATTTTAAAAATAGTAAATATTAGAAAATTAATACCTATACTTATTTTTTATATTTAATATTATGACTACATTTATGTTGAACAATATTTAATAATTATAACAGTCAAATATATTTAGGAGTACAATATATAGAAATTCATGTAGATACAATAATAATGATTATTTATCTCTTAATTTCTATAATTAAAAATGAACCCTTTTGTTATTAATTTACCAAAAACACAAATAAACCGAATTAAAACAATATTAATGAAATTAAGAAATGCATAATCAAATAGACACAAACAAAAAAATTAATCCATATCCATAAGCATAACCAAACCTCACACATCATTTTCCCATCCAAAGTAGTACAATAATGGAAATTAAAACTAGGTTAAAAATGAAATCAAAAGAAATAAAGGGTAGGCCTTTTAAACATATACCAGGAATGCTACGGGGTTCATTTGGAGCTTGATAGGCAGCATTATATGCAGAACGGTGATTGCAAATTTGAATAAGTGTAAGGTATGTGTTGTTGCGCAAGGGGGATGGATGGAAAGGAGGGTAAGGATTTGGGTTTTAAAGGGTTTTTAGTTATCAAATTTATCCCCATTCATTGTAAAGCAAAAAAAAAAAAAAACCAAGGTTTAAAATTTGAACCAAAATGTGAAATGACAAACACCAACTGCTGCAAGGCCTCAGATCCACTAATGTGTGTTATACCACTTAATGAGTTTAGGCAAACTTTATATAGACAATTGTGAGTGTGCGGATTGACTTGAAAAAACATTAAATAAGTATTTTCAATTTTTATATATTAAAAAATCCTTCTTTGTTTTTTTATAATACATATTTCCACATAGACATTTTCAAATTTATATTACATTTAATAAATATAGTAGTTATTGTTATTGACCAGTCATTTTTACTTATAGGATATGAATTATATTGATTATTACATATATTATAAATATTAAATTTTTCAAATAGTAAATAATAAAAAATTAATACTTATACTTAATTTTTATATTTAATATTTTGACTACATTTATATTTAACAACATTTAATAATTATAAAAGTCAAATATATTTATGAGTACAATATCTAGAAATTCATGTAGACACAATAATAATGATTATTTATCTCTTAAATTTCAATAACTAAAAATGAACCCATTTGATATTAATTTACCAAAAGCACAAATAAACTGAATTAAAACAATATTCATGTAATTAGGAAATGCAGAATCAAATTGAAACAAACAAAAAAAATTAATCCATAGCTATAAGCATAACCAAACCTCAAACATCTATTTTCCATCCAAAGCAGTACAGTAATGGAAATTAAAACTGAAAACAAAAGAAACAATGGATAGGCTTTTGAAACACATACCAGGAATGCTACGGGGTTCATTTGGAACTTGATAGGCAACATTATATGTAGAAAGGTGAGTGCAGATTTCAATAAGTGTAAGGTATGCGTTGCTGCACAAGGGGGATGGACGGAAATGAGGGTAAGGATTTGGGTTTTAGAGGATATTGAGTAATCAAATTTATCCCCCTTCATTGTAAAGCCAAAAAAAAAAAAACAAGGTTTAAAATTTGAACCGAAATGTGAAATGACAAACACCAACTGCTGCAAGGCCTCAGATCCACTGATGCGTGTTATACCATTTGATGAGTTTAGGCAAACTTTATGTAGACAATTGTGAGTGTGCGGATTGACTTGAAAAAACATTAAATAAGTATTTTCAATTTTTGTATATTAAAAAATCCTTATTTTTTTTTATAATACATATTTCCACACAGACATTTTCAAATGTATATTACATTTAATAAATATTGTAGTTATTGTTATTGACAAGTCATTTTTACTTATAAGATATGAATTATATTGATTATTATATATATTATAAATATTAAATTTTAAAAATAGTAAATATTACAAAATTAATACTTATACTTAATTTTTATATTTAATATGTTGACTACATTTGTATTTAACAATATTTAATAATTATAAAAGTCAATTATATTTATAAGTACAATATCTAGAAATTCATGTAGACACAATAACAAGGATTATTTATCTCAGAAATTTCAATAATTAAAAATGAACCCTTTTGATATTAATTTACCAAAAACACAAATAAACTGAATTAAAATAATATTCATGTAATTAGAAATGCAGAATCAAATTGAAACAAACAAAAAAAAGTTAATCCATAGCTATAAGCATAACCAAACCTGACACATCAATTTCCCATCCAAAGCAGTACAGTAATGGAAATTAAAACTATGTTAAAATTGAAAACAGAAGAAATAATGGATAGGCTTTTGAAACACATACCAGGAATGCTACGGGGTTCAATTTGAGCTTGATAGGCAGAATTATATGCAGAAAGGTGAGTGCAGATTTGAACAAGTGTAAGGTATGTGTTGCTACACAAGGGGGATGGATGGAAAGGATGGTAAGGATTTGGGTTTTAGAGGATATTGAGTTATCCAATTTATCCCCCTTCATTGTAAGGCAAAAAACCAAAAACAAAAAAAAAAGGTTTAAAATTTGAACCGAAATGTGAAATGACAAACACCAACTGCTGCAACGCCTCAGATCCACTGATGCGTGTTATACCACTTGATGAGTTTAGGTAAACTTTATATAGACAATTGTGAGTGTGCGGATTGACTTGAAAAAACATTAAATAAGTATTTTCAATTTTTATATATTAAAAAATTCTTATTTGTTTTTTTTATAATACATATTTCCGCATAGACATTTTCAAATTTATATTAAATTTAATAAATATAGTAGTTATTGTTATTGACCAGTCATTTTTACTTATAAGATATGAATTATATTGATTATTATATATCTTATAAATATTAAATTTTAAAAATAGTAAATGTAACAAAATTAATACTTATACTTAATTTTTATATTTAATATTTTTACTATATTTATATTTAACAATATTTAATAATTATAAAAGTCAAATATATTTATGAGTACAATATCTAGAAATTCATGTAGACACAATAATAATGATTATTTATCTCTTAAATTTCAATAACTAAAAATGAACCCATTTGATATTAATTTACCAAAAGCACAAATAAACTGAATTAAAACAATATTCATGTAATTAGGAAATGCAGAATCAAATTGAAACAAACAAAAAAAATTAATCCATAGCTATAAGCATAACCAAACCTCAAACATCTATTTTCCATCCAAAGCAGTACAGTAATGGAAATTAAAACTGAAAACAAAAGAAACAATGGATAGGCTTTTGAAACACATACCAGGAATGCTACGGGGTTCATTTGGAACTTGATAGGCAACATTATATGTAGAAAGGTGAGTGCAGATTTCAATAAGTGTAAGGTATGCGTTGCTGCACAAGGGGGATGGACGGAAATGAGGGTAAGGATTTGGGTTTTAGAGGATATTGAGTAATCAAATTTATCCCCCTTCATTGTAAAGCAAAAAAAAAAAAACAAGGTTTAAAATTTGAACCGAAATGTGAAATGACAAACACCAACTGCTGCAAGGCCTCAGATCCACTGATGCGTGTTATACCATTTGATGAGTTTAGGCAAACTTTATGTAGACAATTGTGAGTGTGCGGATTGACTTGAAAAAACATTAAATAAGTATTTTCAATTTTTGTATATTAAAAAATCCTTATTTTTTTTTATAATACATATTTCCACACAGACATTTTCAAATGTATATTACATTTAATAAATATTGTAGTTATTGTTATTGACAAGTCATTTTTACTTATAAGATATGAATTATATTGATTATTATATATATTATAAATATTAAATTTTAAAAATAGTAAATATTACAAAATTAATACTTATACTTAATTTTTATATTTAATATGTTGACTACATTTGTATTTAACAATATTTAATAATTATAAAAGTCAATTATATTTATAAGTACAATATCTAGAAATTCATGTAGACACAATAACAAGGATTATTTATCTCAGAAATTTCAATAATTAAAAATGAACCCTTTTGATATTAATTTACCAAAAACACAAATAAACTGAATTAAAATAATATTCATGTAATTAGAAATGCATAATCAAATTGAAACAAACAAAAAAAAGTTAATCCATAGCTATAAGCATAACCAAACCTGACACATCAATTTCCCATCCAAAGCAGTACAGTAATGGAAATTAAAACTATGTTAAAATTGAAAACAGAAGAAATAATGGATAGGCTTTTGAAACACATACCAGGAATGCTACGGGGTTCAATTTGAGCTTGATAGGCAGAATTATATGCAGAAAGGTGAGTGCAGATTTGAACAAGTATAAGGTATGTGTTGCTGCACAAGGGGGATGAACAGAAAGAAGGGTACTGATTTGGTGTTTTAGAGAATTTTGAGTTATCAAATTCACCCCCTTTCATTGTAAAGAATAAAACAAAAAAACCGAAGGTTTAAAATTTGAACCGAAATGTGAAATGACAAACACCAACTGCTGCAAGGCCTCGGATCCACTGATGTGTGTTATACCACTTGATGAGTTTTGGCAAACTTTATATAGACAATTGAGAGTGTGCGAATTGACTTGAAAAAACATTAAATAAGTATTTTCAATTTTTATATATTAAAAAATCCTTATTTGTTTCTTTTATAATACATATTTCCACACCGACATTTTCAAATTTATATTACATTTAATAAATATAGTATTTATTGTTATTGACCAGTCATTTTTAATTATAAGATATGAATTATATTGATTATTATATACATCATAAATATTAAATTTTAAAAATAGTAAATATTACAAAATTAATACTTATACTTAATTTTTATATTTAATATGTTGACTACATTTGTATTTAACAATATTTAATAATTATAAAAGTCAAATATATTTATGAATACAATATCTAGAAATTCATGGAGACACAATAATAATGATTATTTATCTCTTAAATTTCAATAATTAAAAATGAATTAAAACAATATTCATGTAATTAGGAAATGCAGATTCATATTGAAACAAACAAACAAAATTAATCCATAACTATAAGCATAACCAAACCTCACACATCTATTTCCCATCCAAAGCAGTACAGTAATGGAAATTAAAACTATGTTAAAGCTGAAAACAAAAGAAACAAAGGATAGGCTTTTGAAACACATACCAGGAATGCTACGGGGTGCAATTGGAGCTTGATAGGCAGCATTATATGCAGAAAGGTGAGTGCAGATTTGAATAAGTGTAAGGTATGTGTTACTGCAAAAGGGGGATGGACGAAAAGGAGTGTAAGGATTTGGGTTTTAGAAGATATTGAGTTATCAAATTTATCCCCCTTCATTGTAAAGCGAAAAAAAAAAAACAAGGTTTAAAATTTGAACCGAAATGAGAAATGACAAACACCAACTGCTGCAAGGCCTCAGATCCACTGATGCGTGTTATACCACTTGGTGAGTTTAGGCAAACTTTATATAAACAATTGTGAGTGTGCAGATTGACTTGAAAAAACATTAAATAAGTATTTTCAATTTTTATATATTAAAAAATCCTTATTTGTTTTTTTATAATACATATTTCCACATTGACATTTTCAAATTTATATTACATTTAATAAATATAGTAGTTATTGTTATTGACTAGTCTTTTTTACTTATAAGATATGAATTATATTGATTATTAAATATATTATAAATATTAAAATTTTAAAATAGTAAATATTACAAAATTAATACTTATACTTAATTTTTATATTTAATATGTTGACTACATTTATATTTAACAATATTTAATAATTATAAAAGTCAAAGATATTTATGAGTACAATATCTAGAAATTCATGTAGACACAATAATAATGATTATTTATCTCTTAAATTTCAATAATTAAAAATGAACCCTTTTGATATTAATTTATAGAAAACACAAATAAACTGAATTAAAACAATATTCATGTAATTAGGAAATGCAGAATCAAATTGAAACAAACAAAAAAAATTAATCCATAGCTATAAGCATAACCAAACCTCACACATCTATTTCCCATCCAAAGCAGTACAGTAATGGAAAGTAAAACTATGTTAAAACTGAAAACAAAAGAAACAATGGATAGGCTTTTGAAACACATACCAGGAATGTTACAGGGTTCAATTGGAGCTTGATAGGCAGCATTATATGTAGAAAGGTGAGTGTAAATTTGAATAAGAGTAAGGTATGTGTTGATGCACAAGGGGATGGACGGAAAGGAGGGTAAGGATTTGGGTTTTAGAGGATATTGAGTTATCAAATTTATCCCCCTTCATTGTAAAGCAAAAAAAAAAAAAACAAGGTTTCAAATTTGAGCCGAAATGTGAAATGACAAACACCAACTGCTGCAAGGCCTCAGATCCACTGATGCGTGTTATACCACTTGATGAGTTTAGGCAAACTTTATATAGACAATTGTGAGTGTGCGGATTGACTTGAAAAAACATTAAATAAGTATTTTCAATTTTTATATATTAAAAAATCGAAATTTGTTTTTTTTTCTTTAATACATATTTCCACATAGACATTTTCAAATTTATATTACATTTAATAAATATAGTACTTATTGTTATTGACCAGTCATTTTTACTTATAAGATATGAATTATATTGATTATTATATATATTATAAATATTAAATTTTAAAAATAGTAAATGTTACAAAATTAATACTTATACTTAATTTTTATATTTAATATTTTGACTACATTTATATTTAACAATATTTAATACTTATAAAAGTCAAATATATTTATGAGTACATTATCTAGAAAGTCATGTAGACACAATAATAATGATTATTTATCTCTTAAATTTCAATAATTAAAAATGAACCCTTTTGATATTAATTTACCAAAAACACAAATAAACTGAATTAAAAAAATATTCATGTAATTTGGAAATGCAGAATCAAATTGAAACAAAAAAAAAAAATTAATCCATAGCTATAAGCATAACCAAACCTCACACATCTATTCCCATCCAAAGCAATATAGTAATGGAAAGTAAAACTATCTTAAAACTGAAAACAAAAGAAACAATGGATAGGCTTTTGAAACACATACCAGGAATGCTACGAGGTTCAATTGGAGCTTGATAGGCAGCATTATATGCAGAAAGGTGAGTGCATATTTGAATAAGTGTAAGGTACGTGTTGCTGCACAAGGGGGATGGACGGAAAGGAGGGTAAGTATTTGGGTTTTAGAGGATATTGAGTTATCAAATTTATCCCCATTCATTGTAAAGAAAAAAAAAAAACTAGGTTTAAATTTTGAACCAAAATGTGAAATGACAAACACCAACTGCTGCAACGCCTCAGATCCACTGATGCGTGTTATACCACTTGATGAGTTTAGGCAAACTTTATATAGACAATTGTGAGTGTGCGGATTGACTTGAAAAAACATTAAATAAGTATTTTCAATTTTTATATATTAAAAAATCCTTATTTGTTTTTTTTTATAATACATATTTCCACATTGACATTTTCAAATTTATATTAAATTTAATAAATATAGTACTTATTGTTATTGACCAGTCATTTTTACTAATAAGATATGAATTATATTGATTATTATATATATTATAAATATTAAATTTTTAAAATAGTAAATATTACAAAATTAATACTTATACTTAATTTTTATATTTAATATTTTCACTACATTTACATTTAACAATATTTAATAATTATAAAAGTCAAATATATTTATGACTACCATACCTAGAAATTCATGTAGACACAGTAATAATGATTATTTATCTCTTAAATTTCATCTGCTGCTCAGGACTTCTTTTGCTAGGCATGTAACAGTCCCAATTTACGGACCTTAGAATTATATAATAAAGAGATATCTTTATGGAGTAGCCTTTGTATTAAATGGTTTAAGGATACCCTTAAAAATTATTAATAATAGTTACCTTATAATAGGAATAAGATAACAGGGCCCTAATGGGGAGCCAAGGCCCAAGGTGGGCCAAGACCCACACAAACACATACACCCTCACGACTTAAATAGAAAGGAGGAGGGAGAGTTAGAGAGAGAAAGTGAGAGAAAGAATGAAGTTAGAAAGGAGGAGAAGAAGGAAGAAGAGGAAGAGGAGAGGAGCGGAGCAGAGATTCGAGACTCAGTGCCCCGGAGCTCAAATCCAATACCCCACAGTGTGACTGCTTCCCCTTCGCCCTCTTTTATTCCTTGTCTGTGCCTTGAATCCCTTTTTCCCCTATTCTTCCCTTTTATCCTTAAATTGGGATTTTGATGAGATTGAGCTTGTTTGGGGGAGTGTTTAAGCATGTTTGACAGTTGGGTTTTGATGTTGTTTGGTATGGAAACGAGTATTTGTGAGTGGGATTTGAATTGGGTTTGATTTGGAAGCCATTGGAGATGAATCGCATCATTTTCGAGGTTCTGCAACCCAGTGTCACTTAAGCAAAATTTGGTTACTAATTTTTATGCTTAAGTGCAGATGAATCCCGGCTTAAGCGAAAATTAGCCTTAAGCAGGGATTAACCCAGGCTTAAGCACCAAAATCAGAATAAAGGAAATGGTCCCTGGAATTCTCGCTTAAGCGAGAATTTAGTGGCGCTTAAGCGAGAAAGCATATTGCAGACTTAATTAGAATGGTTTCCAAATGAAATTCAATTAGAATTACCACAATTATACGGAGATTAGTACATTGTTTGAGAAATGGTTATAAAAAGGGTGAACTTAGGTGAGTTGTGAATGTTATAAATGAATACTTTGATGATGTTATAAGATGGATGAATGATATTTTGAGGATTCATGCTATAACTATGTTGTATTCATGTGGTTGAGGCTTATGATTAGGGTTGATTCTATGTAACGCTAAACTCCTTTTAATAAAAGACACCTAAAATACTTAAGACTATACCTATGCCTCTTAGTAAAAAGGTGGAGAGTTTCCCCTAAGTTTCAGAAAAGGCATTTTGAGCAAAGTTTATAGTTTCATGAAAGGTTTTTAGAAAAGGATATCCCCTCAGTGACATAGGGTGGAACCTTCCCCGGTACTAGTCACGTCCGAGAGCCGCACGCTCGGCGTACAACGGTGTGCAAAGGGCTAAGGATCCTCTATGTCACCAAGGAGTGATGAGTTTCAGAAAAGTTATGAAAAGGATTATTTATGAAAAGGTTTTATGAAAGAGTTTTCGAAGGAAAGTTATGATCCCAATAAAGGGGATAAGTCAGGTTAAAGGGCTAAGAGGCCCCCCTAGTGATGAGTGAAAGGACCGTCACCCAGACACCCATGGGGGAAAACCAACCTTCTTCATAGAGAAAAACAAGTCAGTGAGGAGACTCTTCCTTATAATGGAGTTGACAGTCCGCCCACTTGGACCGATGGGTTTAATTAAAGGTTGTAGTAAGAGGGACGCCTCTTGATGGCTAAGAGCTCAGCCAATTGAGGTAATGACGGAACTCAAGATATAACTTAAATGAAAGAATAATTCAAACCACATAATTTTAGAAACAATCTATGATATGTTGATGTGCTTGATGTATGTATGTTCTATGTTAGAACATGAGAGGAGTCATGAGCCTAGTTGTTAGGTGAGTGATGTAAGATAAGTCTAGACATTAGATCAGGATGTGTGTAGCTAGATTCTACTCTTTGAGGTAAGAGAGGGTTTATACCCATAGAAAGTTAAAGTAAGCTACCCGGAAAGGTATGCAAATGTTATGCCTCACAAGAGAGGTGATGTAAGCCCAAGTTAGTCAAGTTAGAGAAAGGAAAGGTTACACTTGTTCCCATCCAATGTATAGAAAAGTGAGACCCTAGTGAGTGGTCAGGAGTAACAGAATGATGTTGAGGTGCCTTAGTGCACCAGTGGCTTGTGAACTCTATGCACCTCAGCAAAGGTCAAGGTGATCCTAAGAAACAGTAACGTAGAGGTGATGAGGTAATAGTTATGAGTATGAGTATCAAGGAAAGAAAAGAGAAGCCATGAGGGTTAAGTAAAAGGTCTGTAGAATAGAGAGTCAGCCTAGAGTCCTCAGAGCACTCACTGAGACATTATGTCTCATCCCTTTAGTTTCCATGCTTTTACAGGTTAGCAGGTGGACACCTTGTGAGCGGAACACGGATCACGGAGCACGGAGCTGCTTTCCAGGAGGAAGATGTTATTAGTATTGTTTTATATAATTCCCAATGTGTGGGAGTTTAGTTTATGTTTTATCTATCCTTCTTATGTCTTGTACGGCACATAAGTGCCAAGTGCTTTGTACTAGATTTACTTCATGTAATATATATAAGTTTAAGTTTTAGTTTCCGCGTAGTAAACTTTGATTTTATTATATGCTAATCTCTGATAATTCAGCAATATAAGGAGACAAAGGTAATATCCTCTAGGGTGTTACATTTTGGTATCAGAGCAGTTCGATTAAAATTGGACTGTGATTAGATTGTATGTTCCGACAGTATAGTCAGATTTGTTTGAGTGTGTTGGTTGTCTGCCATGATATAAGTCCTTATTTGCTTTGACATAGGATATTGAGACTGATCACCTTAATACTTTGTGCACTGCAGGTAGGAATTATGGCAGGTAGAAACCGAGGCCTAGGACAATCATCCTGGAATCCCTTAGGATTAGTCCCACCAAACCAAGCCAACTTGAGATGGGAAACCTTTGGGATAGCAGAGAGTACCCATAGTAGGCCAACTGTAGGAAACCAAAGTTCGGGATTTGTTGAATTACTAAGTAGGAAACCACCATCCTTTAGAGGCTATAGTCCTGCAGAGGCAAGACAATGGTTGAGGGAGATAGAGAGGATCCTTGAGGGAGTTCCTTGCTCGTCGGAGCAGAGGGTGGCTTATGCCTCATTCATGTTAGAGGATGAGGCTAAGCTTTGGTGGAGAGGTGTGAAGGACAATATGGCCTTTTCTGGAATACCCTTGGAGTGGGAGAACTTCAAGGCAGTATTTTTGGAAAAGTACATCATAGGTAGTGAGAGACCACAAGAGGAAGTTCAGAGTATGCAGTGAAAGTGTACTTCTGATGAAAGAGATGGTTTAGGATCCCACCAACCTAAGAGACCAAAGAAAAATAAGTGTAAGGGTAAGGGAGTGCAACCTTTGAGAAACCCAAGAGTTGAGGGATGTCCCAAATGTGGTAAGAGCCACAAGGGAGTTTGTTTGAAGGGACAAGATGTGTGCTACAAGTGTCAGATGCCAGACCATGTTTCAAAATAATGACCCAGAGGGAAAAGGAAAGAGTCAAATGAGCCAACACCCTTAGCCACAGTTTGGCCTTCTACACTATGTGTTAGGAGGACAAACCAAGATGATGGACCTACCCTAGGTATGTGTTTCCTAACAAACCTATGTTTTCCTTATGTTTTGGAGTGGTTGTTTTCTTTGGTTGTTTGATCATCCTAGGAATACAGTGTTTGTGTTTCCTTGGATATGTAGCAAGTTTCTCTATGTTTTGCAATTCATGTTTGTGATTGGTGTTATAGCCCTTAAATAGGAATGATATGACACTTGATGTGGTTTGTTCCTAGACCAATCAAGTTATGTTTTGATGTGATAGATAGTTTGTGTTGTTTTATCTACCTTGTGAGTTTTCTGAGTTTTAGGTGAGCTTGTTAGGGAGAGGACATAGAGTTAACTGCACTTTTAACCTGGGAATGCGAAGTAGAACATAGTGACCTAAGGCAAATAAGTAGCAACCTAGTTTCAGATAGTCAAACCTCATAAGAAAATAATGACCCCTACATATTAGAAATCCCTACCAACACCTTAAGATAAGGATAGTAGAGATACAGATAGAATATCCAACCTAAGTAGTGTTTGAAATGGGAAAAGGTAGAGTCGCTTAGAAGATATGAACCTTAAGAAGTTGCATAGAGCAGAAGCCTATAGTAACAGAGTTTCCTAGTAACACCCATCTCTTAGGTAAACATCTAGGCTAAGAGGATCACCTTTACCAGAAGTTATGTTCAAGAGTTAAACCTAAAATAGAGGAAGGAAGTTGTGATAGATGTCTAGTAGACACAATAAGCCTATCCTTATGGTTAGCTCTAGTGTAAAAACTTGAGGAGTCCTTGGACGCCATTAAGAGTAGAAACAACTAGAGTGAAGTTAAGAGGAAGTTACCTAAACCCTATATAGTTGAGGTTAAGTTAGAGAACCATAGTTAAGGTAAGCTTGGAGAAACCAACAGAACTAGAATGGAGTGGAAAAACCTTTTTAACTAAAGTGAGTACCTAAGAGGTATGATCGGTGATGGAGTAGAGTGATGATAGTAAGCGCCTACCCAATAGTCACCAACCTAGATATAGCTTAAGCTTAAGAGAAAAGACCATAGGACCTTTTTAAGGATGCAATGTGGTACCATTTAGAGATTCTAATGGCTAAGATATATAGTTATGGAACTAGAATGTTTTGACCTAGTACCTGAGAATATAGACCTAGGATGGGTCAATGGAGGGAGAAAAGTAGTTGCCCATAAGTATTATAAGACATAGAAAGCCTGATGCCTAAGAGAAGGTAGTAGGTGATTCTTAAGATAGAACCCAAACTAGTGTGGTGTTAGATCATAAGGAACCTATAGTGATTCAAGGAATGAGTTCTTAGGAAAGATTAGAATTAAAAATGGACGGTTAGTTTGAAAATAGTTTAGTAGAAAACCCTAAGAACCTATAACAGTTATAGGAATGTGATTTTCCTAACATAGATTGAAGTAAGAGGTTGACTGTTAAATTTGAGAGAGGTCTTAGTTTGCCAAACCCTTAGGATAGATTCCATTAGGATCTTGAAAGTAAACATGTATAGGGATATGAGGGTATAGTGGAGTTTTGATTTTCGAGGATGAAAATCTTTTAAGGTGGGGAGAAATGTAAGAGCCCCAATTTACGGACCTTAGAAATATATAATAAAGAGATATCTTTATGGAGTAGCCTTTGTATTTAATGGTTTAAGGATACCCTTAAGCATTATTAATAATAGTTACCTTATAATAGGAATAAGATAATAGGACCCTGATGGGGAGCCAAGGCCTAAGGTGGGCCAAGATCCACACAAACACACACACCCTCATGGCTTAAATAGAAAGGAGGAGGGAGAGTTAGAGAGAGAAAGTGAGAGAAAAAAGGAAGTTAGAAAGAAGGAAGAGAAGAAGGAAGAAGAGGAAGAGGAGAGGAGTGAAGCAGAGATCTGAGATTCAGTGCCCCAGAGCTCAGATCCAAGACCCCACAGTGTGAGTGCTTCCCCTTCGTCCTCATTTGCTCCTTGTCTGCGCCTTGAATCCCTTTTTCCCCTATTCTTCCCTTTTATCCTTAATTTGGGATTTTGATGAGATTGAGCTTGTTTGGGGAGTGTTTAAGCATGTTTGTGAGTTAGGTTTCGATGTTGTTTGGTATGGAAATGAGTATTTGTGAGTGGGATTCGATTTGGGTTTGATTTGGAAGCTGTTGGAGATTAATCACGTCATTTTCGTGGTTTTGCAACCCTGTGTCACTTAAGCGAGGAGTTACTCGTGCTTAAGTGAAACGGACTACAGAGGAAATTTGGTTACTGATTTTTATGCTTAAGCACAGGTGAATCCAGGCTTAAGCAAAAATTAGGCTTATGCGCAGATTAATCCAGGCCTAAGAGCCAAAATCAGAACAGAGGAAATGGTCCCTGGAATTCTTTCTTAAGCGAGAATTTAGTGGTGCTTAAGCGAGAAAACATATTTCAGACTTAATTAGAATGGTTTCCAAATGAAATTCAATTAGAATTACCACAATTATACGGAGATTAGTACATTGTTTGAGAAATGGTTATGAAAAGGGTGAACTTAGGTGAGTTGTGAATGTTATAAATGAATACTTTGATGATGTTATGAGATGGATGAATGATATTTTGATGATTCATGTTATAACTATGTTGTATTCATATGGTTGAGGCTTATGATTAGGGTTGATTGTATGCAATGATAAACTCCTTTTAATAAAAGACACCTAAAATACTTAACACTATACATATGCCTTTTAGTAAAAAGGTGGAGAGTTTCCCCTAAGTTTTAGAATAGGCATTTTGAGCAAAGTTTATAGTTTCATGAAAGGTTTTTAGAAAAGGATATCCCCTCAGTGACATAGGGTGGAACCTTCCCCGATACTAGTCATGTCCGAGAGCCGCACGCTCAGCGTACAACGGTGTGCAAAGGGCTAAGGATCCTCTATGTCACCACGGAGTGATGAGTTTCAGAAAAGTTATGAAAATGATTTTTTATGAAAAGGTTTTATGAAAGAGTTTTCAAAGGAAAGTTATGATCCTAATAAAGGGGATAAGTCAGGTTAAAAGGCTAAGAGGCCCCCCTAGTGGTGAGCAAAGGGACAGTCACCCAGACACCCATGGGGGAAAACCAACCTTTTTCACAGGGAGAAGGGGTTCTTCATAGAGAAGAACAAGTCAGTGAGGAGACCTTTCCTAATAACGGAGTTGACAGTCCGCCCACTTGGACCGGTGGGTTTAATTAAAGGTTGTAGCAAGAGGGATGCCTCTTGATGGATAAGAGCTCAGCCAATTGAGGTAATGATGGAACTCAAGATATAACTTAAATGAAAGAATAATACAAACCACATAGTTTTAGAAACAATCTATGATATGTTGATGTGCTTGATGTATGTATGTTCTATGTTAGAACATGAGAGGAGTCATGAGCCTAGTTGTTAGGTGAGTGATGTAAGATAAGTCTAGACATTAGATCAGGGCGTGTGTTGCTAGATTCTACTCTTTGAGGTAAGAGAGGGTTTATACCCATAAAAAGTTAAAGTAAGCTACCCAGAGAGGTATGCAAATGTTATGCCTCACAAGAGAGGTGATGTAAGCCCAAGTTAGGCAAGTTAGAGAAAGGAAAGGTTACACTTGTCCCCATCCAATGTATAGAAAAGTGAGACCCTAGTGAGTGGTCAGGAGTAACAGAATGATGTTGAAGTGCCTTACTGCACTAGTGGCTTGTGAACTCTATGCGCCTTAGCAAAGGTCAAGGCGATCCTAAGAAACAGTAACGTAGAGGTGATGAGGTAATAGTTATGAGTGTAAGTATCAAGGAAAGAAAATAGAAGCCATGAGGGTTAAGTAAAAGGTCTGTAGAATAAAGAGTCAGCCTAGAGTCCTCAGAGCACTCACTGGGACATTATGTCTCATCCCTTTAGTTTCCATGCTTTTACAGGTTAGTAGGTAGACACCTTGTGAGAGGAACACAGAGCACAGAGCTGCTTTCCAGGAGGAAGATGTTATTAGTATAGTTTTGTATAATTCCCAATGTGTGGGAGTTTAGTTTATGTTTTATATATCCTTCTTATGTCTTGTACGACACATAAGTGCCAAGAGCTTTGTACTAGATTTACTTCATGTAATATATATAAGTTTAAGTTTTAGTTTCCACGTAGTAAACTCTGATATTCTTATATGCTAATTTCTTATAATTCAACAATATAAGGAGACAAAGGTAATATCCTCTAGGGTGTTACAAGGCACATCTCATTTTAGTACATTGTGTTGTGGAGTAATCATTTTCATAATAGTCAAAATTAACGATTACATATACTTAACCAATGCCAAATGCCTCCCAGTCAACAACAAAGCACCATGCAACATGGGCGTTACTTGAACTATTGTTCTTTGTTATATTTTCTTCTTCCAAATTTAGCATAAAGACTACATAAAATTAAGCAACATACAAAGCATCAATGCAACACGGATAATGATCCATTTCTTGAAACAAATACCAGATTAACAAAGGGTGTTGCACTCTTGTAGATATATCTAACTACTAAATTTTGTATATAGTAGCATATTATCCTGCATTCCACCAAACACATATATTTAGTTATCTACACGACATATATAAAGGAACACATGTTGAGCAACATATATAACCATTGTTTCCATGTATATGGCACTGAACACTGTACGTATATCCAAATTAAATCACTCAATTTGATCAAACTAAAGAGTGTAGTGTCACAAAACTCATTGTCTTAATCAGTACTATGGTTTACTTGTATTAGACCAAACCCCTGCAATCTGCACCTCGAACAGTATAATTATCAATGAATCCTCTCAACCATGCCTCCTAACGATCAAATTTCCACCTCTATCATTAGTATTACCACTGCTACATAGGTGATTACCATCTGCAGTACATAAATACTAGCACCTTTTATCCAGTTTGAAATATTGCACCTTGCTCTCCACCACCCTATAAGCATGAAGACGAATTTAAGAACCAACTTCACAGTCAATAACTGAATCCCTTTTCCTTTTTTCCTTAGTTCCACGAACATATCTTCAGCACCCCCTTTGCTATATGCTCTGCAAAACTAATAACATTTTGTTTGTGTTGGCTATAAAGAACATCCGTAATATGTTCAATTCTCATCTCAAACATCACCACAATGGCTGCCTAGGCATTTCATTTGCTATAGGGCCGTAATGGCTATCCATGTTTTTCATTACTTTTTCACACATTACAACAAACACCTTCTCATCCAAAATACTGCCCTACAAATACACATACAAAAAAAAATGCAGCACAACCATCATAGAACCAAACACTGAATACAAACTCACAACCACTCACCAAACACTGAATTAAGTCAACTACAAAATTGACAATTTGTATTGCTCGTTCAGATTTCCTCTTACAACAAACATTGAATTAAGTCAACTATAAAATTTATGAGTGATAGAAATTTCTTAGATTGTTTGAATTCCTAGACGGGCCAAAAGCCCATAACCTACTATAACCTAATATCATGGATTTTATTAATCATGATAAAAAATTGGGAGTTGCTATTTGCACTCCCCTTTTAATTTTTTTTCCCAGAAATACACTCCCCTTGTCACTCCCCTTGAGTTCCTCTCCCACGACCTCATTGAAAAAGGAGAAAAAGATCCCCAAAAACAAGGTTTAATTACTCTGTAGGTCCCTATACTTTTACGAAATTTTCAATTGGTCCCTAAACTTTTTTTTTCTTTTAATTGGGTCCCTAAACTTTTTTTTTTCAATTGGGGCCCTGAATTTATTTTTTCAATCAAGTCCTTTCGTCTAATTGTCGTTGTAAAAATTTAACTGCAGACACTTAATTAGAGGTGCAGACAGTGAACTGCTTCTAGAATGTGTTGTAAGCCCAACTACATCAATTCTGAGAGTTTTCTACAAAGTTTTAACCTTCTGCAGAGCCAAATAATTGTGAAAAAATGCTTGAGTTAAATTGACCTGTAGAAGTTGAAACTTTGCAGAAATCTTTCAGAATTGATTTAGTTGTGCTTACAACACATTCCAAAAGCATTAACTAACTGTATGCACCTCTAATTAAGTGTCTGGGGTTAGTTTTTCATAACAACAATTAGATGAGGGACCCAATTGAAAAAAAAATAAAAGTTCAGGGACCCAATTAAAAGAAAAAAAAATTAGGGACCTAATTGAAAATTTCGTGTAAAAGTATAGGGACCTGCAGATTAATTTAACCCCAAAACAATTTGCGCCTTGCCACTCCCTCGATGCCTCTAACTCCACAAATCCAAACCGGCCCCCCTCAACGTTACCCACCAAGAGCTTTCCTTTGCCCTAACCTCCCCCACGAGCCAATGTATTACAATACAAGGCATCATTGACTCCCACATCATATCCTTTAAGCACCTCCAAAATGACAATGTTTCCTATTGCCTTCACTCCTTCTCCCATTCCAATGATGCCAAAATGGACTTGACCAACAGGTCGTTGGTCTGAGTGGTGTTGGGCTCGATCTCCTTAAGCAAGGTCTCAGGTTCGAGCCTCGTGGATGGAAAAAACGTGGTTGGGAGGAGAGAACCCACTAAAGGTGGCCAATCAGGTTCCCCGACGGAGATTAGTCATCGACAAAGTCAGTGGATACTTCGTACCAATAACATGGTAACAAAAAAAAATGGTCTTTTTGGATTTCCTAAACACCCTCATTTTTCTCATTGAGGACCCCTTTGGGTTTCGACCCTTGGTCGTCATGGGGAGGAGAAAAAGCAGGGGTGTTATGGTTTTCACCTTCGAAATGTGTATTATTGATTTGATATTTTGATCAGTACCACGTATGGAATGGAGGTGTACTTGGGAGAATCCTTCTTCATGACGTTATGAATAGATTTATAGGACAAAGGGGAGTGTATTTTTGGGGTATTGTTGGAAAAATAAAATAAAAGGGGAGTATAAATAGTAATTACTTAAACAAATTTCTTTTTCTTCTTATTGGGCTAATCCCAAAGCCCAAAATTATTTATGATCCAAACTCTTTTTTGTATTTAGTTATTTTCTTTGTTTCTCTTAAAAGGTCGTAAGCCCAAATCTAATTTTACCCAACATCCTAACAAATTTTCTTTTCTTTTCCTATACTAATTATATAAAAAAATTCTAATAATAATAACTTTGCATTTTCTCGTAAAAAAAAAAACCTTTGAATTTTTTTTTCATCTTGCTTCCTTAAACAAAGAGGCTGAGAGCCAATTCAAACATTTTGACAGATTTTTTTTCTTTTTCTTTAAAAAAACAAATTAATAAAAAAATTATTCTTCTTCTCTATTTACCTCTAACAGGGCATAAACTCTTCTTGCTTTCTAAATTAATTTTTTTTTTACTTATAATTGTAAGTTCTAACTATTTAAATTATACAAAGTATAAATCAACCAATAAAAATCAATTCTAAGCATGAAGCTGAGGCAACGCTTTTTTTTATAAAAAAAAAAAAAACTTGATTTTGGTCTCCTTATTTTAGTCAATTCACAATTTTGCCTCCTATAAAAGAAAAGAGATATTTGGTTCCCCTATTTTTAAAAAGGGTAAAATATGTTTTTAGTCCTTATACTTTTACTAAAAATTGGTTTTAGTTTTATTTTAGTCTATATACTTTTAAATCAACCATTTTGGTTCTCAAACTTTAAAAAATGTGTGGATTTAGTCCATCTCCTTTATTGATGTTAAGGGACTAAATCCATATGTTTTTCAAAGTTCAAGGACTAAAATGGTCGATTTAAAAATATAGGGACTAAAACCAATTTTTAGTGAAAGTATGGGAACCAAAAACATATTTTACCCTTTTAAAAATCAAGGATTTTAGTTAAACCATCAATTTTTAGGGTTTTTTAGGGTGTTGATTGTTAATAAGAAAAAGTTGACCGCTAAGTGGCTAATGTGGCACTATACTATTGAATTTTTAATTAATTTTTCAGATGATTTAAAGAGTTGTCTAAATAGTTAATAGTTTTTAATTAAATTCTTATTAAATTAAATGTTCTACTAATCATATTAATAATTAGAAAACTCAATATTATAGGGTCAAGTCAACGATTCAACGGTTAACGTTTTTTCTTATTAATGGTCAATGCCCTAAAGTTGACAGTTATACCAAAATCTTTGATTTTGAAAAATAGAAGGACCAAATGTCTTTATTTTTTATAGGGGACCAAAATTGCTTACTGAGGAAAATAAAAGAACCAAAATTATATTTTTGCCTTTAATTTTTAGTGATAATTAGGTGGAAATTAATTAATTAATATTAAATTGTGTGAATTTAATTTTGGACTTTTGTAGTGGATTTGGTCTTGCAGAATGACACCACGTCCGAGCCCATGTATATATAAATGAGTTTCTTAAAATATTTTCATAAATTTATTAGCATTATATAATTTTTAATTGTTTTATGTAAAAATGCTAATTAACCAGTTAATTAATCAATTTTATGTTAATAAGTTGTTATTATTGAAGTATTAACAGTTAGAAATATATTTAGCCTTTAAACTCTCTAATTATCTATACATAAAAAATAAAAAAAAATCTCTAATTAGCTCCGTGCAGTATCCGAAGGCATTTTCATAATTTTGCACCTATAATTTTTTTTTATTAATTCTCATTTTTTAATAATTATATTTCATTTTTCTAACATTAATTCTAGCTCAAAAATGATTTTTAAACCTTTATATCTATTTTTACCATTTTTACTAATCTAACAATCATTTTATCATTTTGCAATTATGTCCCAAAATAATTCTTCAAAATATATTCTGATTCCAACAATGGGTAACAAAATTTTGAAATTCTTATCCATTTTTTCACAAATAAACACACAAATAAAAGAAAAAATAGTTCAATTATGTAAAAATAAGGATGCTACAATTATTGTTTCAAAATCTCTGTTTCTATATTGATTCCTCCATCTTGAGTTTATTTGACCCTAAGATGGGTGATATATTAATTAAATTTTTCTTCCTCAAGATTGAAGGAGCAGTTGAAAGCCTGAGCAGGGAGATACTTACCATACAAGACAAAGGTGATAAAAAGGCTTCTAGTTTGCTTCTCCGAAAATACTGTGTGTTGACAAAACCACTGAAAGTTGCTCAACTTGAAGAATATACAGGTATAAATCTTTAGACCACGGTACTATGTTGTGATAAGATAATGAGTACATTAAATGTATTCCTAATGAGGCTTTGTTCTGACATACAGAATTAGTTTCTATTCCTGTCTGAGGGTAATAGAGTAATCTTCAACTATATCTTCTGTCCAAGATCTTGTCTAATTGTTCGAATCCGTCAGTACGTATAATGTGGGGGGGGGGGGGGGGGTACCTGCAAAAGGCACTCCAACGCTCAAGTCAGGTTTCGGATCAAAGCATTAAATATGAGTAATAAATAAGGGTCAGGATCCTTTACCTTGGGGGTTGCATCCCCTTTTTATACTTATCCTGTTGGGCCTGGGGCCTTTATGGGCCTGAGTATTCCCTAATGACCGATCCATCTTACTTAACAATGGTTTAATTACCTCTTAATTTCTTATTAGTTTGATAAGGACCTTCTAATGGCAATTACCTTATGGCCGAACACTATCTATAGTGTTCAGCCGTAACAATGCCGAATACCCATTTGATGGTATTCTGTACGTGTGTTTGGTCGGCTCCCCCGAACACTTACGTGGGATATATCTAAAAACGGGTTTATATACCCCTTCGACATAGGGAGTATTTGGCTGATAGTATGGCCGAATAACCCTTCGGTATACATGCCCCCAGCCTCGAGGCAATAGTTGGGGCGAAGAGGTTTTATTTTGAATTTTGAAACTATTCATGGTGTCTCTTCACATTCTTGTCATAATGTCAGAAAAAAGTTGTTGGGTTGCGGGAAATGAAGCGTTACGCTTTTGTGAACCGTTAGATTAGGTTGATCTAATGGTTAGTAATGCTTGCAACTGTTGGACTGTGATGGGCCTGGGCCCTAAAAATAGGGTGGAGGATGTCGTCTTTGGTCCCCTTATTTGCATTCCTCCCCAAATTTCTTCTTCTGCTCTCGGCTGAATACTTTCTTCTTGCTTCATTTTTCTTTCGTCTTCACTAAGGTACGAGAGTTCGGCTTTTGCTCTTTTCTTTTTCTTTTGTCATGGGTTCGTCTAGTCATGAGCTTTCTGGGGAGACCGAGGTGGTTGTCATTCGGTCATCCTCCTCGACAGATGAGGGGTTTAGTGATTGGTCTTCGGCCCCTTCGTCGTCTTTTGATTCATTGTTTGCTTCCTCTTCTTCTCATTTGCCGTCCGCCTCTTCTCCTTCCTTCCATGAAGGAGTGGGTGAGAATGTTATGGCCCCTTCGACCCCTTCAGCTAGGGAGGCATCTGGCCAAAAACCAAAGCGCAAACCCCGAGTTACATGAGGGAAAAGAGAATTTCCGTTGATTACCCTGGAAGGGTATACTTGGGTGCATGGGGAGGTCGGGGCCTATTGGTCTCAGTATGATGACAAATGTAGCGTGTCTAACTTTGTAAATTACGTAGATGTGTCAACCATCCCTGAGGATCAATTGTGTCTGGTAGCGCTGCAGTGTTGTCGGTGTGAACCCGATGCCGAGTTTGTTTTCATGGGAAAGGGTGAGTCTAAAAGGGATTTCTTTTATATTTACAATTGTGTGTTTCGTGATCTACATGTAAAACTTCCCTTTGACAACTTTACAATTGGGGTGCTTCGGGTTTTGAATGTGGCACCCTCTCAATTGCACCTGAACGGGTGGGCTGCCATTCAAGCCTTCTGTGCCCTTTGTTTTTTCAACTTTATAGAACCTTTTGTAAGTGTATTTTTGTATTATTTTTGTACTCGGCCCAAGAGTGGTTCGTGGGTCTCTCTAATAAGGAAACTGAAGAGGCCTCTCTTTCAATCTTTCACTACCTCTTATAATTCAAAACTGGCTTCTTTAGAGTAGTGATTAGGCCGAACATAGGGGCTAACCATTTCTATGACATGAGGAGACCCCTCGACGTTATGACAAATTTCAAAGTCTATGATGACCGAAAGGGAAAGTGAGGACCTCCTTTTTCATGAGTCTCTTCCTTGAAAGCTTCCGGCTAGGCAGCTCGTGGCCTTATTTAATTCTTCCTCTGTTTTAGCCGATATGTGTTGTAAGATTTCGGTTCTTACTTTTTTGAAAGTTTTATACTTAGTTCTTATGAATGATTGAGTGTGTTGTGGAGTGTAGGTATAATGGCCGATGCGGGTGGCGAAGTTTTATCCTTTCAGAACGTTAGGAATAACAGGGCAAAAGCCATCAGCAATACTTCGGGTGCCGCTTCGGTGCCTCCCCCTGTGAAGTAGCCAACTCCAAGGGCCCCCTAATTGATACTCTACCCCCCCCCCCCCAGCAGGGGAAAAGAACGTTAGGAATAACAGGGCAAAAGCCATCAGCAATACTTCGGGTGCCGCTTCGGTGCCTCCCCCTGTGAAGTAGCCAACTCCAAGGGCCCCCTAATTGATACTCTACCCCCCCCCCCCCCCCAGCAGGGGAAAAGAAGAGCCTGGATAAAGGGCATAAGAAAAGGCATCAAAGTCATGAGGCTTCGGAGGAGGATAGGATGAAGAAGCTGAAGCAACAGATGCTTGACTTTTTGGCTTTAGGGTCCCTGACTCCTATGACTACTATAACGCCCGAGGGTTTCTTTTCGAAGGACTTTCGGCCGAAGAAGATGATCAGCTCGAGTGACATCTCGGAGACTGGCAAGAACATTCTAGCCAAGGCCGATGCTGCCATCAACTAGTCGGCCTATTGTGAGTTCCAAGCAAGGGCTACTGCCATTGCTCACCACATGTTTGTGAACCCACTAAAGGAGGCCGAGAAGTTGAAGAAAAGTTTGGACGAGGCCCAAATTTCCAACCAACAAGTACTAGAGGCCAACATGGTTTTGGTCGATGACAATGGGCATCTGAAGGATGAGGTGAAGCACCTCTCAGCCAATGTGGATGATTTAAACACCAAGTTAATAATGGTCGAGAAGGATGCCAAACTTTAGTCTGATGAAATTGAGCGTCTTAAGATGCTATTGGCCCAGGCCCAAGAGGAGAAGGACGTGGAGCGTACTGCCAACAAAGGCATCATTTCTTTGGCTCAAGACAACCAAACATGAAGCTGGATTCCTCCATGGTGTTCGGCAGATTTTTCACTTCTACAACATTCACGACCCTACTATCTTCGACATGGAGAAGGATGTTTATCAAGGGTAGTTACTTCCTCTTGATGACATTCCGGAGGATGCTGTTCTTGAAAATCCTCTCCTGCCTTCTGCACCTGATGAGGATTGGGGTGTAGGGGTTACCAAGGAGCCAATGGAGGAAGTTGGAGAAGAGGATGTCGTGGCTGAGGAGGATCCGGTCGATTAAAAAAAATTGTAGTTTTGGCCGTTAGAGCCTTTTTTGTATTTTGCTTGCTAATGTAAATGTTTCTTTTTGTTATTAATGAAACATGTTATTTTGCCTCTTCGTCATGTGTTTGTCTATTTACACTTAGAATAATTGCATAGCTTGTATGTGGTTAAATACTTGATAAGAATTAGTGTTCGACTTTTAGAAAAACTACCAAGTATTGTTGTGAACTCAAGTGTATTTGTATTTTAAGCAAGATATATTTGCCCGTATTCGGCTTGAGTGCGTTCCTCAACCGGTATCTTCTTTTTGTTGTTGGCGAATTATTTTGAAGATCTTATTGAATGGCGCATCCTTAGCTGAGTAGGAGTACCCAAGAAGGAAACAATATATAGAGAAATGAGAATGGTGCGTCCTTAGCCGAGTAGGAGTACTCGGGAGGGAAACCATTTATAGAGAAATGCGCGAATGGTGCGTCCTTGGCCAAGTAGGACTGGGAGGGAAACCATTTATAGAGAAATCCGAATGGTGCATCCTTAGCCGAGTAGGAGTACTCGGGAGGGAAACCATTTATAGAGAAATGCGAATGGTGCGTCATTAGCCAAGTAGGAGTACTCGGGAGGGAAACCATTTATAGAGAAATATGAAGTGTTGTCTTTAAACATTGATAGTCATTACAAGAGATGTTTCATTAATTTAATCAAGGTGTGCCTCGTTAAAACCTTATCAGCAAAAACCTTTTCACATTCTTGTAGGGATAAAAAACCAAGTAGGGAAATAAAGTACATCACCTAAATACATAATTTAACTGAAATAATATTTGATGTGGGTCAAGTTCCATGTCCTCGGCACCACCTTTCCTGACAGTTCTTCTAACTTGTAAGCTCCATTGTTAAGACTGTGCCGGATTCTAAGTGGGCCATCCCAGTTAGCTGCTAGCTTCTCTTCTCGGGTATCTCTTCGCACATCGCCTTGCATCCTTAGGACTAGGTCTCCTTCCTTAAAATCCCTCGGATTCAGCTTTGAGTTGAACCTTCTAGTCATTCTCTACCTACATGCTTCGGCATTGAGGCATGCTCGCTTGTGTACCTCGGCAACCAAGTCGAGTTCACATCTTAAGGAGTTTTCATTTCAGCTACTTTGAAGTGTTATCTCCGGAAGAAAGGTTCTCCTACTTCTATCAAAATCATTGCTTCGGTTCCATACACCATTCTGAAAGGTGATTCTTTGATTGTTGTCTGTGGAGTGCATATGTAAGCACACAAAATTTTTGATATCTCTTCGGCCCATGCGCCTTTAGCTGCACCCAATCTCTTTTTTAATTCTCCCAAAATGACCTTGTTGGCAGATTCAGCTTGTCCGTTCGTTTATGGATGCTCGATCGATGTCACCCTATGTATTCCCTGGCCTTCCAAGAAGGTATTATACTTTTTGTCAGTAAATTGCAGGTCGTTGTCGGTCACGATCACGTATGGAATGTCGAAATGGGTGATTATATTTTTCCATAAGAACTTTTGTACGTTTTACGCCGTGATGGTTGCTAGGGGTTCAGCTTCTATGCATTTTGTAAAAAAATCAATGGCTACTATCAAGAACTTACACTGCCCCTTAGCTACAGGAAAAGGTCTAAGATATCGGTGCCCCATATAGCGAAAGGCTAGGGTGACGAAATAGCATGTAGCTCATCGGCCGGCTGGTGGATAAGGTTACCATGCTTTTGGCATTGGCTGTACTTTTTTACATATTCGGCATAATCAGTCTTGAGGGTTGCCCAGTAATACCCTGCTGTTAATATACTAGTGGCCATTGTTCGGCTACCTGAATGCATGCCACAGATTCCCTCATGCAGCTCTTTGGTGACGTAGTCGGCCTGTTCCTTATCAAGGCATTTAAGTAGAGGTGTGGAAAACCCTCTTCTGTATAATTCCCCAACGATTAGGACGTATCTTGCAGCACTGGTTCACAACCTTTTGGCTTTGTCTCTGTCTTCTGGAAGGGTGCCTTGGGACAAATATTGTTGGATCTTGGTGATCCAACTATCTTTAGAAGCCGAAACTTGCATGCATTCTTTGGCAGTTACACTTGGTTATGGTAACATCTCCTGAATAAATGTTCTTTGTTGTCCGGGCTTCTGAGTACTGGCCAACTTGGCGAGCTGATCGGCTCGGTCGTTGTGTTCTCGGGCCAAATGCTTTACTCGAACCTCGTTGAACCCTTGCTTCAGTTGCATGAAAGTGTAGTAATACTTTAGGAACTGTGGGTTTTTGACCTAGAAAGCACCATTAATCTATTCAGCTGCAATTTAGGAATCACTCCAACATTCTATTTTTCGAGCTCCCATTTCCTTTGTTAACCTGAGCCCGGCCAATAGGGCTTCATACTCAGCCTGGTTGTTGGATGCTTTAAACCCGAAACTCAAAGACTATTCTAGTCGTATCCGGTTTGGTCCCTCCAATATAATGTCTGCTTCGCTTCCCTTTTGGTTGGACGAACCATCAACATGCACAACCCACCATTCGTCTTCAAAGTTCTCGACCGGGTGCAGCTCATTGACAAAGTC
Organism: Pueraria montana var. lobata; assembly: GCA_026413185.1. Classification (NCBI taxonomy): domain Eukaryota; kingdom Viridiplantae; phylum Streptophyta; class Magnoliopsida; order Fabales; family Fabaceae; genus Pueraria; species Pueraria montana. The sequence continues at coordinate 7,690,800 of CM048655.1, forward strand.
TACCAAACATTGTGCCTTGATGGGACCTCTTGGCTCATACTTTATGTCAAACTCCAATAGTTCTATTGACCAGGCCATGATCCTTCCAGCCAATTCCAGTTTCTTCAGCACTTTTGAGATGCGACAATCGGTTTTGACAACCACCTGGTGGCCTTGAAAATATTGTCGTAGACGTCTTGCAGCATTGACTAGTGCTAAAGTCGCCTTCTCTATTGTTTGGTATCTGGTTTCAGATTCTTGTAGTACTCGACTGATAAAATATATAGGTGCTTGACCTTCTTCATGTTCTTGTGCCAACACCGCGCTAATGGCCTCTTGGGACACTGAGATGTTTAGTACCAGGTCTTTCTGGGGGTCCGGTTTTTTGAGTATGGACGGTGCCGAAAGGGTTTTCTTTAGCTTTTGAAAGGCTTCTTCACACTGTGGGTTCCATGAAAAAAATTTGTTTGCCTTCAACAGCTGCATGATGGGTTTCACCTTTTTGGCTATCCTTGGTAGAAATCGCGATAAAGAGGCAATTCTTCCCATCAATCTCTGGACTTTCTTTGAGGTTTTCGGGCTTCTCATGGACATAACCGCCTGAAACTTGTCAGGGTTCACCTCTATGCCTCAACATGTTAACATGAATCCCAAAAACTTTCCTCCTTGGACACCAAAGACATATTTTTTAGGGTTCAGACACATATTGTGCGTTCTGAGCTCGGCAAAAATTTTTTCCAGATCGCTTGTATGTATCTCGACCCTGGGAGATTTGATGACCATATCATTTGGAAAACTTTATCCTAGCTATTTTTGGAAAACTTTATCCATCAGCCTTTGATAGGTGGCTCCGGCATTCTTTAGGCCGAAAGGCATGACTTTGTAGCAATAGTTGGCTGATTCGGTTATAAAGGCAGTCTTGTCTTCATCTTGAGGGTACATTCAGATTTGGTTATACCCTGAATATGTGTCCAAAAAGCTAAGGCAAGAGTGCCCAGCTGCCCCATCAACTAGTCAGTCAATGTTTGGTAACGAACACGCATCTTTTGGACAAGCTTTGTTCAGATCCGTTAGTCAGTGCACATCCTCCATTTGCCATTGGCCTTCTTCACCATGACCACACTGGCTAACCAAGTGGTGTATTTGACTTCTCGGATGAAGTTGGCCGCTATCAGCTTGGACACCTCTTCTTCGACGGCTTTCCGCCTCTCTTCTCCCATTTTTCTCTTCTTTTGAGATATCGGTTTGGCTTCTCGGCATATTGTCAGTCTGTGACAGTGGAACTTAGGGTCGATGCCCAGCATATCTGAGGCTCTCCAGGCAAATAGGTCGACGTTGTGCTTTATGACAGTTTGGATTTTAAGCTTATCCTTTTCCAATAGGTTGCTGCCAAGGCATGTGATTTGAGTATCTGCCTCCCCAATTTGGAAGGCACGGATCTCCTTGTTTGGTTTAACTCGCTTGTCCTTATCAGCCCTGGGATCAAGGTCCAAAAATTGAGTCAAAGGTTCGGCTGCCGAGACCATGTAAACTGCCTTGTACTCTTCTTCTTTTAATTGAGTAACTTTGAGGCTGGCCAGGTAGCACTCCTTAGCCGCCTTTTGGTCAGTATGAATTGTAATAACTGTTCCTTGGCTCATCGGGAACTTCATGGCAAGATGTGGAGTAGACACTATAGCTCCAAGAGTGTTCAGGGATGGCCGTTCGAGCAATATATTGTATGACGTGTTAGTGTGCACTACTATTACTCTTATAGTTTTGCACTCCTTTCCCCAGTATCCGAAGATGGTGCCCAACTCAATACATCCTCTGGTATTGACTCTCTCACCTGAGAATCCGACCAGGGGTTTGTCATAGGGCATGAGCTTTGTCTCCTGAATATCCAACTACTTGAAGGTACTCTAGTATAGTATGTCGGCGAGCTTCCTTGATCTATCAGAGTTTTTCGGACCATGCAGTCGGCTATGTCTACGCTGATGACCATTGGGTCATCTTGAACTGGGTCGTTTCCTTGAAAATTCGTGTCGATGAAAGTGATGGGTGGCATTTTCAGCATACTTGCAGCCGATGTCATGTTGACCGATCAGACTAGACGAAGGTGCTTTTTTCTGGCCGAGGATGTACTTCCTCCTTTTGCAAACCCCCCCCCCCCCCCCGCAATCGTATTGATGACCTTTCGAGGATTAGAAGGTTTTATGTATTTCCGCTCTTGAGACCTACTCCTCTGTCTATCGACCCTCCTGTCATGTTCTCGGTCATGATTAAGATCCCTCTTGTAAGTTCTGTCATCGTCTTTATACCTTGAGAACTGAGACCTTTCAGTTCTAGAATCATGGATGAAGTCTTTGAGTGCCCCATCTTGATGAGGTCGTCAATCTTATCTTTGAGTGCGGCGCACTCTTTGGTAGAATGACCTCTATTGCGGTGGTATCGGCATTACTTGCTGTAGTCGGCTTTAGGAGGGGTATTGGCTCTCTTCGGCATAGCCAATATTTCGGTTACTAGTGCTTGCTCAAGTATCCAGGAACGACTCGTGTTGAGTGGCTTATAGGCCGTGTATCAAGAGCAACAATATTCTTTCTCTTTGTGAAACTTCTCTTTCCCCTTTCCTTCTTGAGCTATTTTCTGCTCGGACTTGACTTCTGTATTCGGATAATTCCTCCATCTGCATGTACTTTGCCGCTCGTCATTGGAGGTCGTCCATGTCGAGTGCCGACTTCTTACAGAGGCTGTTAACAAAAGCCCCCGGCTTAAGAGCAGTCACCAGATGATGCATGGCTACTGCTGGGTCGAGGTTTCGGATATTCAACACAACTTTGCCGAACCTTTCCATGAACGTTCTAAGGGATTCACCCTTCTCCTGCCAAATATTGACCATTGCAACCGAAATCAAATGATGGGGTCTACTAGTTGCAAACTGATTACCGAACCTTGTTTCTAGCATTTCGAAACTGTTAATGGAATTAGGTGGGAGTCAGGTAAACTAGTTAAGAGCCTTTCCTTTGAGGGATGTGGGGAATACCCTGCATAGGATAGCGTCTTCGGCAGTGTATAAGCTTACTTGAGTTACGTAGACATCCATATGCTCATTCGGATCCGTGCTGCCATCGTATCGGTCCAAGCTGAGACTTTTTCAATTTGGGGGAAGATGAGTTTCCATGATTCTGGAAACAAAAGGATGCCTACACGAGTGGGACTGAGTGTTGGCGGTGCAGGCCGAGGGCCAATTTGTGACTCCATGTATGCTGAGATTGGCTATTGACTGGACTTCATGTTGTTGGTCCAGTGCCTAATCCTCAGGTTTCCAGGATCGATTCAAGTTTCTCAACTCGGCATTCTCCTGTCGGAGGGCCGATATCTCCTGGGCGTGCTGTCTCCTCATCGTCGATATGTCAGCTCGCAATTGTATCAGTTCTGAAGATAAGTTTGTTTGATCTTCCATGTGTACTATGTTGTCGTCGATGAGATGTTTCCCTCCTACATGTTGTTGCACGGCTGGTGCTGATGGTTCGGGCATATCCATATGCGCGTGACTTCGGGTAGTAACCATTCCTTGAGGGGTCATGGGATAAGTTTTACCGAGGCCCCACGGTGGGTGCCAAAATGTTCCTATCTGAAGGTAATAAAGTAATCTTCAACTATATCTTCTATCCGAGGTCTTGTCTAATTGTTCGAATCTGTCAGTACGTATAATGTGGGGGGGTACCTGCAACAGGCACTCCAACGCTCAAGTCAGGTTTCAGCTCAGAGCATTAAATATGAGTAATAAATGAGGGTCAGGATCCTTTACCTTGGGGGTTGCATCCCCCTTTTATACTTATCCTGTTGGGCCTGGGGCCTTTATGGGCCTGAGTATTCCCTAATGACCGACCCATCTTACTTATCAATGGTTTAATTACCTCTTAATTTCTTATTAGTTTGATAAGGACCTTCTAATGGCAATTACCTTATGGCCGAACACTATCTATAGTGTTCGGCCGCAACAATGCCGAATACACATTTGATGGTATTTTGTACGTGTGTTCGGTCGGCTCCCCCGAACACTTACATGGGATATATCTAAAAATGGGTTTATATACCCCTTCAGCATAGAGAGTATTCGGCTGATAGTATGGCCGAATACCCCTCCGGTATAGTTTCAGTGTTGCTCACACTACAAAACCCCAATTAGTTGTCTAAACATTTACTTATGACCCACATTTTCAAAACACTTGAAGTTTATACCTTGTTTTTCAAATGTCAATTGACGACCATTTTGAATTATTAAAAATATTTTAGCATCTTACTTTGTGACATGTTTTTAACATCATGAAGTTATGTTTTTTTTTTTTTTTTTACTTTCAGTTAAGGCTTATGGAATTGTTGGAAACATTTTAGCATCTCACTTAGTGTCTAATATCCGACTGTAGTGTACCTAAAGCTGAAGTTATCCATATTTGTTTTCATCCACTTATGATAGTTTGTTTATATGTTGTGTATAATATATGTGAATAATGTCACAGTTTGCATCCACCAGCTTAAATATAGTTTACTATTGTTGTACCATAAGCATAGCAGAGCCTAGTCTATCTCAATTAGAGGTATATAGGAAAAAGAAAAACTGAAAGGATCCAAAAATTAAATTACAAACATGTGTTCCACACGGTATTGATCCTATTTTTACAATATCTTTTAATTATTTTTATCAAAGACTCATTAAATTTTTTTCTCAAATTTTTGTACATGTTACATGTCTCCCTCAAAATGTTAACAATGTTAGTGTTTTATAAAGCAAAAGATGTTCCTTTAAGCAATCATAATTGCACAATATGCGCTCATCCTTTACACACTCTTTTGCAAGTCACTGGATAATGATGTGCTCCTATTGTTAACTTTTTTTTAGCAGTCCTTATTCTTCTCATATGCTCACATGTGTGCACAACTCATTTCCCTAAGGTTAAACTTCATGTGTCTGAAGTCTCCTAAGACATTAATTATTCCTTCATAGAAATTGTGATTTTAAAATATTACAAAAACTAATTATGTATATATTGTATTGTGTAATAGGTACCTGTTGATGTAGCTCCGATCTTTTCCATTACCAACAAAATATTGCAATGAAGGCAAGAGAACCAATGTGCAAAAATTTCCACGCTGTCATCTTTTTGTTAGCATGGGAAATTTTATTCAATTGATATATCTTCTCTTTACGCTAGTTGTTACTATGAAATAATGGCATACTTGTTTCTTTGGGATGTTGCTGTTTTCCATTGATTGATTGAAAAGGAAAACAATCAGTTTTACAAAGGAGTTTTAAACATTGTCTTAATTACAAGGTTATTATGTAATGAAGAATGACCAAACTGATATTGAATCGCATCGGTTCTAAGGTTTTTGATTCCATTCTTGCTTATGGTCCTTTGTTGGTAGGACATGGTATCATTCTAAACCTTATATAGGGTTATTACATGTTTTGATCTTGAAATAGAGCGACATCTCACTTCTTCCACCAAAAAAAGAAATTAAGTCAAACAATATCTTTGGTTGATTATATAATTATATGAGGAATGCTAGTGGCACTCTCTTTCTAACATTCGCTTAGCGATTGGTTGAAATTTATTGGAAATCATCAATTTATTGGTTGAAATTTATTGTAAATCACCAATTTTTTTATTGAATAAATTAAATGTGACTTTATATTGTTAGAGTGGAATATGGCGGATAAGGAATACACTATAGTATCTGTTATAAAAAAATGGCTAAATGTTACTTTTGGTCGTTTATGTTTTAGTGTTTTTTATTTTTATTTTGATACATTAACTTTTAATAGTCTCATTTTGGTCATTTATGGTTTCGAAAGTTTCATTTTGGTCATTTTCTCCGTTTTCCGTCAGCAACGTTACTATATCGTTAACTTTTAAATTTTAAAATAATTAATTTAAAATAGTGCAGCTAAAACCCACCACTATTTTTATTTTAGGCTTAAATAACTTTTAGGTCCCTGATAAACTTCCAAATTTTCCTTTGAGTCCCTGATAAATTTTTTCTATGTTTCTAGTCCCTGATATATCAAAACTTTTGTTTTAAGTCCCTATCGTCAGTTAAGTGATGACGTGCCACCATCCGAACAGATCTTCCTAATATATATCATCTGTTGAGATGGTGCCACATCATCACTTAATTGACGGTAGAGATCCAAAACAAAATTTTTAATATATTAGGGACTAAAAACAATGAAATTTTTTATTAGGGACTCAAAGCAAAATTTGAAAATTTATTAGGGACCTAAAAGTTATTTAAGCCTTTATTTTATTTAAAAATTGACGTGCATCTTTCCTGTAATAACCTTCATCTCCCTTTTGTCTCACCGACCCTCCTCCTCTTTGCCCTCACACTAACTCCTCATGGAACCCAATTAGCCTCACCAAATGCTTGTGGTGAAGCTGAGACAGCATGGCCAATTCAAAATCAAAAGCAATTTCTTTCTGCTAAAATTTCTTCTTCATAGTACTAGTATCCTCTCTTTTAATTGTCACTTCACGTTTTAGCATGCCTTTGTAAGCACTCCCAAAGCTACCAGCACCTATCTTATTCCACAGTGAGAAGTTGTTAGTGGTTGTTGCAAGTTCACACAATGAGAAACTCTTAGTCCTGTCCACTTGGATGATGAACCACTCCTCGTCCGCACCCTATCCCCTGCGGCGCCACCTCTATCGTCGAGCCTCTGCTAGACTCCGATCACGTTGCCATCGAACTTCGATCGCGTCTCTGCCATCGTCTTTTACACTAGCCTTTGCATCATCCACCGCACCTACGACCAAAGCAGCGAGAGAAAGAGACAGATTTGAAGAAAGAAGGTGCTTGGAGTGAGAAAGCTAGATCTAGATTCAAAGATAGAAAGAGAGATCGCTTGGAGAGAGAGAACCAGATCCATTTGCCAACTGTGTGATTGTATTATGAAGTTGGTGATTGAATTCTGAAATTGGGTTTGGATATTAGAGATTTGGGTATGAGTTGAGTATTTTTTATAAATTAAAATTATTATAGTGGCGGCTAAAAACCGTCACAATGTTTAAACCAATTTTTTATAGTGAGACTATTTCCTGTAAAAGTATTATTACACATAGTGGCGATTTTTAGCCGCCACTATCTTAAATTAATTATTTCAAAATTTAAATACTGAGAAACACTAACGTTGTTAAAGGAAATTTGAATAAAGGAGCAAAATGAAACCCTTTAAAAACATAAATGACCAAAATGAGACTTTTAAAACTTAATGTACCAAAATGAAAAACACTAAAACATAAAGGACCAAAAATGACATTTAGCCTAAAAAAAGAATTCATTGTAATATCATGTTGTTCAATTGCATATTAAAATGAAAAATTGAATAAATGAGAATAATATTGTAACTTTTGACAAATTTTAATTTTATTTTGATAAATAATTTATTGACTATCAAATGAAAAGGAAGTTAAAAAAACATATATAAAAGAATTACATGGCTAAAAATAAAAGAATGAAGATAAAAAATTTATGGGTTGCCTTGTAATGTATTGTATATGTGTAGGGGTGGGTATATGGGTTTGGGCTCGCAGACCGGCCCATTAAGTGTAACACCCTCAATTTTATTATTTTACCATTTGTAAATATTTTTATATAAATATTATGAGAAATGATGTACTGTATTTTATAGAAACTTTCTGTACCTATTTTCATAATAAAATTAATACAGTGCTATTCAGTAAAATTTTCTAAGTCTTTTAATACTTTTGTTTATACCTAAATTTCTTGTTGACCGGACAGTTGTGTCAGACAGCTGTCCAGGATAAGATTTTCAGTATAACATTTTGGATTAAACTGTACTCTAATAAATAAAGAATTTAATTTAGAATTAAAATATATACAGTTGAGAAATGAATTACTTGTTGACTGGACCGTTGTGTCAGACAGCTGTCCAGGATAAATTTTCAAGTGTAAAATTTTGGACTAATCTGTAACTTAATAAAAAGGTAATTGAATATAGATTAAAAATATATACAGTTGAAAAATTAAAATGCTAGTTTCAAATTGTTATAATTTTCTGAAAGTTAGAACTTTGAGAAATTATTACGATAAAATTTTAAGGTAGAAAATTAAGATAAAATTTGTATGACATCTATGGAATTATCTAATAATTATAATATACTTAGAATAATTATAAAAATTGTTTAACTAAGAAAAATTAAAAATAAAAGTATTAACCAATCAAAATTTGACAACTCAAAGTTTCTAATCTAACTAAATTAAGCTAATTAGACTTGGATTAAGAGATAAGTAAGACACTACCCCAAGGTTTTTGATGGTGAGGAATCCAATGGTGGTGTTAGTTTCTTCAAATTCTAATTAGTTTGTAAGATAATTAAAAACCCTAAAAAGATTCTAGAAAAGTCTACAAAATGCTACAATTTTGACTATTTGACTAATTAGAAAGCAAGTCACACAAGGCACTAAGTGTGGCACGTTCAAATGGCTGGAGACTTTGACAAAAGGGGCTGCCTTGTAGCAGCAGCTGGACGTGAGAAATAAATTGAATTGGGTGTAGGAAAATTTTTTAACATATAAGAAACCAAGTTAAAGAAGAAAAACACACATAACTCATTTTCTCTCCAACCCAAAACCGTGAGACTTGCTGCAGCTGCCCCTCCATTTCTTCTTCATCCTTTCTTCTAAAATTAAGAAATAAACCAACCAAAATCTCCCAAATTTCAATATACCTTTGGCCAAAGAGAAAGATTTAGGAGGAAAACCCCAAAATTTCAAGAAACCAAGGGAGAAAGGGAGAAAAGAAATTCAAGAGTTCTCCATCAAATTAAGGATCTAAGGTAAGGATCTTGGCATTTAATTTCAATTTAAACCAATTGGAGTTAATAGAAACATGTTCTTAGGTCTAATTTCAAGATTTGATCAAGATTCAATAAAAGATGAAATTGATTTAGGGCTTTTAGATGATTGATGTTAGAAGCTTGAAATTGTTGTTTGAATCCATGTTTGATTGAATTCATGATGTGTTGTGATGGATTGGAATTAATTGATTGGCTTGTTCTTGATTGGAAATTGAAATTTGTTCTTGATTGAGATTTCTTGATTTGGTTGATTATTGATTGGAAAGTTGCTTGGTTGTTTTGGAAATGTTGTTGGAAATGTGAAGGAGGCCATACGGCCATGATGAGAATGATAGGGATATCATGTGGAATTTTTCAAATGACCAAGGGTAAAATAGTCATTTCACATGTAGGGACACATTGGGAATTTTAGAAAAAGTTTAAGGGCATTTTCGGCAATAATTAAAAAGTATAAGGGTAATTAGGTAATTTCACATTTAGAGGATACAATTGAAATTTTATAAAAAGATTGAGGTTAATTAGGTAATTTCACATTTAAAGGATACAATTGGAATTTTATAAAAAGATTGAGGATAATTAGGTAATTTCATAGATTCTAGAACTATTAGGGACATATTTGGAATTTCATAAAAAGATCAAGGGCAAAATGGGAAATTTTAGAAAATAGTAAGGATAATTTGGTAATTTCACCCTTTGAGGGCAAAATTGGAATTTTAGAAAAAGATAAGGGTATTGTAGTAATTTCCATAGTAAAGAATAATTGGTAATTTTAGTAAAAGTTTAGTAATTTTTGCTAGTAAAGGACTAGTTAGTATTTTATTAAGGTATTGATGTTATAATGTTAATTAGTGAATTTTTATAATTTTTATGTGCCTGATTAATATTAATTATTTGTTTATTAGCATCATTATCATATTGCATAAGCCTGAGTTCTTGGAAAATACAAAGATTTCAAATGAGAAATGAGTTTTTAAATGAGAAATGATTTTGTTGACTAACCGGGACTATGGTAGTCACGAAAAATGAGTATTTTGGGGGAATTGATTTCCAGGACTGTGTTGACTGACCGGACTGCGGTAGTCATGTATTTGAAAATATGATTGAGACTATGAATAGAGAACTGTGTTGACTGACCGGACTGCGGTAGTCATGTATTTGAAAATATGATTGAGATTATGAACAGAGAATATGATAGTCCTGAGAAATGGGTGAGCAGAGTAAGTTAGACAGGACTGTATAGTCTGTGATTATATAGTCTGTGGGGTGAGGGATATTGGCAATTCCACATGTGGCTGTAATCTGGACAGAGATGCTGCCGTGGTGGCCTTCCGGGTATCCTGATCTCCTAATTCTGTCTAGTTTATTCGCGTTTAGTAGGGGCTGATAGCTGAATTGCAGTACGTAATGGTAGGCCAGTTACTTACTAAACACTCAAAGGGGAAGTCTCCATGGAGCAGGGTCAAAATGATTTTGAGTCAAAAGGATTTTGAGTCAAAACTGCATGTGCTTTATAAACTTGCATTTTCATAAAGCATACTGCATTTGCATTATTTATGTGAATTCTTAGTTATGAAATGAAATGTCATTGGTTGTGATTGTTTTTTCTATGTATTAGAAATTAAATGCCTGATCCGGTAATGCTGTCCCCAGATTCTAGGGGAGTGTGATTGCAGGTATTTGGAAGATTAATTAGAAGTTACAGATGCAGACATGTTCCAGAGCTATAGGAATAGGGGTTTTTGGCTTTAGATACTTTTGTATTAATTAGAAATAATTTGGTAGTAGTATTTTCTGTAAATTTTAATAATGTAAATTATAATGACAAACTTTAAGCTTAATGGAGTGTATTTATTTTAATTGTAAATTTAGTGTTTATGGATTTTAGATAGAAATTAATTAATTAGATAGGGGGTTACATTAGTGGTATCAGAGCTCTGGTTATGCATCTCTAGGACTTGTGAGTAGTGGGTCTATTAGGTGTTCTGCTGTGTTACCCTGATTAGAATTGTTGTTTGTTAAGAATATTATGGGAAAAAGGGTAGTAACTAGATATGAAATTTTAAGACATGTAGAAATGAGAAGAGGAAGGCTAGTTATAAATCCTAGAGTTGAAACTAATAGTGTAGCTGAGATGGCAGAAAGGAAGAAAGGAAATCTTGATAGAGTTGTGAGGGTGCACACTCAGGACTCAGTCGAGATGACTTTTCCCTCCTAATGCTAAATTGAAATATTGTCCAAGTTGTGTTATTTTCCATGTTCCTTATATTGTGAAATTAAGAGTTATACCCTTGAGTGAAGATGATAAGATGTTGAGAGTATGGTTATTGCCTTATTGTTCTAATGGATGTTTTCAAATGTTTTGAAGGTTGAAACAGTGTATTGTGGGTTAGATTTGTTGTAGGATTGATATCTTAACTATTAGGACTTGAGATTTTGTGTTTTAGACATGATTTAGAACCAAAATAGTGTATTTTTCTGGTGCAGTAAAATAGCCTGCGGGTTTAACATTGTTTAAGTACATTCCCATGGTGTAAGTGGTGATTTAAAACTTGTATAATTGAGGTTATCAAGGATCCATGTTGTAGGTCTTAGTTGGTAGGTATATATATATGAGAATTCTTGATGGTCAAACCTTGATTAATAGGGTAGAATAGGACCCAAATGCTAAGTTAGTAGTAGTTGTCCTAAAAAAAAAAAAAAATAAAAATAAAAAAAAAAATAAAAAAAAAAAATGAAAGAGTATGTGATTGGAAGGCCTAAGGGTGTGTGTCTTGATGTTGGAAATTCAAGTAACAATTAAATTGGTAGTAGTGAATTGGAGTAATTTGAGGTATTTTGAAAGTCTTTCTAATAGTGATTTGTTGGAATTATGGTTCTAAAGTACAGCTGTAAGTTGAGGATGTTAATCATGTTTAAAATCCTAACCTCTAAAATATGTTTGAATTGTGTGATAACTATCCGAGATAGACAATTTGTTGTGAACTTGATTTGTTCGCCTTTGATTGACTTTGATGTGATATTAGGAATGGATTGGTTAGCAGCCAACTGTATTCTAATAGATTGTGCTTCTAAAACTTTAATTTTTCCTAAACTTGATGTTTCTAGACTTAAGCCTATCCAACCTAAGGAAATATCATTTAAAAGTGAAATTCAAAAATACATGTTATCATCTCTTGGAACTAAGGAAGATAAAATTGAAATAGACTTTGTGCTAGTTGTAAATGAGTATCTTGAGGTGTTTCCTGATGATGTTTCTGGCTTGCCTCCTGAAAGAGAAATAGAATTTAGTAGACTTGATGCCTAGTACTAGACCACATTCTATGCAACCATTTAGGAGGTCACCATTGGAATTAGCTAAGTTAAAGAAATAATTGGAAGAATTATTAGAAAAACAGTTTATAAGACCTAGTGTGTCACCATGGGGAGCCCCAGTATTATTAGTTAAAAAGAAAGATGGAGGATCTAGGTTATATGTAGATTATAGACAATTAAATAAAGTAACTATAAAGAAGAAATATCTTTTACCTAGAATAGATGATTTAATGGATCAACTTAAAGCAGTAACAATTTTATCTAAAATAGATTTAAGGAATGGGTATCATCAAATTAGAGTTAGAAAGAAGGATATACCCAAGATTACTTTTAGGATTAGGTATGGGCATTATGAATATCAAGTGATGCCATTTGGAGTGACTAATGCCCCAGCAGTATTTATGAATTAGATGGATAATGTGTTTAGACCATACTTAGATCCTTTTGTAGTAATATTTATAGATGATATATTAATATATTCTAAGCATAAAGAAGAACATGAAATTCATATTAGAATAACATTACAAACCCTAAAGGATAGAAAATTATATGCTAAATTGTCTAAGTGTGAATTTTGGTTGGAGGAAGTAAAATTTTTAGGACGTGTAATAAGTGTGGATCCTTCTAAGGTAGAAGCAGTTTTAGAATAGGAAAGGTCTAAGACAGTAACTGAGATTAGTAGTTCTTAGGATTTGATGGATATTATAGAAGATTGATTGAAGATTTTCTAGGATAGTTGGACCCTTAATAGAATTTTATTTGGAGTAAGAGTTATCAGAAAATTTTCCAAGAATTGAACCATAAATTGATTACCTCACTAGTTTTAGTTTTACCCGACCCAAATGAATCCTATGAGGTATACTGTGATGTTTCATCTCTAGGGTTAGGATGTGTGTGTTGGTGTAAAATAGGAAAGTGGTATCTTATGCATCTAGGCGGTTGAAATCACATGAGAGAAATTATCCTACTCATGATTTAGAATTAGCTGCCATAGTTTTTGCTTTGAAAATTTGGAGACATTATTTGTATGGGTCTAAATTCAATGTGTATAGTGACCATAAGAGTTTAAAATATTTGTTTGATCAAAAGGAACTTAACATGAGACAAAGAAGATGGATGGAGTTTATTAAAGACTGTGATTTTCAATTAATGTATCATCCAGGAAAAGCTAATGTAGTAGCAGATGCCTTAAGTAGGAAAATTGTGCATATGTCAACTATGATGATTAAAGAATTAGAATTAATACAATAATTTAGAGATTTGAATTTGTGTACAGTTAGGGAAAAAGATAAAAATTCAATTAGGAAGGATTACTAATGATTTTTGGAAGAGATTAAGAAGAAACAAGATGTAGATATATTTATTCAAGAAAAGAAAGCATTAATAGGAACAAATAAAGTAAAAGAATTTAATTTAGGAATAGATGGAATTATTAGATTTAAAAATAGAATTTGTGTACCTAACAATCAAGAATTAAAAGAATTAATTTTGGAATAAGGACACAAAAGTAAATTAAGTATTCACCTTGGAACTACAAAAATATATAAAATTTAAAGGAAATGTTTTGGTGACCTAGGATGAAGAAAGATGTGGCAGAATATGTAGCTAGATGTTTAACGTGTCAGAAAGCTTTAGGAAGTAAATTATATCTTAGTTTAGTATAACACCCTAAGATTGATGGTCAAACAGAAGGACTATTCAGTCATTAGAAGATCTCTTAAGGTCTTGTACATTATAAGAGAAAGGAAATAGGGAATATATATTACCTTTAGTAGAATTTACATATAATAATAGTTACCATTCTAGTATAAGTATGGATCTCTATGAAGCTTTGTATGGTAGCAAATGTAGGACACCACTGGTATGGTATCAGGATGGTGAAAAATTATTGATAGAGCCAGACATCATCCAGCAGACAATTGAAAAAGTAAAATTTATTCAGGAGAAAATGAAAACTGCACAGAGGAGACAGAAAAGTTATATAGATAAAAGAATAAAATCTTTAAAAATCTCAAGAAGATGATAAGGTATTTTTAAAAGTAACATCAATAACTGGTAAAGGAAAACCTAACTATAAAAACAAATCCTGTTAAGATTAAGGACAAAAGGATTAAATACTTGAGAGGTAAAAATATTCCTTTGGTTAAAGTTATCTGGAAGGATATCAGAGGTAATGACACTTGGGAATTAGAAGAGAAAATGAGAGAAAAATATCTTCAATTGTTTATATAGTTATATTAGAAATTTCGAGGACGAAATTTTTATTAGTAGGGGAGAATTGTAACACCCTCAATTTTATTATTTTACCATTTGTAAATATTTTTATATAAATATTATGAGAAATGATGTACTGTATTTTATAGAAACTTTCTGTACCTATTTTCATAATAAAATTAATACAGTGCTATTCAGTAAAATTTTCTAAGTCTTTTAATACTTTTGTTTATACCTAAATTTCTTGTTGACCGGACAGTTGTGTCAGACAGCTGTCCAGGATAAGATTTTCAGTATAACATTTTGGATTAAACTGTACTCTAATAAATAAAGAATTTAATTTAGAATTAAAATATATACAGTTGAGAAATGAATTACTTGTTGACTGGACCGTTGTGTCAGACAGCTGTCCAGGATAAATTTTCAAGTGTAAAATTTTGGACTAATCTGTAACTTAATAAAAAGGTAATTGAATATAGATTAAAAATATATACAGTTGAAAAATTAAAATGCTAGTTTCAAATTGTTATAATTTTCTGAAAGTTAGAACTTTGAGAAATTATTACGATAAAATTTTAAGGTAGAAAATTAAGATAAAATTTGTATGACATCTATAGAATTATCTAATAATTATAATATACTTAGAATAATTATAAAAATTGTTTAACTAAGAAAAATTAAAAATAAAAGTATTAACCAATCAAAATTTGACAACTCAAAGTTTCTAATCTAACTAAATTAAGCTAATTAGACTTGGATTAAGAGATAAGTAAGACACTACCCCAAGGTTTTTGATGGTGAGGAATCCAATGGTGGTGTTAGTTTCTTCAAATTCTAATTAGTTTGTAAGATAATTAAAAACCCTAAAAAGATTCTAGAAAAGTCTACAAAATGCTACAATTTTGACTATTTGACTAATTAGAAAGCAAGTCACACAAGGCACTAAGTGTGGCACGTTCAAATGGCTGGAGACTTTGACAAAAGGGGCTGCCTTGTAGCAGCAGCTGGACGTGAGAAATAAATTGAATTGGGTGTAGGAAAATTTTTTAACATATAAGAAACCAAGTTAAAGAAGAAAAACACACATAACTCATTTTCTCTCCAACCCAAAACCGTGAGACTTGCTGCAGCTGCCCCTCCATTTCTTCTTCATCCTTTCTTCTAAAATTAAGAAATAAACCAACCAAAATCTCCCAAATTTCAATATACCTTTGGCCAAAGAGAAAGATTTAGGAGGAAAACCCCAAAATTTCAAGAAACCAAGGGAGAAAGGGAGAAAAGAAATTCAAGAGTTCTCCATCAAATTAAGGATCTAAGGTAAGGATCTTGGCATTTAATTTCAATTTAAACCAATTGGAGTTAATAGAAACATGTTCTTAGGTCTAATTTCAAGATTTGATCAAGATTCAATAAAAGATGAAATTGATTTAGGGCTTTTAGATGATTGATGTTAGAAGCTTGAAATTGTTGTTTGAATCCATGTTTGATTGAATTCATGATGTGTTGTGATGGATTGGAATTAATTGATTGGCTTGTTCTTGATTGGAAATTGAAATTTGTTCTTGATTGAGATTTCTTGATTTGGTTGATTATTGATTGGAAAGTTGCTTGGTTGTTTTGGAAATGTTGTTGGAAATGTGAAGGAGGCCATACGGCCATGATGAGAATGATAGGGATATCATGTGGAATTTTTCAAATGACCAAGGGTAAAATAGTCATTTCACATGTAGGGACACATTGGGAATTTTAGAAAAAGTTTAAGGGCATTTTCGGCAATAATTAAAAAGTATAAGGGTAATTAGGTAATTTCACATTTAGAGGATACAATTGAAATTTTATAAAAAGATTGAGGTTAATTAGGTAATTTCACATTTAAAGGATACAATTGGAATTTTATAAAAAGATTGAGGATAATTAGGTAATTTCATAGATTCTAGAACTATTAGGGACATATTTGGAATTTCATAAAAAGATCAAGGGCAAAATGGGAAATTTTAGAAAATAGTAAGGATAATTTGGTAATTTCACCCTTTGAGGGCAAAATTGGAATTTTAGAAAAAGATAAGGGTATTGTAGTAATTTCCATAGTAAAGAATAATTGGTAATTTTAGTAAAAGTTTAGTAATTTTTGCTAGTAAAGGACTAGTTAGTATTTTATTAAGGTATTGATGTTATAATGTTAATTAGTGAATTTTTATAATTTTTATGTGCCTGATTAATATTAATTATTTGTTTATTAGCATCATTATCATATTGCATAAGCCTGAGTTCTTGGAAAATACAAAGATTTCAAATGAGAAATGAGTTTTTAAATGAGAAATGATTTTGTTGACTAACCGGGACTATGGTAGTCACGAAAAATGAGTATTTTGGGGGAATTGATTTCCAGGACTGTGTTGACTGACCGGACTGCGGTAGTCATGTATTTGAAAATATGATTGAGACTATGAATAGAGAACTGTGTTGACTGACCGGACTGCGGTAGTCATGTATTTGAAAATATGATTGAGATTATGAACAGAGAATATGATAGTCCTGAGAAATGGGTGAGCAGAGTAAGTTAGACAGGACTGTATAGTCTGTGATTATATAGTCTGTGGGGTGAGGGATATTGGCAATTCCACATGTGGCTGTAATCTGGACAGAGATGCTGCCGTGGTGGCCTTCCGGGTATCCTGATCTCCTAATTCTGTCTAGTTTATTCGCGTTTAGTAGGGGCTGATAGCTGAATTGCAGTACGTAATGGTAGGCCAGTTACTTACTAAACACTCAAAGGGGAAGTCTCCATGGAGCAGGGTCAAAATGATTTTGAGTCAAAAGGATTTTGAGTCAAAACTGCATGTGCTTTATAAACTTGCATTTTCATAAAGCATACTGCATTTGCATTATTTATGTGAATTCTTAGTTATGAAATGAAATGTCATTGGTTGTGATTGTTTTTTTCTATGTATTAGAAATTAAATGCCTGATCCGGTAATGCTGTCCCCAGATTCTAGGGGAGTGTGATTGCAGGTATTTGGAAGATTAATTAGAAGTTACAGATGCAGACATGTTCCAGAGCTATAGGAATAGGGGTTTTTGGCTTTAGATACTTTTGTATTAATTAGAAATAATTTGGTAGTAGTATTTTCTGTAAATTTTAATAATGTAAATTATAATGACAAACTTTAAGCTTAATGGAGTGTATTTATTTTAATTGTAAATTTAGTGTTTATGGATTTTAGATAGAAATTAATTAATTAGATAGGGGGTTACATTAAGCCCGCGGACTTTGTGGTTAACGGGCCTAAATTTTTTTCATTGTATACTAATTTCGGATTTTGAGCCCGGCCCGTGAAGTTTACGGATTTAACGGGCTTAGCCCGCGGGGGCTCGCAAAGCCCGCTAATAAGTAAAACTTTGCGTTTTGCATGGAGGCACAAGAGAATAGTCTCTTATTTTTGCTTTAGAATTTCATACACTACTAGTAAGTAAAATTGTGTTTTGCATAAGCACATATTTATGATCTTTTAAACATTATATAATTTAGTTAGAAATGTTGTTAAGGCAAATTGAATGTTTCAACATGTTGGCAACAATTAATGAGAAGAAATAATAATAAACTTGGTGATGAAATTGTAATTTAAACTTAGGAATTTGCTTATATTTCTCAATCACCATTTCACCATCAGTAACATTGTGTACAAATGACAATGAGTAGTAACAAATTTAAGGTTTTTAAGATATCTTTTCATTTTAGACTCATACCCTCTTTACCTATATACTCTTTTGTTTGTATGTGCGCGGGGCAGACACATACCCAAAATTAAAGACCATTTATTTCGCGGACCGGGCTTGGCCCGGCCAGTCAAAATGCGGGCTTCGCGGGCCGGGCCGTATACCCACCCCTAATATCAGTATGTGCAAGTTAATGAGAAGAGAAGCAAGGTGAGAGGTAGATTTTATTGATTCTAAAACCTATAAATGATTTCAAGTGTGGTTTTGAGGGTTTAATTACACTTTGTATTACGCTTTATGTAAGTTTTCCATACTTTGCCAACATCTTAGTTTCCGTGGAAAAGGTTTGGCACGATCAGGTATATTATTTTTCCTATCCAATGATTATTTACATATCATAATCAATTAAGAATTTGATACCACATTTAAGTGCAGATTCTAATGCCAAAAGGAGTGGGTTGCTAGATGATATTAATGTTGAAAGAAGCTATATAAACTATCATTTTATATGATATTTATGTATCATAAATATATGCTTTTTTACACTTTTATTAAAAAGATTTTTTTTTTTTTAGTCAAAAACCAAATATTTTATAATCTAACTCATAGACATTCTTTTCCCATAACTATATTATTTTATTTTTCTAAGTTTTAAACAAATAACTTAATATGAAATATTCAACCATGTAAGCTCAAGACTGTAGTATTAGCAAGACCTGACCAAAAACCCAAAAGTAGTAGTAAAAAGAGCATCAAACTATCACTTGCAAACTTGTACTATAATAAAAAAAATTCAAATAAATATTCAACTTGGAGCAAACAAGAACAAAACAATAGGGTAACTTATAATACAAGAAAACATAGCTATCAATCATCATCCAATGGTTCAATGATCCAATCCAAAACAAAATCCAATTTCTGATATGCATAAAATTGGATGTTCCCACACCATCATAAATATAATCCAATACAATCTGGTTTTACAAATATAGTTCACTCTAGGAAAACCAGATGACAGGACATTAACATCAACAAACCACAACAATAAAATATCTTTTTCTTATCAAAAACAGAAACAAAAAAAACATCAACAAACCACAGGTTTAGTTGGACCAATTACAAATGTTACAGAGGAAATTTGTAGAGTTTGGTTCAGATGATTCAATTGAAACCTTCCACTGGTGAAGAAACAAAAGTGACAATATGATTGAAATGGATACAAGAGATGTGACCAATAGAGTAAACTGGAGCCATCACAATCAATAAATATTATGAGCCCACCACCTCAGCTACCTTCTATATTTAGTAGCAAATAAAAGCTTATTGTTATCACTAGTCAACATTTCAAAATCAATATTCCAATAAGAATAGAGAAACACTATGTTATTCCATAACAAGTTTTAGATTCTAGTAGAGATAACAATCAATTTCATCAAATCAAATCCCATTTGAGTTTGTAAACAGAGTGTTTGATGGAATTTTTATTTATTTATTTAAAATGGATAATGGATTAGAAAGGTGGATTCCATCATTTTCCTTCCTTGGTATTAATTTACCTCTATAATCTATCACACCAAAATTTACCCTTTTACTTTTACCACTCAGTATCTACCAATAAACACCAAAGAATTAATGTGAAATGCAAGACTAAGTATATGCCATAAACACTAAATCAGAAATAACATGATGAAGAAAAACCATGTAATTCCAGCATCCGAAGGCATCTTAGTCGTGTTACTTTGCTATCCTTTGGGAAATTGATTTATGCAATCTACTCAATAAGCAAGTTAAGAGTTCACTCAAACACTGTTATGCTTACTTGGTTTTCCTATTTATCAACAAGACTTTATATCATCTAACGCTTACATGTCTCACCATGTGCTTTAGCAATTCTAATCAAACATATTAAAATGCATTCATTTAACAAATTTAAACAAAAGATAAAATGGTTCTTATACTCCACTTTACCAACAACAATCTAAATTAAGAAACCACATTACTTTAAGACAATACTAGTATAATAACCCGTGCAATGCGGGGAATATATTAACATTGTTAATATAAATATATAATAAATTAAAGATAAATTTATTATATAAAAATATTAATAATATGTCTATATTTTCTTTCATTATATTATAAATTTTTATTATATTTATTGAGTAATGTCTATTTAATTTTAAATGGTGTTGCCAAATAGACAAACTTAGTTATTTAACTTAATAATGAAAATAAATAGTAATATTATATAGGATATACATTTTAAATTATAAGCAATATATTAAAAAATTATATTAACATATAATTACTGTAAAAAATTATCAACATAAATTTAACATTAATATAGCATAATAATTATGTAAGTTTAGTTAATAGATTTTATCTATACCAAAAAAAGTTAATAAATTTTATATTATGATAATAAATTAAAAATAAAAAATAATATACCATCAAATCAAACTAAATCAATTTGAATTTCATGTTATATTTAAACTGAACCAAACGGAACTATATCATTATTTTATGTTTGATTCAGATGACTTCTTTTCTAAAAATTGAACCAAAGTGCATTGCGAGCACCCCTAATTGCACTTTTTTTTTCATTTCGTATTCTACTTATTTCATTTTAACATCATTAATTTTTATTACTGTTCATTTATTTTAACAACAATATAAGAAAGTTACATATAAACAAAAAAAATTATCATGCTTTACAATAAAAAAGAAATCCACTATTGTTATTATTATTATTATTTACAAAAATAATTTCAATTTAATCACTAATTTCAAACTAATTTTGTTTGATTAAACTAATTAATTTCTCTTAATTGTCTTATTTATGTAAATATTAAATTACCTCTTTATCCTTAATTTGAGCCTGTGTAATTTGTAGCAAACTACTTTCACTTTTTAAAAAAAATTTAATTGATTATTTAAATAAAAGATTTTAAGCAAGCAAAATAATATATTCTAATTTTTAATTGATTATCTTGGAAAGATCTTTTATTTTTAAAATAATTTAAATTAATAATATTTTTAATTTTATATATATATTCAAATCATAATTAATTATTTCATCAATAAAAATTAATTTTTAAACATTGTTTATTCATATTGTTGCTTAGAATAATTAATTAGCAATTAATGATAATTCAATTATTGATTAGGCATTAATTTTGTTTAATAAATTTGATTATTTGCATTTAATTGAATTATTGACATAAAAGTTAAATCACCACATTACTCTTAATTTGGATCCTAGAATTTATTGTATTAGTTTTAAGATTTTTTAATTGATTATCCAAATACAAAAATATTAATGAGCTGGAGACTACCTTGTTTCAAAATAATATATTAAGATTTTAATTAACACATGCAATAAATATGATACACTTATTATTCTAATTATAGTTATCAAACAAATGATTTCTATCGAATTAAATTATGTATATTACTTTTTAACATATATATATATATATATATATGTATATATATATATCTGTGTGTGTGTGTGTGTGTGTGTGTGTGTGTGTGTGTGTGTGTGTGTGTGTGTGTGTGTACCAGAAATTAAAATAATCCTTAATACCTTAATTAAAACTATGATTTAAATTAACATGATTAATAATTTATTTAAATTTAAAATATAATATAAAAGTATTGAGGTATTAAGGATTATTTAATACCAAATTTGTACCAAAAATTTAATACCTTAATACCAAAAATTAATGTAATTAATAATAGATTTAAATTTAAAATATAAATGTAAAAAATTGTATTTAAATATTATAACAATGAATTAAAAAACTATTAAAAACACTAAACCTTTAATTTGGGCCCGAAAGAAAAAATATTATAGAGAACATGTATCTCTTATCTCTTATTAACAATATATAGGAAAAATTAGTGATTTAGCTAATGGAAATAAATAGTAATATTATATACAATGTATATTTCAATTATAATAGTTATACTAAATAAATTATATTAATATATAATTACTATAAAAACAATATGTCTCACTGAAGGAAATTCTACATTCATTTTTCATAAAATACATATTTTATTATTATTATCTTTATTATTGTTATTATTTCAATTTTTTTTAAACAATCTAATATATATCAAATTTTAAGGTAAATATGGTAATAGGTTATACATAGTGTGCTCGATAACAGGTTTTACAAAATGATATAAATTTTGAATACAAAATAATAGTGATAATATTTTTAACAAAATGGTCAATTTAAATTAACAGGTTGACCACAATAAATATTAAAAACAAATATTTTGCAATTAATTATATATTCTATAAAAAAAATTTGATTGAATATAGAATTTCGACAGTTATATGTTAGCGTAGTTAATTTCAGTGGTTATATAAAGTTCTTTTACTAAATAATTTAACAAAATATGATTCAATTATTCTTTTATTATATAATATATCTGTACTTAGTGGGAATCGTACCTAACGTAAAACACTTCATTAAAATATAGAATTGCTCCCGTCTCATAGGTCTTCAGATTCAAATTTGAGGCAATGCTCAGACTTAGCATATATATAAAATTTGCCATTCAAGATTTTGTTATAATTATTACATGGTATAATATTATTCGATGATTTAAGCACTCTGACTAACTAAATAGGATGTCAAGTTTTGTTGTTATTACCAGTGATTTTTATCATTGGCTACGACACGATGGTACTCCATTAAATTTTAGGTGGTATATAATTGGTCCACATAATTATTCAATTAAAAATTTTAAAATATTAATTAATAAAAAATAATTATACAACTATTTCAAAAGTGCACAAATATAATATTATTTAAATAATTTAACAAAATATAACATAAACCTAAAACTCAAAATGAGAAATTAACAAATCGAACAATTGTTTGAATATTAAAAGGACAGAAAAGCAACACTTCTATCTAAAAGAGAGATTAATAACATAAATTGTTTCAATATCTAAAGTATAATCCATTGCTTTATCCTTGGGAAACTTCAATGAGCAGATTCCTTCATCTTCAAAGTTTTCTCCATTTATATTAATGTCTTCATCAGAGTTGGATAAAAGATGTATCACATTCTAATTTGCATTCGTCTTGATGCTTAAAACAACGAAAACACTAATCAAACATCATAAAAATAACATTAAAGCAAAAGGAATAGAGATGAAAAAGAAAAAAAGTAGAAACAATAAAGAAATAGAAAAATACCTTAAGGAGATAGGCCTATGTTATTGCCAAAATAATTTGGAAACTTAAAAAGCTAAGACAATATATATAGGCAATGAACAAAATTCCATACCAATTAATTAATTTATATTATATATATATATATATATATATATATATATATATATATATATTTATTAATTTGAATTTGAATTTTAAAATGTGTTACGTATATAATACTCTCGGTGACCTGATATAAGTGAATCGTGCACAGTAATGGTAATAATTACAATAAATAATTTAATTTGATGAATCATTTTAAATTAATGGCCACTTAATTGTTGGACTAATTTTAATCAATAATTTAATGGACATGCAAATTATAGGAAAAATATGACATCTAAGATTTGTAGATTTAAATTATAGGAAGAGATTATTTTGTATATAATATTTTGTATACAATAAAGATTGTCTATTTGTTTATTTTTTATTTACTCGTCCATCTTAAATTAATAGCCACTTAAATCTTAGACTAGTGTTACTCAATCATTTAAATTATTTTCATAAATAAATGAACATGCTATATTTAATTTCATAATTAATTACATTATGATTATTTTCATTTTAAATTAAATTATTTTAAAAGTATTTTAATATTAAAGTATTTTCACAAACTGTATATAATTTTATTTAATTGACTATTTTAAATTAATAGTCCATTAAATTATTTCCTTAATTTAAAGAACATTATATATTGAATTCTATATTCAACTGCATTTTGATATCATTCTGATTTTTATTTGAATTGTTTCTTAAAATATATTTCATATTAAAATATTTTTGAAAATAATTGTATTCTTAAATTATTTCTATATATAATCATTTTTTTGTTTTATTTGATTGAGGATTTTAAATTAATGGTCCCTTAATTGTTGGACTAATTATAATTAATAATTTAATCAATATGCATATAATAAGGAGAAGACGACATGTAAGCCTTTTATGTTCAAATGCTCTAATATGATGATGTGTGGCAAATACTCTCTAATATGATGACACATGGCAGATAGAGACTATAGAAAGGGGTTACTTTATATATAGTATAGATAGATAAAGCATCAACCTTTATATGAATAGAAGTTTTAATTATTTAAACATGTTCCAAGTTGGAAAATAAATCCCTGAAACTTTGAAAAATTATAAAAGGGTTAAATATATAAATATAGAAATATTCATGTTTAGTCTTTAAAAAATAACTCATCTAATTTTATTCCCTCAGTTTTTGAAATATGTGAATCGTAGTACCTATTTTTCACAAAAATCGTCACCTTTTGGGCTATGTTAGGCAAAGCTAGCTGAAAAACTAGTTGAAAGCTAACAACTGAAAACTAGTAGCTGAAAGTTGTTAAACTAGTTTATTAAATCATAAATGTTTGGTAAAACTATATGTTGAAGTAGTTGAAAAATGTAAAATGACAAAAATAGACATATTTATATGATATTTTTATATAAATTTCAATTTTATTTTATGGATAAAAATATATTTTGAGGTGTTGTAATTTTAATTTTTTAATTAATTTTAAACTCTTTAATTTTTATTTATAGATAAATTATTTTCATTTCATTTTTAGTTTCAATTATTATATTTTTAAGTATTATACTATTAATCTTATGCTATATCTTAAAATATTTTTAATCAAGTTTAAAATAAAGTAAAAAAAATATGCTTAAGTAGACATTATACTTTTATTATGTTAATTAACATAATAGTTAATTGATAAAAAAAAACATACACTTCAATAGAATATAAAAAGAATAAAAAATAATTAATAAAAAATTAAAAATAGTTTACCTAGGGAAAAAAGGAGAGTGAGCAAGAAGATTGGAGAAAAAACAAAAAGAGTGGTGAGTATGGTGATACATGTGAATGAGTGAAAAAAAGCAAATAAATAATAAAATCCTCATTTATTCAAAAAGGGTAATGAGGAAATTTAATAAATATTTTAAGGATAAAAGGGAATAAAATATAAAAAGTTAGAAGCTAGCATTTTAAAAAACGCTACTTCAAGTAGCATTTCAAAAAACGCTAGAAGCTACTAAAAAAGTTTGTTTACCAAACAGTCAAACAAACTTTTCAGCTAGTAAAAAAAGTTAGAAACTAGCTGAAATGGCTTGTCGAACATAACCTTAATCTCTAATTTATAGAAACAGAACCACACAACACATTTCCATAAATAAAAGATTAAAAAGAGATTTTTTTTTTTTAAGTAAACGTTACCTTAATTAAAGAGACAAAATATATTTAACCCATTATAAAATGTGACTTTATAGTCCAACTTGGACAATTCTTAACAATTCACTAAATGACTTTTCAGTACTATTCATTCCATTAAACCCATTTTAGTCTATTTAAAAGTCAAATAAAATTTAGCCCACAGTACAAAGTAGCACAGTGACACCACAAAATGGGTTGAAACAAATAGTATATGGGTGGATAATTATTTACAGTCATGCATAAGTCATAAGTGTGTGTGACTTGTATATTTTATTTTGTTGGGGCCGCCACAATGATAACAAAAAATAGAAATAAAAATGACATCATGAAGTAGAAATAAAAATAAAATGGTCACGTTAAACTCATTTGTACATGTAGTAACATTAACACTATACTTTCTAAAAATAATAGAAGCCTTCTTACCTTATAGACTATTGCTACTGATGCAACAGGTCATATTATCACTTCATCATTTATCTTGATGGCAGGAATGTGAGCAATCTTAGACCAGTGTTTCCCTTTCCGATTTTGGTACCTTGCTTCTAGTAAAGGACAGCCACTTATCTGTAGTAATTCAAGAGAGCATGGCAGCTGATCTTCTGGCAAGGACTCAAGGCTTTTACAACACCAGATGTCAAGTTTTGTGAGGGAAGTAAGATATTGAAGCCCGTTTCCTTCCAACAACTTTAAATCACCAAAATCAATTAGGTTCAGAGATTTGAGAGATGTGAGATGTTGAAGCCCTTTTCCTTCCAAAGATTTCAAACCATGAAATCTCCATAGATGCAGATGCTGGAGAGAAGTGGGCAGTAACGGCTCCTTCAACAGGGTGTTAACAAAATTTTCCTTCCCAAAACAACGAATGTAAAGATAAGACAGAGAAGTGAGGCGTTGGAATAGAAAACCTAACTCATGTTTAGACATAGATGATAGCATTCCAACATCAACAGAAAGTGATTGTAAACTCGAAGGAATACACCTTGGTGACAATGATGTTAGCTTTGGAAGCCCATAAAGGAATAACTGTTGAAGGGCAGGGAGATCATTCAGTTCTGGAAGTGACCTAAGATTCTTACAATTACAGACTTCAAGATTAACTAATTTGAGAGCAGCCGTTCCACCTTGAGTAGTAATTGCTTCCAAGCTGGGACAAGTCATGATAGAAAGCCTTTGTAGGGAAGGGAAACAATCTAATGGAAAGGACGCCGGGGAATGACAGCTTGTCTGAATGGTCAGAGATTCAAGTGATGTGTATCTGTGCCATGATTCGGAAGACAGAAATTCTAAGTTCCCACAGTCGGAAATGTAGAGTGTTTGCAATGATGTTGGCAAACCGTCAGCTGGGAAGGAAATCAAAGTGGGGATATTTCTAAGAGTCAACTTTTGAAGACAATTGGCAGCTAGTATCATTCTTGGCAAAGATGACAAGCTGTCACACTTTTCAATGTATAGATTCCTATAAGAAAAGTTGTCAAGCAAGGACAACAAGCCTTCTCCCCCTTCACTAATATCTACTGATTCAATTGATGTGTTCCAGTGCAGATCACATGATTTTGCCTCTAGCTGGTTGCACTTGGTGATTATAACAACTGTCAATGAAGGTAGATGGTTGGGCAGGTTTCCTCTCAACTTGGGGCACTCTGATAAACTCAAACGCTTAAGGAAAGGAAAAGGAAATTTTCTGCCTTCACCTTCAAATGGTAGCCACTCCTCCCATTCTGACATCTCTTCAAACTGGATACTCTCCAACAATGGAAATGGTTGAAATGAAAGGGAACCTCCATTGTTGCAATAGAAATCGTCACCGACTGTCTTGACCATTTTCATCCTTCTAATCATTTAAGAGAAGGTAATTGTCCAAATGGTGGAAGTGACAAGCAATAGTTGCAATCACTGATGGAAAGGACTATAACATTAGAATATGAAGAGTCACCCAACCATTTTGGAAAGCTTGTGCCACTGTAGGATTTGATGTTGAGTTTCTTTAAATTTGTTGATGGCTGCAAGTTCTCAAGTACATCTTTCTCAATTGATGAATCTTGTGGGTCACTGCCCCACTCCAGCGTAAGCTCCTCAATATGCTCTTTTTTCTTTAAGTCAGCTTGAAATGCATCCTTGGGATCAACAACATTTTGTAGCTTCAAAATGGAAAGCGTACCTTGCAAGTAAGGAAATTTACTTAATTCTCTGATAGTTACTCCATCTTCTCTGCCTACAACAAAAGAAGTCAACACACGGAGATCTTGTAGCTTGCATATTTGTGCTGGCATCTCCAACAAATTTGTGCCTCTAATATCAAGGTGGCGTAGATTTACCAAATTTCCTATCTGTTCAGGCATTGCCAACAAATTCGTGTCTCTAATATCAAGGTGGCGTAAACTGATCAAATTTCCTATCTGTTCAGGCAGCTGAGTAAGAAATTTACAATTTGATAATTTCAAAGTCTGCAAATTGTAAAGCCTACAGGTTGCATCGGGCAACCTTTTGATAGTAGTATAGGAAAGGTCAAGATACCGCAAAAGTACCAAACTGCTTATTGAATCAGGCAGCTCAGTGATATTTTCATATCTTAAAAGGGACAATGTTCGCAAATATCTTAGTTTTGGCAGCCAATCATGTGACACCTTTTTTGTTACACAACATTGAGGGAATACATATTCAGATAGTGGTAAAAAGGTGCGCAAAGACTCTAGCTCGTACAAGCCCTCAAATCTTTTAGAGACATCAAACTCTGTTGGAGGATATGCTAAATGGCGAACAGTTATTGGGACTTCACCTCCTTCAAAGTAACAAGATCTCTTACCAGATACTAGTTTGGCTAAATCATAGATAAGGTCATGCATTCGAAACTTTTCCTTTCTTGCAGTTTTGTCTTTTTCAATTAAAGATCTAGATAATAATTCATTGAAGTAGTCTTCACCTGCTGTTTCCATTGCCTTCTCTCCGTGGATTTGTTGAAGAAAGCCTTCAGCCATCCATAACAGAATCAATTCCTTCCTATCCAACCAATATTGTCTAGGAAAAATTGAGCAATAGGCAAAACATCTTTTCAGATGTGGTGGAAGATGAAGATAACTTATGCATAAAGCTGGTAAAACTTCATTATTTGCCCACATGTTGCTGTTCAGAATTCCATTCCAGTACTCTGCGTCAACATTTGATCGTAGAAGACCTCCCAGTGTTTTTGCTGCTAATGGTAGACCCTTGCATTTTGTTGCAATTTTTCTACCAATTTCTTCTAGGATTGGATATTTGTCATATCCTTGATTTCCAAATGCATGTTTAGCAAGTATACACCAACAGTTTTCCTCTGTAAGAGGTTTCAGCTCATGAATGGGACATGCCAGACATGTATGAGTGATTTCTGCAACTCTGTGTTGTCGGGTTGTCACAATGATTTTACTTCCCTTTTTCCCACAGCTAAAAGGTGCTATTAGCTGATCCCAATCATTAAACTGCATATTCCAAATGTCATCGAGCACAAGCAGAAATTTTTTATCTGTAAAGGTGTTCTTCAATTCAACACGAAGAGCATCAAAATTAGTAAGATCACAAGTTTTAGAAGTGGCAGATTCAACAATTGCCTTTGTTGCTGTAAACACATCAAAAGGATCAGATACCCATGCCCAAGCTTTGAGATCAAAATGGTTCTGCACTGCATGATCATTTAAAAGGCTCTGAGCTAGAGTTGTTTTTCCTAGACCTCCCATGCCCCATATTGTCAGCACTTGTATATTACTATTGTTCTCATCTTCATCAGAGAGAAGCATGCTCAACAGCTTCTTTTTGTCATCCTCTCTTGCAACAACATATTCCACCGATCGATCTGTTTCTTTTCTACACGAGACTCTGCCAGCAACAATTTTCAAACCGAGACTATCTATCTGTTTCAGAAAATTTTCTAGCCTTCTAGATATTGCTTCAAGTTTGGAATTCATGCTCCTATAGAATTGATTAAAGGGAGAAGAAAGTAATGATCTCACCTGGGTAGTGAAGGTTTTAAACTCTCCCTCGACCTTGCACCTCAGAGAGTCTGTGTTGATTTCATCCAACAAATCCTCTGCGTCTAAGACAGCATCTTTCAACTCATCAAGCCATGCCTTCACTGCTGAATTAGTGATCTGTTTCTCCTCAGCATCATTGAGCACAGCATTGAGTGCCAACAGCTTTATCTTCAGCTCATCCAAGAGACAAACATTCAGCTTTCTATTGGCAAAGAAATCTCGAAACTCTGCAGAAGTGAGCCTATCCAACAAGATCTCCACAGTAGCAGAGATGAGTGCCTCTCCCACCATAGCAAGAGCCATCTCTTCTCTTGTTTTGGCAAATTGTATCAATACTCTGAAACTTTGGCCAAATGTTGAATGTGATACAGACTTGTGGTAGTGAGAAACTATTGTGTTAGAATGGTTTTAATTGAGTAGTACTGTAAACGCGTGAACCTTTCGTTTTCTGCATAAATGTTGACAGACAAACAGTAGTACGGTTGGGCATGGACTAGTTACATCTAGGAATTAATTTTCTTCTTCTTCACTGATTAAGTATCCGTCGGTGCAGTTACCAATATTTATATATGCATTTTCATAGATACAAATATTGAATCAAATATGTAAATTGTCAAATCTGTCTAACTAAAAAGTTAGACTTATTAAATACATTGTAAATAAAAGATATTTAAGTAGTTGAAGTTATAAATAATTAAGTGAAAATACAAATATATAAGAGTACATTTGAATTAAAATAATTTTAACATTTCATGTCATATTTATAAAATAGGTAAATTTAAATTATTATAATTTTATATATTTTTTTATTTTACTAGTAGTATTTTATTAATTTTGGATTTCAATTATTTATTCACTTTGTACGATCCGGTTCAAATAAGTAATTAATCATAGCTGACTAAATTGTATGAATATACTCTGAAACTTTAGCTAAATGTTGAATGTGATACAGACTTGTGGTAGTGAGAAGCTATTGTGTTAGAATGCTTTCAAAAGCGTGAACCTTTTGATTTTTGGTTTTTGTTTTTTCGCATAAATGTTGACTAACCGACAGAATGGCATCATTGTATTGGTTGTCAAGTGCTTGTGTATTTTTTTATTTACACCAAATCATACTTTCTACAAAAATATCTTCAAAGAAAATTTTCATGTTCATTTTATCTTTAACATAGTACAAACTAGTTCAGGTCATAATTATCTAGATTAATAAACTACAGTTTATTGTTAATCCCGATCCATCAAGTATGTGATCTATGTTATCCTTTTCATCAATAAAACTTTTTTTTTCCTTGATCTAATACCTAAAATAAAAAGAAAATAATTCCTCCTTCCACCTATATTTGTTATTTCCTTTCCTCTTTCATATAAAATGGTTAGGGTCAATTTTGTTTGCAGATGCCTCAATAATATAAGAAACAAGTTTTAGTGTAAAATACACTAGAACTTGTTTCTTATAAAAAGGACCGGAAGGAGTAATATTTTTGTTTGCTTTTGGTTGAGTGGACTACCTTGAAAAAATACAAAAGTTGAAAGGTACTTTTCGGGAACAATGATCGCAAACAATGTATTCTTTTCTTGAAATTGGCTATCCAACCACCCACTTTGCATTACAACCTTTTTAAAGTTTTCATACATCTTCGTGATTTCTATAATATTTGTTGGAAAAATCTTATCCCATTCCATGTGTGTTTGGATTGGCAGTGGTAAAATTGATTTTACAGAATTGATTATAATTACAATTGATTATGAAATAACGTGATTTTTGTTTAAATAACAGATATCAGAAAAGTGATTTTTTAATAGAATGTTGTTTTGATACTTTAAATTAAAATTGATTTTGAATGTGTAATGAGCAAGATGGATTTAAACATATGCATGAGGGTATTGTTGTGAGGGTAAATTAGTCAAAATCCAACTATTGTTGTGAGGGTAAATTAGTCAAAATCCAACTATCACTATGCCCTTTTTTTTAATAGATAGCGCTTTCTTGGAAAAACGCTATTTTTAGGCTATATTTATAGACAGCACCTCTTCAAACAAGCGCTATCTATAGTCATTTTTCTGGCTTTAGCAGCGGATATAGCATCCAGTGTTGTACTTTTCTGACGAGCAATAAACTAATCAAAGTAATTACATACATAGGCTCCAATTAAATCAATTAGTCTACTTATAAATTAAGGGTGGCGTGAAATTTAAGTTGAAGTAGCTATTCCATTAGCTTTCAAAGTCTAGATGAAAAGTGAAATTGCTCACTGTCATACTTCTCTGATAGGCAATTCAATAAGCATCTATAAAGGCATTAATTGACTCATAAAATGATGACCCACTAATATAACTAAATTACTTAACCATTACCTTCCCAAGAAATGTAAAGAAAAAAGGCAGCCAGATATTTTCTATGTTCAGAGCAAAAGACAAGAAAGGATAAATCAAAATTCTAATACCTTAAGTTGTTGAATTTGAATTCTCATGGCAATGACATCTCCAGATGCATCCTCGTTTACTATTGCCTGGAGAAAAATACATTATATTAATTATTAATATTTTTGTTAAATAGAAATTATTAGAAATGTCTGCACAGATCACCCACATCCTCGTCACTTGTTTTAGGTAAAAAAATAGATGCACATCAATATATAAACCCAAAAAGTATGAAAAGACATACCTTGTTCTCACAACTTCAATGTGCTTAATGTCTCGAGTGAACAACTGCAAAAGTTAACAATGTCACTCAAATATAAAAGCAGTTAACCATACACAGCAATGAAAAATGACAAATAAAAGAAATTGCTACAAATTCATCAAGCAACAGTCAGGTTAAAAATCCATTTATAACAAATAAGCATTGAAACTTCCTCATTGCGAATTTCCCTAAATTCTTTAAAAGAAAGCAAGTCCTCATGCAAAGAAATTTAGTACAAGAATAGAGGAAGGAGGTTCACTGACCAAATGGAGGGGCTTATATTTGCAATTATGATTGTTTTTCAATTCCCTCCAAGAGAATCCTGTAAACAAAAAACAAAATGTTGATCAGATTTAATTCATAATTTGCAGATCCTTATTTATAGAGAATTAAAAAAAATAACAACTTTTCCCAAACATTCATTAATATAAATTACCTCTCAGATGCAGCCAAATCAACAAGATTAAGTTGAGCATATCGAAAGTGAGTCACTTCTTGAGATTCCCACTATAAAAGTAGTTAAATTAAATTGTATCATGATATACTTGGAAAACATAATAACAATTTAACATTTTTTTGCATGAAATAGGAGACAAAAACATCAATATTGACTCACCTGACTCTCAATGATGCAAGTAAATACAGTATGAGAACGATTACTAGCTAGCATGATTTAGTGGCAGCAACCTTTCTATTTGCAGCTCCCTAAATAACATTGTTATTTTCAATCAGTGCCTATTAATTTATAAGTGGTACTGGAAAAAGGTTAAGGTTCTTGAAAAAAAAAGTGAAAAATAATTTCATATAAGCTATTATTTTTCACTCAATTTGGAATTGTAAATGCCAAAAAATGAAATAAATTAGTAGAGTTACAATCACAAACTAAAAATCTCTTTAAAAAAATAAATGAAAATATCAATACAATTGATATTAAAAACAAAAATCAAGAGCAAAGATGAAGCCATTACATACCTGAATAAGTAGTTGAATGACTTCTTGAGCATAAGTAACTTCTATTTCCTTAAGATTTTCCACAAACTCCTTTCTTACTGGCTTTTCTCTTATCTGCCACACAAATGTATGATTTAAAATGTCTTTTAC
The DNA here is from genome assembly GCA_026413185.1 of Pueraria montana var. lobata. Taxonomy (NCBI): domain Eukaryota; kingdom Viridiplantae; phylum Streptophyta; class Magnoliopsida; order Fabales; family Fabaceae; genus Pueraria; species Pueraria montana. The sequence goes on from CM048655.1 coordinate 7,724,126, forward strand.
AAACGCAGAAATAGTAGCTCATACAATATTTGACTCGCTTGACTCACTCGCTCGTATTTGACTCTGCACGGGCAGTGAGAACATAATTTAGGAGTATTTCAGCTACATGCTATACAGATAAAATAGAGTGATAAAAACAGAAATGAAAACTAAAACACCAGAAGCCAATAGTATATACTTGGCTCTTTTAGCATAAGTAGAAGGAATAAAAATATAGTTTAGGTTGCATACGAAGTGCGAGACCGAAGTTGAAAATTCAAGTACATAATATTAATTTTTTTTTTTTTTTTGGCAAAAAAAGGGTGTGCTAAGGCATCACTGCAGCACACCACATAATATAAAAAGAAGATAAAATTAAATACAGAACTTGGGGGGGCAAAAACCTGACCCAAGAGGAGTCATCTGAACCTAAAGAAAGGAAGAGAGTATCTATTACGGAAGAATTCCTCCCTAATAAAACTAGGAAGAAGATCCCACCAGCTAAGCCCTTGTACATGTATGCCCTTAGTAGCAAGCTTGTCAGCACAAACATTTCCTTCTCTATAGATATGAGAGTATCTAAAATTCATGCTATGAGTTTTAGCTATACAGTTTTGCCATCTATTCCTAAGGCGCCAAGGAACAAGGTTAGGGGAGGAGAAGGATTGGATTACCAAAAGAGAGTCACACTCAAGCCATAAATTAGTCCATCCTTTTTCAAAAGCTAACTCAATAGCCATCATTGCTCCAATGATTTCAGCATGAAAGGCAAATTTTATGCCCAAATTAAAGCAGAAACAACCAACAAAAGCAGCACTTTTATCTCGGAAAATACCGCCACAAGCGGCTGGGCCAGGGGCTCCTTTAGCTGCGCCATCAGTATTGCACTTAATCCAGTTGCATTGAGGAGGTTTCCAGTCCACCTGAATGATTTTTGGAGCCTTTCTTGGGTGCCCAACAATGGAAAAGGCTTTTAAGATGTTGAAATCAGACATAGAAGATTTCATGGTGCTTGTACAGAAGCTGCCAATCAAGTGTACTGATTTGGAGATAATAAGCTTTGCCGAGTCAGAGGAGATTATAGTGTTATCAAAACGCGCTTTGTTTCTACACATCCATATCGTGAAGATGATGTAAGCTGCAGCAGCTATAAAAACAAGCCTGGTTTGCTCTCCCCACTGACCACCACAAGCAGCAAAAATATCATTCAAAGATGAAACAGAGAAATAGTAGTTTGTAATATCCATAAACCAATTCCACAGAATTTTGGCAAAAGCACATTGAAAGAACAAGTGGTTTGCCGTTTCAGCATCCTCGTTGCACAAACTGCAAATAGAATTATATATGTGAAACATTGTTAAAACAAAGTAACCCCCACCATAAGGAAGTCACTATCTACCCGAGTTTCTCACCATTGATGTCAATAACAATATGTCCAGATGTACGCTCAAAAAGAGTATATCCATATGTAGAGGCTGTAGAAACTAGAGCTTATTCATCAGGAAATTCTCCCTGGCTGAAGAGCATAGCCATCAAATAAGCAAACCAGCAAGATTAAACAATGAAAAGAAAAGTATCAGCTAACTCATAGGAGGCTCTTGCCCTTGCACAATAATTAAAGAGAGTTAAATATTCACATGTTATATGGCCACCGATTCTCATCAAACTATTCAACAGAAAAGCATAACTGATGAATGCATTTCTCAGACTTACACAAGAAATCAACATTTTCTCTTAATCTCAATCACAAATAATTGTTAGCCTTTCAGTAATAAGGATTTCAAGCTGCAGTTGCAATATAAGAAACAATGGCACTGTAACACATCATTAAGTAGTCTAAAATTAGATAACAATCTCAAGAGGAGATTGAATAAAAAATATTACAGGGACAAATTTGAACAAAAGATTTTTGAATTTGTTGTTACCAAAATAAAAATATATATATATATTCCAGCACCTTGTCACCTACACTGAAACCCAAAGTCGCGTAACCCTAATTTAAGCAAGTTAATTATCAAACCAATACTGACCTCATGATTGAATCCGCATAGACCAAGATGAGGAGCGTGAGGGGACCAAGATTGCAAGAGGAATGAGGACGGCAAGGGTGTGGGGCGAGGGCTCACGGTGGCTTGCGGTGGTGCTCACAGCAGTTGAGCGAAAAAACAGGGGTTTGTTGCGGACGCTTAGGAGAGTCGGTGGTGGCTGTTAAGTCAGATTTTGTTCTTACCTGTGGAGACGTCAACCTTAATTTCTTGTGTGGTGAAACAGAATGTGAAGGCTTTTTCGATGAATTTGGGAGCTTCATCGTCGGTGAAACTTCGATAAGATAGACTAAAGCTTTTGATTTGGGAGATGAATATTTAGGGTTTTCACATTTTAGAGATTTGGGGGTCGCAATGGGCATCAACGTATCGAACTCATAGGCACATGAGATTGACCTTGCTCGCTCAATCTCTCTTCCTCTCCCCCACAAGCCATCGTGAGAATTAGTGGCCTCTCCATTCCTCGATCTGCACGTCCTTTTCCCTCCCTAGTTTCTGCCTTTTGTAATCTACAGGTTCTAGGCGAGGGCGAGAGGGAGAAAGAGGGTTTGTCGCACCCCATTGAATTAACTAGGTTACGTGCTTAACAATGGGAAAGAAGAAACTTCCTCGATTTCTTTGCAAGCTCGTATGAGGGGCCTGGGACACTATATAAAATTAAGGATTAATTATGTTTTTATTGTTTAAATTTTTTTAAAATTTGATTTTTAGTTCTTAAATTTTAATTTGACCGGTAAAGGTCTTAAACTTTTTAAAAATTTAGTTTTTAATTCCTAAATAAAATTTTGACCATTTAAAGTTTCTAAACTTTTTAAAAATTCAATTTTTAATTCCTGAATTGATGAGATTTCAGGGACTAAAAACTAAATTTTTAAAAAGTTTAAGAAATAAAAACCAAATTTTTAAAAAGTTTAGGACCTTGACTAGTCAACCTAAAGTTTAGGGACTAAAACCAGAATTTGTAAAAAGTTTAGAAACTTTGACCAGTCAAACTAAAGTTTAGGAACTAAAAATTGAATTTTGAAAAAGTTTAGGACTAAAAATTTAATTAACCCAAAAATTAATACCGCTTTTTTGACTAAGTGCTTACTTTTTTATTTTCATTTTAAAATTAATAAAAATACAAGATAGCGCTTATTCAAGTATATTATATCGCGCTTATTTAAGGAAGCACTATATTTATGCTCCGCCTCTTGATACATAGCGTTTATATAGATAAGTGCTATCTAAAGGGTGCTGTCTATAGCTGTTTTTGGCATAGTGGTTGCTAGATGCCTACCTTTATTAGTAAATTAATTATGATTAATTTACTACAGGTTTAGTGATAAATCTACGGGGTCACACACAAATGAGTGTTCCAATCTTTGCATAAGAAAATAATTTATTTGATAGTTAAATTAGAGAATTTAATTTAATCAAATAAATATTTTAGTGGAATATTTTTATATTCTTTGCTAGCATCAAGAATATAATTAATATAAATATAAAGAGTATCTTTTCTTAATTGTGGAAGTTGTCCATAAAAATAAGAATCAGATTCTATTGTTTCATATCAGGATTAAATCATGTAATTATTTACCGTAATTAATCATGTGATTATTTAAAAATTATCTTTGCCTTAAATCTGGAAGGTTGTTGAAATAAAGAGGTATGAGATAATTTTAAATAAAATCTCTTCTTTTTGAAAGAGCCCAAATCCATATCTCTTTAACACTATAAATAGAGGTATCTACCTGATAGCAAAGTGCACCAAACACATACTAGAAAAGCTCAACAAAGAGTTGATAGCAGAGATTTGTCTTGGTGTGAATACCGGTAGAGTCTTCACACAATTGAAGATAAATTTTGTTGCTTCAAGAATGCACATCCGGGTACACATTCCTAAATTTATCTATTTACTATTATTGTAGTATATTTTGAATACAAAATAGATTGTATAATTCCTTTGCGAGTGTTTGGAACACTTCCTAATAACTATCATTTAAATTTGAGAGAAAATTATAATAGTAATCCAAGTAGAGACCTAAACTTCAGATTAAAATCTAGATTTCTTTGACATCTTTGTAAACAACTTACATGATCTAACACAGATTCATATTTATGTAGTATGTTCAAAACACTTCTGTCACTCTATAAATGGATTATTTAGAAACTATTCTTGACTTTAAATGTAAATTGGTATTCATGAATGGATAATTTTAATATGAATTAACAGTTGAATCTATTAGATTTCATTTTTTAATTGGACAAGTGGTGCATGATTTAAGTTGTATAACCCTACTTATGACCCAGAAAGCAAAACTGCTAAAATAGAGGCAAATCTTAGAATTTGGCCTAAATATATTAAAAAAACTGGTATTGATTGGCTACAAATTAAAACATGAAATTTTACTTTGTTAAAACTTAAAATCAATATTTATTTGGTTTCTATCAAACCAAACAAGGTTGAAGTCCAACATGCATGACTCAACTTCTAAGTAAATTAGTGAGTGCTGATAGAACCTTAAATTATGCTTAAAAACCTTCACTTTGATAAAGCATTTAAAGCATAAGTCTTAGCTTTCAAATGAGACAAACCATGCTTTATTTCATGTTTTGTAACTCAAGGTCATGTTCAAAACAACATAGACAGTCACGCGGATGATAACAAGCAAGCATAAACTCAATGCTATTGCGTAGATTCTACTTCCTAGCCAAGTAAAACTTACTTAACACAATATTAGATTAAAAAGTTAAACCATTATATTAGTTACAATTACCAAGGATTCAAGATTCAAGCTTTGGGTAAGAAGTTTTAAGACACAAGTCTAGGAGACTTTGTGGGCTGTGTTTTATGTTCATATTATGTTGCTGAGTTGAGATGATTAGTGAACTTTATTTTGAAGAGTTTGGCCTCCTTAAATCTTTTTTTTTCTCTTTGAATTTTGAACTTAAAGCAATAAATATATTCTTTACATTTCGATGGTAATTTTTTGAATATATGTATTTTAACGATAATTTGTATAATATTTTTCATATTTTTTTGTTTTAAAAATATTTGAACTTTTTTCAAAAATTGAAATTTTCATTTAATTATTAAAAAATATAATAATTAATGATAATTTCTATTACATTTTATTTCCATTTTTATATTTTTTTTCTTTATTCTTTTTGCATGAAATATGAAATAAAAGTGGTAAATATTCTTCTATTCTAATATGATTACTTTTCTGCAAATAAAAACCTAAAATTTTAAATATCAAATATTACAAAAATAAAGAATTTCTTTACCATAAAAATTGTGAAATTAAATATAACTAACAAAAGAGTATTTTAGCTTTGTTTTGTTTTATGTATTTTTTACATGCATTTCTATGTTTTCTTCTTTGAATTTTGAATTAAAATACTGAACTTTTCTTTTTTGCATTATTATCATAATTTTTCAAGTTTGTATTTTAATGATAGTTAAAATACACTTTTGGTCTATCATCTTATTTTTTGGTTTTAGTTTGTTTCCTAAGTTTAAAAACTCTCACTTTAGTCCCTTAGAAATAGGGTGGAGAGAGAAAAAAAAGGTGAGTGTGTTTGGTAGAGAAATGAAAGAGGAGAGAAATAAAAAGGTGTGAGGCCCATTATTAGTTATTTTCACTCTATCAACTATTTTCATTCACCTATTTATCTCTTCCTTATTTCTTCTGTATTTCTCTTAAAATCAAACATTTTTGTTTTCACTCTATTTTTCACCTATTTTTATTCATCTTTCCTATTTCTATCTACCATATTTCTCATATATTTCTTTATTTCCTACCGAACAGACCCTTATAAAGTGTTTCTATTAGATCAATTGACTCCTAATTTTGGATGATATGGTAAATGACCATTTGATATAGCATCTCTTAGAGTTGATCATGTGTTACTAAGTTGATTAAGTTAGTGTAGAACTCCAAATTCATGGTCCATCCATACATGCTTCAAGTGTGCCGACTGCCTTGTAGTATCCACAAATAAGTATTTTATGAAATAAAAATATTAAAATATAAATATTTAAAAAAATTCATTTATTAAAAAATGCTTTGATGGTAAAAATAACATAAAATTATGACATTGAAAAACACATTTGAATATTTTTAAT